>JAXCMG010000035.1:5547283-5665593 GCA_034642415.1 Podarcis siculus
GAATGTTGGCGGTGGGAAGGAAAAACCCTCCTCCCACCGCAAGCCCCGGGAACAGAGGAGAAGCGCTGCGCGCCTTCCCCTCTGTTCCCGTACCTGTCCTGAAGGCTTGCGGTGGAGAGAAAAGCCCTTCTCCGCACCGCCAGCCTGGCAAGCGGTTTCCATAGGAACGCATTAATTGATTTTCAATGCATTCCTATGGGAAACCGTGCTTCGCAAGACGAAAAACTCGCAAGAAGAAAAAACTTGCGGAACGAATTAATTTCGTCTTGCGAGGCACCACTGTATATCCCACCTTTTCCCGCCCAGCCCCCCCACCCCATGGAGCTCAAGATGGCATACCAAGTTCTCCCCCATCTCATTTAATCCCAACAGCAACCCTGTGAGGTAAGTTAGGCTGAGAGGTAGCAATTGACCCAAGGTCCCCCAGCGAGCTTCATGGCCCAGTGGAGGGTTTGAAACCTCGTCTCTCAGGTCCTATTTCAGAACTCTACACTACACAGTCTCCCTTATTGGACTACAGTGGTACCTTGGGTTAAGAACTTAATTCGTTCTGGAGGTCCGTTCTTAACCTGAAACTATTCTTAACCTGAGGTACCACTTTAGCTAATAGGGCCTCCTGTCGCCGCCGTGCGATTTCTGTTCTCATCCTGAAGCAAAGTTCTTAACCCGAGGTACTATTTCTGGGTTAGTGGAGTCTGTAAGCTGAAGCATCTGCAACCTGAGGTACCACTGTATTTACATTTGAAGGATGGAGCCAACAGAGGGGGCTCAATGGCATAAATGATCAGGCCACATCTGGCCCAAGTACCGCACTCTGGTTCCCCACTTCTCAATCCCACCCGATTTAGAAATAACGTCATTTATGTGAAACTATTTTTAGGCTTTTTCCCCCTTTTTTTGTGGACAATGCCCATCAAAGGTGGCTTTACAGCCATAAAGCCAAGAAGGAGCAAAAGAGAAAGGAACAGTTAACGCAGACGTTTTAAAACCAGAAATAGCTTGGCCCATCTCCTCACGAGAATAAGAAAGCCAGGAAAACATGGCCGCAGCCCAACCAAGAAAACATCACTCCTGGAAGGCCAATTGGAAAGGGCAGATCTTCAAGGCCTTCTGAAAACCCCGCTGCACAGAAGTCTGAAACTCCCTTCCGTCCAACGAGGCTAGAAAACATTGTTCCAATAATGAGACTAGATTAAAACAACAACAAATTAAGGCATTTTCCAGCCATGAGCCTGAGAGAGACAAAATATTGGGGGAACGATAAAGAATTGTCGATTAAGGGGGTGGAGGCGACAGCAGCCAGTAACATGACCTGAAGATAACAATTAGCAAATAATGGGAGATTTTGGCAGCAGCAGAGGACGAGGGACTGGGACAGGAGAGTTTTTATTGAGTACTGGAAAAAGTAATCAACAAGACAAATTAGGAGTTTTCTTCTTAAGTTTACTGGAAACGTGTGCGTGACTTTTTGTTCCTTTAGAAAATATAAGCAAAAAGGGGGGTGAATGCTCTTTCAGCAAACTTGGACCTTCATCAGAGAGCGCTGCCTCCTAACCGCTCCTGCTCCAATTTCATAAAGTCAATGGCATTTTCCGCCCATGGATGTTTCTGCTATCAGGGTCTTAGCTGTTCAATTTGCTGTTATCTGAAATGCTTCCTTTCTGTTCCCCCACACACTGATGCGTCAGCAAAATGATGCACTGCCATGTGACTCATTGATTGATCTCTATCCACGATGGGATAAAAAAGGGAATAGGGAGACCATAGGCCTGGACCACAGTGAAGAGTTTCAGGGAAACTGGGTTTTGACTGGGAATCACAAAGGGAGAAAGGGCTGCTGCAGTCAGGTCCTGGCTCACCACCTTCCCACAGACATCTGTGAGATGTGAGAACAGTGATGTGAGGACAGTGTGAGAACAGGATGCTAGACTAGATGGGCCATTGGCCTGATCCAGCAAAATCTTCTTACGCTCCGTGTGTGTGTGTGTGTGTGTGTAAGAAATTTAGGTGCAATTCCTGAACTCTCTGAATGGGTTCTAGACTCTGAAATACAAGAACCACTTTATCCAAGTTGGTTTCGTGTAAGGGAAGCGGGGAAATCCTGTGTCTAGAGATTGCTCCAGAGTTCAGCAGCTACACAGGGTGTAAATACAACTGAGAGGGGACCTCCTGTTCACGGAGGTTGTGACCGAAGCTTATTCTGGGGCGCAGGGGTTTGGCAACTTGTTCTTATTCAGGCAGCAGTGTCAAATAAGGAACTGGGAACCAGGAGCCACCTCGAGACTGGTCCAACAAGCTGTGGAAGAAAGCTCTGCTCAGTTGCAACAACTGCCACCTATGCACACAGCGTTTTGCCTACACACCTGCTTTTGTGCACCAAAAGGGCTTCCTTGTAGGAAATTGCTGAGAGTTAAAAGAGCAGCCCGTCTGGGATCAGACCCCAAAGTCCAGCAACCCGCCAAATGCTAACATGTGAAGAAGGTCTAGCAATGAGGATGGGATGGAAGGGTTTAGCTGGATCCTGGGATGAGTAGGGAGGTGTTTGAAGTCACAGTGAGGCACAGCGGATCTGGCGCAACAAACAACATGTCCAACGCAAGACTGCAAGCTCCTTGGGGCAGGGGTCTGTTTGATTTGCTCATGCTATTCTGTTAAGTGGGACATACATTGGTGATGCCATAAAAAGATGGCGGCTCAGCTCTGGTTTCAACTCCCTGTTCGGTCAAGGACACACTGGTTTCCTCAAAGGCAAGTTTCCTCTTGACCTCAGCTTACCCATCTGCTAAGAAGGGGGAGTAGAACAGCTCCCTCACCTTCCACAAGCACCTAATAGAGAGTCAGATCATGGGTCCACCTAGTTCAGAACTGTTTACACTGACTGGCAGGGACTCTCCAAGGCCTGGCCTGGAGCTCCCAGCCTGGCCTGAAGATGTTGGGGAACAAACCTGGAATCTTCTGCATGCAAAGCAGGTGCTCTGTTGCAGAGCTATAGCCTTTCCTCTGATGCAAGCATTTCATGCTGACAGGAGCACTTTCATGAGGCTAAAGCACAGCATGTGTAACTCCTCCCAGTAGAATCCAAAGGCTGTCTTAGCCATGCTGGCTAAATAGAACCTCCACGTTCAGGGGAAGGCTATCTCTGGAGACAAACAGGGAACAACTCTTGCATTTGTGACCTGCTTAAGGGGTTCCGGAGGCATCCTTGAAAACAGGATGCTGGGCTAGATGGAACTTTGGTCCTGACTCTCTAAGCCGTGCAGCCTTTCTCAACCTGTGGGTCCCCAGATGTTGTTGGACTACAACTCCCATCATTCCTAGCCAGTATGACCAGCGGTCAGGGATGATGGGAGTTGTAGTCCAACAGCATCTGAGGACCCACAGGTTGAGACCCACCGGTAAGCGGAAGAGAAGCCAGATTTCCGATTTCTCTGGGGAAACAGCAAAGTCTAGTGTGTGCAGAGAATCAAGGAGGAGTAAGGAATCAAAGCAGATCATGTATCAAAACATTGTAAACGAACCTCATTTTTTAAAAAGACAGCTGTATTAACACCAGCAGCACTAAAAGAGAGACACAGAGAAATAAATCAATAGGAGCCGCAATACCAAAAACAAAACACAAAAAATCAATTAACTAGGCAAGCAGGGACAACAAACCACATGACTGCAATTCAATCAGCAGCGACAGGAATCCAGATTTATATAACAAGCGGAGGATCCGCGGCACCCTTCCCCCGCCAAGCGCCCTGGAGACCTGGAACACGCTTTGAACATGCAGTGCGCCATGTGATCCTCAAAGGCATAGGCTTGTGCCCAACTGAGCAGGTTTCGACAGGGAAAGTGGATGGGCCTTGCCAAATGCAGATCAATGATTTTACATATGCACACAGCAGGAATACAGGAAAATCCGCACCTCTGCACAGCACTGACAGCCCAATAACAGACAACTCAAAACTCTGAAGAATTTTTACACACAAGTGCACACTGTTTCACAACCAGCGATGTGGATTTTTCTGGGAAATTTCGAATTGGATAATTAGGCTAGTTTGCCTAATTAGGTAACATGCCTGAGGAAATTTTCTGATGCTCTAGAGAGTCACTTAATTCAGCATGTTTAATTTACTTGTATTTGGTGAGCAAAGCAAAAAACTCTAGAACTGCCAAGCTTGCCCGATATCTATACAGTGGTACCTCGGGTTAAGTATTTAATTCATTCCGGAGGTCCGTTCTTAACCTGAAACTGTTCTTAACCTGAAGCACCCCTTTAGCTAATGGAGTTTTCTGCTGCTGCCACACCGCCGGAGCACAATTTCTGTTCTCATCCTGAAGCAAAGTTCTTAACCTGAAGCACTATTTCTGGGTTAGCGTAGTCTGTAACCTGAAGCGCATGTAACCTGAAGCATATGTAACCTGAGGTACCACTGTACTGCAACCGGCACCTGTTAATTGTTACTGATCGACTTAGGAGATTTTTCCGCAGAACAAAACCAAGGTTTGGAAAACTGACTGTCCCCACATCACAGTGCGAAACTCACGTGTCCTATGTATGAACCAGCCATGTGCATCACTGCTCACCCACACAATCCTGAACTGTACACACAAAGACACATATGAACCTTTCAGCCCAATACAAAACAGCCAATAGCCTTCCTAAAAGGGACTGGATCCTTCAGGACGACCCTTCTTGACACATTTGCTCATGTTCCCCTGCAAGTGTGAACATGCACATGTTCAGAAGGTGTGCAGGTACCTTTTCCGAATGCAGTTCCCTCCAGTGCTAGCCGGCCTCCCACTGCCTGACATCAATTCCTTCCTAACCGGGTATCTTCTGCCTTTGGATGATTTGTGTGTGATTAACTTCTCTCCTTCTGTTTACAGCCTCTTCTCCCTGGCTCACCCCATTTGCTCACAAGTTAGTCATCCACAGGCAATTCTAATCCACACTTCCTCTCCCAGCCAGACCCAGCGCATGGACATAGGGAGTACAGAACTCAGGCTGCCCGCAGATCTCCTCTGGTCTCTAGAAACGTTCCCACGACCAGATTCTAACTCATTACTACTCTACACTCCCTTTCCTGGCTCCCAGTCATTGTGGCTTCAACCACTAGTCCACGCTTCCTTTCCAACAAATTCAGGAGTCTTGAGTCTCTGGCGGCTGCTAGATCAGACGAGGAACCGCCCCAATATCCACACCGTGGTTCCAACCCAGTAGTCCAGAGAACCCAGGAGTCCTGGCTCCCAAACCGATTGCTTTTCAAGAAAGTATCCCCGCTTCTTACCCACTAGGCAACACTACCTTCCCAGAGAATCCGGGGTTCCCTGCCCCTTTCCCCTATGTTTTCTAACGGAGCCCAGGGACTCTCGAGTCTACTCACGCCCTATACAGAAAGGAACCCAGGAGTCCCGACCCACGAAACTCTCAGGGGGGCGACCGGTCGTACCTCTTTCCATCTCTCGAGCAAAGTTCCAGCCACTCGGCTCAGCTACTCGACTCCGCTTTACAGCTCTGGCAAGCCAGAGGTTAAAAGGGACGGGCGGGTCTCACGCCGCGCCCACTTTCCCTTCCTTGCTCCACTTTCTTAAAGGGATAATACCAGGACGAATTCGGGAAGAGGATTGCATGATCAATAACTAAAAAATAAAATAAAGGATGCTCTTGGGAATGGAATTCCTTAAAGGATGAACACACGATGTAGCCGGAGAAAAAAAAAGACTGCGGAACTCAGAATGGAGGCGGGTGGGAGAAGAGAAGAAAGTTAATGCTGGGAAATGGTTTTTTTTCCCCCCTCTCCTCTCTCCCTTCCCGCCCCCACCCCGGCGGCTAACCCAACCCTAGGATGGAATTTCCTGAAAGTTCCTTTCCCAGGGAGAATAATCAGTTCCAGATGGGAAAAGTGGGGGGAGAGAAAGAGGAATTGGGAGAACTGATAGGAGACGAGAGGGAGAACAGAGAGGGGGTTTGGGGGCAATGTGAGAAGGGGAAAGGGGAGGGGAGCCCAGCACAGGAATGGGAGAATGGGGCAGAGACTAGATGGAGAAAAGAAACAGAACCTAGATAACGGAGGAGAAAAGGCAGATACTGGCGGCCGCTTCACACGTGCGCAGCTTCACGTGTCACACACGCGCGCCGCAGGGACGCGTGGCTACTGCGGCGTTATTTAGTGTGGCGCGGCCAGCCGCATCCTCCCAGGGCTTGGGAGCAAGCGGCCCTTTTCCACGCATGTGTAGGGTCACTCATTCACTGCGCTGTGCTTCATTTCACAGACTTTATCAAGAGCGACGATGAGGGTTGTTGACAGCAAAACGGTTACGGCCAGGATGCAAGTGGGGTGTGTGTGTGGTGTCTTGTAATGTGTGAAGCGACAGTGAAGCAGTTAAGAAAATTGAGGGGAGGAAGGAAATTGAGGAAAGGAGGATAGGAGCGCAGTGGGGATGGGGGGTGTCCTTCCAGATGGTGGTTTTTGTTTTGTTTTTGGGTGGGATGTAAAGGAGGGTTAAGAACACAAGAGCCTAACTACACAGCATGCTGGTTATACATCTGTACACTTAAGTGCAAGATGGGGTTTGTTTTGTTTTTTCAACACCAATTGCCAACAATTGGAACCCCAGCATGGGGGTCGGGGAGGGAACTGTACCCCCCCACCTGTGTTGTGGGGCTGAAGGCTCCTGCACTTGTAAATTACACAGGGGGAAAGCTCCCACTGAAGTTAATGGGATCACACCAAAGGTCTACCTAGGTTGGCATCATCCTTCCCACAGTGGCCAAGCAGATGTCCTTGGGTAAAAGGTAAAGGGACCCCTGACCATTAGGTCCAGTCGTGACCGACTCGGGTTGCGGCGCTCATCTCGCTTTATTGGCCGAGGGAGCCGGCGTACAGCTTCCGGGTCATGTGGCCAGCATGACTAAGCCGCTTCTGGCAAACCAGAGCAGCGCACGGAAACGCCGTTTACCTTCCCGCCAGAGCAGTACCTATTTATCTACTTGTACTTTGACGTGCTTTCAAACTGCTAGGTTGGCAGGAGCAGGGACCGAGCAACGGGAGCTCACCCTGTCTCGGGGACTCGAACCGCTGACCTTCTGATCGGCAAGTCCTAGGCTCTGTGGTTTAACCCACAGTGCCACCCCGCATCCCTGATGTCCATGGGAAGCACCCCCAAAACAAAGAAGAGGGGCAAGAAGGTGCTAGCTTTCTTCTCCTACAGTTGTTCTGTATTATGTATTCAAGCACATGCTGCCCTTGAATGTGGCTCATATACTTAATAACTGTCTTACGCTCTTTTAAGCCATCTCAAACAGTGGTCCTTGCTACATCTTGTGACCAGGAATTCCACAGATTTTGTGTTGTGTGAGGAAGGGCCTCCTTTGGTCTTTTCTGAGTCTCCAGTCGTCCATTTCATCGGATTACTCCCAAGGTCGGACATTGGGGTTGGGCGAATCGTGTCCCAGGCGAGCCAAACAGATGCTTCAGGTCCTTTAATTTATTTTTAGGAGCGCTGGAGAATCGGTGTGCAATCTGAGCTCAGGGTCAGAGCATGCAGAAGGCCTGCCTTAAAGCCTCCCCAATAAGTTGATTGCAAAAGTGCAATTTCAGCCTGGAACTTTCTAGCTAATTACCTTAATCCTTATGCTATGCTTGTCAGGGTGGGTGTGGGAGATGCAACCTTAGAGCAAATAGCTGCAGATTACTCAAAGCAAACACACAAAGGCATTCATTATTACAGCAAAAGCAAGGCTTTGATCCCCCAGGGATCTGGCAGGGCCCTGTGAGCACAGGATGTCGGACTAGACGGGCCTTTGGTCTGATCCAGCACAGCCAGAGACAGAAATTCAATCACACAGGCCTAGACTGGTCCTGTGCCACTGACCATCAACCACCACATGTTGTAGCAGTGAATCCCATAAATCAATTTCATGTTGTATGAAGGAATATTTCATTTTCTACAATGACCGATGGAGAAACGTTTATATTTATCTGCTTTGTTCATGCTATTCATAACTGTATAAACTTCTTTATTTCTGTGTAAACTAAAAAGCTCAAAATGCTATTATGGTTTGTAGCCAGTGCTTGTCCCGCTTAGAGCAGACCCACCAAATTTAATGAACATTGCTAACTTAAGCAATTTAAAATTAAAAGAAGTGCTTTGAAATGCAAATCTGTTGAAAGGTAATAACTAAATAAGGAGATTTAATGTTTTATGTTTACACCTATTTAGTAACAATAACAGTTACTAAGAATCACAGAAAGCCTGTAACACAACACATTTAACTTGTGTGCATTCATTCAGCTTTACGTGCTTGGCAATTAAATAAAATAAATAAAGTGAGGGCAGGCATCCAGGAAAAAAAGACTTTGGTAATCCTACCCACCATGGATCGCAATGTGTTTTGACTATAGGAGATGCTGGCTTTAGGTGTGATCCCTGGAATGTAACCACCAAAAGAAGTGTGGGCTTACTTAAGGCCAGCCCCAAGGATGCTGACTGCTTACTGCCTGGTGTTGCATTTCATTTGGTCTCTGCTAGGCTCTTCTGCCTCCTGCCAACCTAGCAGTTCAAAAGCATGTCAAAGTGCAAGTAGATAAATAGGTACCTCTCCGGCGGGAAGGTAAACGGCGTTTCTGTGTGCTGCTCTGGTTCACCAGAAGTGGCTTAGTCATGCTGGCCACATGACCCGGAAGCTGTACGCCAGCTCCCTGGCCAATAAAGCGAGATGAGCGCCGCAACCCCAGAGTCAGCCACGACTGGACCTAATGGTCAGGGGTCCCTTTACCTTTACCTAGGCCCTTCTGCAGACCCTGGGCTAGTGAGCCAAACTCCCAACTTTGTAAAGCAGCCTGCAGGCAAATCTTGCTGTCATAGCAATGGCTTCCTCCTCGTTCCACATTTTCCTCTGGGTTGGCAATGGGATGGGCCAGGCAGCACCCTCCAGGGGCAGGTTAGGCCGCAGCCAACGTCATCATAGGTTTCATTCCTACACCAGTTTAGAAAACTGAGGAGACGGCTACCAATTTCTCCTGCTGTGCAACCGCATTAGACATTGCCAGAAGAAGCTTGGACTCTCAATGTTTCCTCCCCTCTAATTCGCTTCTGTCCCCGATAAATCCAGGGGGGTGGTGGTGCTTGTTTTAATGGTAGATCTTCTGTCAAGATACAGTTGACTGAGCTGCTGTGGGGAGGGAATAATTTTTCACTTTCCCCCAGTAAATCAATGCCTCCCAAGCAAAGTTGATGGCAGGAAATGCATTGCAGGCTCTCCTAATCTACCCCCTGGGCCCAAGGCCTGCAGATTTTCTACGCAGAATCTCCACTATGAGAATCGGAGGAGGTAGAGAGGCCTGGGAAGTATGGTGGGGTGGAGGGTGGGGTGTGTGTGATGAGGTCTGTAGATAAAAGGACCAACTTCTAACATTTGACAGATATTTGAGAGAATTTCCCAAGAATGGTTCCAAATAATGAAAGGGAGGGTTGGCCGATTCCATGGTAGCTACATCAAAGCTCACGAAACTGCAAGGTACTTGTAAATTGCACAGGGAGGCAGACCTTTTGTCTGAGTCATGAATTGGCCTGAAGCTGTGCAAAATTATTCTAAACAAGTTACTATTAACACATAAAAGTAAAGTCAGTCCCACAGTGATGCAGTCAGGAAAAGTTTAGGCCCGAGAAGATGGGCTCAAATCCCCATAAAGTTCATTAGGTGGCCTGGGGTCAGTCACCATCTCACTGTACCTCACAGGGTGGGTTGTTGTATAAAGAATAAAAATAGGGGTGGGTGGGCGGCGAACCACGTGGACCAGCCTGAGCTCATGGGAGTACAGGCAGGATTAAAATAAGTAATAAAAAATAATTACTGCATAAAGTTTACTGGCCTCGCCTGCCCTCATATACTCATATAATCATTCCTTTTTGGCCTGAGAGAAATAACAAACTTTTGTAAGGTGAGCTGGCAAATATATTTGCATAATTTACACCTCCCACCTTCAGCAGAAATGTATAATGGCTGCCTGGAGGCAACTCTTAGCTCCTCAGAAGCGCCCAGCCAAAGGGCTGTTTGCAGGCTTGTATTGACAGAGCAGCGCACTTTGCACCAGACATAATACGCCCTAAAGAAGCTTGCTTTTGCTTATTGGTTGATGGAGTGAGAAAACGGCACGGCACCTGTGGCTGTCTAGAGCAGTGGTCATCTGCAGCCACCGACTATGTGGCTGACCCACTGTTAGTACTTTTCTGTGTGGGTAGGTTTAGTCTCATTGTTAGAGCTGCAGGCTCACACGGTAAACTACAGTATTAAGTGGCCACAGTGCAGCTATTGGTTGTAGGAAGCCAATGTTTTTTATTTTATTTGTTACATATATATACCACCTTTGTCTTCCAAGGATCTCAAGGTGGTGTGTACATGGCTTGCCTCCTCGTCGTTTCATCGTCACAGCAACCCAGTGAAGTAGGTTAAGCTGTCAGATGGTGGCTGGCTCAAGGTCACCCAGGGAGCTTCATGGCTGAGTGGGAATTCGAACCCTGCTCTCCCAGATCCTAGTCCAACACTTTAACCGTTACAAGCTGCCTCAAAGGGAAGCTGCCTCATGGGGGGTCTAGATAGCAGGCAGCTGACACACATTCCCTAAGAAAAAGAAATGGAAACTTTCTCTACCACTTAAAAAAGCAACAACGTTTGGCAGCATTTAGGTACCCAAATCTGCATGTTGTTCTTCCCCAGCAAAGCATACAAATTAACTCTCAAACCCTATAATTGTGAGGATTTCAAAGCTCAGGATGCGCCTGCCAAGTTGCTAGATCTGGTTTGGTAGAAATGTGGAGCTGGAAGGGGCTCGGAGGGTCATCTAGGTATCAAATCAAGGAGCTGCTACAGATTTCCAAGCATCCAAACCCCTCAGCACCCCTCCCAAAGTCAATTTGTCCGCTGACTCAGAAATACTCCTCTATGTGGCAAAGAGTTCTGGGATGTATTTTATCAAGGCTGGCTGAAATAAAGCATAAATCCATAGACACTGTACAATCAGAGATTGTCTCACAGCAAACTATGAAGTGACTGTCGCACAGCCACAAGCTGAGAGGGCTAATGAGATCATGTCCTGTTTATGTGCTTCTAATAGATAACTAGTCAGCCACTGTGGTAAAACAATACTGTTCTGGGTGGGTCTTTGGCCCATCAGGGCTTCACTTAATGATCCTAGCTTTGTGTGTGGTGGAGAGAGAATGAAAGTGGTTGTGTGGGGCAGGGTACAGTATTTGTCATCTTAAACTGCTGTAATCATCGTGTATATAATATGGTTATACAAAATATAGGTGTTTTGCCTATATTACTAGCACTCAGGTTTATAGCCATATGAGTTACAAGTCAAAAGATAAAACGTAATTTTGAGCATCTATGACACTATAATGTACCAAGTTATATAACTGATCCATCCAGCTCAGTACGGTCTACTCTCCAGGGTCGCAGGCAGGGAACCTTCCCTGTCTTGGTTCTTGAGTCCTTCACTCGGAAATGTGAGGGATTGACCTTAAAACCTTCTGCTTTAAAGCATATGCTCTGTTACTAAATATGCTACACGCAAAAATGCCTGTCTGCATCTGGTTGAACTCTCAGGAGTGAATAAATTTGGTTTGCCCCTCAGGGCTTTTGGTGATTTCCACCCCTTGTTACCTGTTCCACACAAATTGAATGGTGTGAAGGGAAGAGGTTACAATTGTGTGTTTATTTTTTTAAAAAAAACAAAACATGAGGAGGATTGGTCTTAACACCGGGCCTTTAGAACCACAAAGTCTGATTCAGGGCCACTCCTACCATTAGGCAGAGCGAGGTAGCTGTTTTGGTGGAACACGCTGACCGGTGGGGAGTGCACAGAGTTGTGTGTGCCCCACACCCTGCCCCCTAAGGTAGCCAGCTGTGCTCAGGTATAGTGGAATATGCTGCCTCATCCCCAGGGTTAGCCTTCAATTTCCAGTCTGGTTAGCTTTTGTACATGGAATGTGGGGCGGTGCCATCTTGTCATTTGCCTCAGACAGCAAACTGTCTCACGCTGGCCCAGGCCTGTGGAGAAATTGTATCCCTCATTTGGAAAACTCGAATTTATTCATTATCATTTATTACATCGATACCCCTCCTTTCCTCCAAGGAGCTCAAAGTGGTGCATATATGCTGCCCTCCCCACTGAACCCTGCAAGCACACCGTGAGGTTGATTAGGATGAGAGACAGCGACTGGCTCAAGGTCACCCTAGGAGCTTCATGGCTGAGAGGCATTTTGGACACATAATCCTACACTCCAACCGCAACACCACACTGGTTCCCCTCTTCCCAGCTCCATACTAGTGGCTGAACGTATTTGCCTTATTCATTTGTATTGCAAGTGAGAAAACTAGGAGGGCACATATTTACCCATGTCATGCTGTCCCAAGACAGTCTTTAAACCTCTTTTGTTGACCACCAGCATTACGCTTTCCATTTTTAAGTTTGGAAGGTGTCATGGGCTTTGAAGACACTTGAACTCAGGATGCAAGGGAGAAACGTGCTAAGAGGAAGGCACGCTTGGCAAATCCACACCATGATCAACTCCCGCCCAGAAACCAATTTCCCCACTGTGGAAGGACATGTGGGTCCAGAATTGGCCTCCACACTCATTTTTAAAACCGTGTTTATGGAAGACAATCCTACTCGGCTACAAGTGATCACCAAAGAAGAAGAAGAAGAACTGTCCCAAGAGTATGAGGTGTTTGTTGTGTGTATGGAAATTGTGCCCCGCCAAGAGGGTTAGCCTGAATCCCCATTATTCCAGTGCAGGCAGGAATAGTTCTTCCAGATGATGTTGGACTACAACTCCCAGAATCCCTAACCATTTGCCACGCTGCCTGGGGTTGATGAGAGTTGGAGCCCGACACATGCTCAGTCAGTAGAGCGTGAGACTCTTAATCTCAGGGTTGTGGGTTCAAGCCCATGTTGGGCAAAATACTCTTGCATTGCAGAAGGTGGAACTGGATGACCCTTGTAGTATGATTCTGTGATAAAACAAAAACCCACTTCATGTTTGCAGCTTACCAACGTAACAGATTTATTGTGGAATAAACAGACTTGATCAGATACAGGAAGGGTTATCCTCAGATATATGAGCAGGGTGGGAAATTGCAAAGCAGTTGGGCCAAACCATGAAAGTAAGAGATTCTGCCTGTGACAATTCCAGGTCAAGCTTAAATGTATACAAGATAAGCATATCAACCATTCGCAACTTCATTAAGAGGTGATAACAATGTCTTTCCAGTTTCACTATGCTAATTTAATAGCAGTCTCCTGAGACAGACATGAATGGCAACTAACCAACCAAAGTGGAAGGAGAAACCATTATATTGTGGGAGGCTTAAATAAATAGAATAACATCAATTTATAAATTCTAGTTGAGGAAGTTCCTGTTAGAGTCTCTCTTTGAAGTCTCTTGGCTGGAAAGCGGTCAGTAGCAGAGTGTCCTAGTCCAGGAGAAGAGAATGTTCTCCTGCTGGTTTCTGAAGGCTGCCATTTTTGATGTCTGATTTGTGTCCATTTCATTCTCTTTCATAGAGAATGACTTGTCTGCCCTGAGGCAGAGAGAGCAGCATTCTTGGCAAATTGCAGTTTGTTTATTAGGAGGGTTCTATTCCGCCCACTGTGACAATGTATTTTTAAATGGACTGAGTACCGTGTTATGCCCCTCGGGTACTGTTGTTTTAATTATGTAATTGCTATACTGGATTCTGTTTCAATCTCATTATTTTTTATTGCATTTTCGTGTTTGCAACCTGGGCCCTTGGGTGGGGGAGGGTTGAAAGGCAAGGTAACTGGTTTCATAAATAAATAAACCACCTCCTTTGGAAGGGGGTGGACTCTCCGTCCTTGGAGGTTTCTAAGCAGAAGTTGGATGGCCATCTGTCATAGATGCTTTAGATGAGATTCCTACATTGCAGGGGGTTGGACTAGATGACCCTTGGGGTCCCTTACAACTCAAAAGATTCCATGAAATATATAAATACCATGGGAGGGTGGTGACAAGCAGGCAAACGAGCCCCTGATGGTGTTACAGCTATCACTGTGGCTGTGAATAGTCACTGTGTTTATCTTGTTGACATGCACATTATCCATGTTACCCAACAAGACTGTCCCAGCTGCTTGTGCACATTTGTGTGAGTGTGTCTACCAGCTAAGAGCAGATGCATGTGATCTTTTCACACGTGTGATGAAGTGGGCTCTAGTTCACAAACTCTTCTGCTACAATAAATCTGCATGGCTTGAAGATGCCTCAAGATCTGGAAGTGATATAGAAGCCATCTTCTAGAGGCACCGGCAATTTCTTCTTGTTGAAGAGCTCCTGGGGAATTTGAGGGTTCCAAGGAAAACATTTGGGATCCACTACTAGGCAAATAGGGGAGATGCTTTAATTTGAAGTACAAATTAAGTGTCAAAAAAACCTTATCAGGTAACCATTTACACCTCAGGCAGGAGGGTATAATTAGCCATTTATCACTTCTGTGGTTTGGAGAGGTGAGAGACACTCTCTCATACCCTCCAACATTTCTCTGATGAAAATAGAGACGTCCCACTGCATAATGACAATTTTACTATTTATACTCCACACATCTTACTGGGTTGCCTGAGCCACTTTGGGCAGCTTCTAACATATATAAAAACAAAATAAAACATTAATTTTTTTTTAAAAAAACCTTCCCTATACAGGATTGCCTTTAGACGGCTTGTGGGGTCGGATAACTCCATACCCTCCAACATTTCTTCTGTGAAAACAGGGACAACTCACCATACCCTCCAACATTTCTCCAATGAAAACAAGCACATCCTAAGGAAAAGTGGGACATTCTGGGATCAAATGAGAAACTGGGATGGCTTATCTAAATCAGGGACGTCCCTGGAAAATAGGGACTCTTAGTGTTAAGTTGTGACGACACAGCGATTCTTCAAACAGCTCTTGTTTATTTGTAAGCTGGAACAGAACTGGGCTGAAGGGTTCAGTCAGCCTGCTTATATAGAGCTCCAGTACATCGTAACTGTAACAACTTTCTGTAACTATCCAATCACTGAACGTCACTTTCAATCCCTTATTTGCATATGTGGATCTGAACTATCTACAGTATCCCCCTGCTGGCCCAGGGTGAGAACTTCAGTACATAACACTTAGAGGGTCTGCTCTCTGCTGCTTCTCTTAGGACCATAAAGGCTCCTGAGCTTCATACAAAGTAAAGGTTTAATATGTTAGGAGCTGAGTGAATACCAGAGGGACACTGACACCACAGTGTAGGGCATGCAGATGTGTAACAGCAGCAACCAGGCCTTTGACTGATTAAACAATCTTCAGCAGACTTCCTCAAACTCAGCCCTCCAGATGTTTTTGGCCTACAACTCCCATGATCCCTAGCTAGCAGGACCAGTGGTCAGGGATGATGGGAATTGTAGTCTCAAAACATCTGGAGGGCCGAGTTTGAGGAAGCCTGATCTTGAGGCTTTAAATATGTTCCTGGCAAGGTTATTGCTGGGCTCTTAAAAAAAAAAAGTTATATATTTTGTGCTTTTATGTTGTAAACCACCCTGTGATCTTCGGATGAAGGGCAGTGTACATGGGCGTAGCCATGTATTGTAAAACAATACAAATACTTAACTAACTGACCAATTACGTCAGTTCTGTCTCTCCCAATAAAAGTCCTGCCCCCCCCAGCCAAATCCTGGCTACTCCCATGGCAGTATATAAATTTAATAAATAAATAATAATAACAACAGTGCCGTTCCTTGTCTTGCTCTCTTCCTCTGGGCAGTGGGGTAGATTGGACCCAGAGGAAAAGGGCAACCTCCGGGGCAGTGGTGACAGTAGCAAATACACAGGGAGGGGGTCCTACTGAGGGGATCTTGCCTGTAGGACCCTCTGAATCTGGAGCCAGTGCTTCATAGATATCTCCTCTAACCAGGTCCTGTAGGAGGAAAAGGGAAGGCTTAATTCATGTGCACTTCCAAGCACAGTCAGAGTCAGCATTACAGAGGAATTGTCATTTTGCCTGCTGTGAAATGGGAATAATGACCTACCTCACAATAGTGTGGTGCCAAGCATATATCAAGATAGCCAAACACATTGTAAAGTAAAAGTGCTATAACAGGGGCAGGCAACCTAGGACCGCCGGCCACAAGCGGCCCACAAGGGTTGTTTAACTGGCCCACAAACCACCCCCCGAACTGAGCCACCCACTCGGCAAATCCTCGCCCGCTGCGCTAAACCGGCACGGTGCAGCATGGGGACTCGCTTCTGCGGTGCTGCAAATCATGTCCGCGCAGACGCCAGAAATCCTGGGTGCACGTGCAATCTGGCTGACAGAGGGATCTCCGCTGCAGTGAACCGGCCCAGACGAGGTAAACCTTGCCAACCCCTGTGTTATAAACATGCTATTGCATGGGGGTGCAGTGAGGGTGAGGAGTTTGCTTTGCAAGGGACAGAAACTGAATTCTTGGAGAGGATCAAAGAACCTTGGTGAGATGCGAATGGCTAGTGAAACAGGAAAAGTCTCTGTGGGACTTCTGGGACCTCTGGGAAGGTTTTGGGCATCTCAGAGTGGATAAGGGTAGTGCATGGCCCCACGATGTGCCTCCCGCTGTGGTCCCCCCCCCCTTTTCTTCCCTACACTGGGGTCAGGCCAGAGCTGATGGGATCCTATTTCAGAATGAAAACAGAGCCACTACAAATGTTTTTGGTTAAACACAAGCTTGTTGGCTGGTGCCAAAGGGCTCTGAAAAACAGCTGCCACCATTCCCCCTGGGGTCTGGGTTGAATGCAGCCAGCGCTGGGGGTTTAAATGGGGGTGGGTGGGTGGAGAAGTGTTTATGCATGAGAGCGAATGCAGCACTGCTAAACTTTTAAAAGATCCATGCTCTCTCTGTGTGGGTGTGCACGCACACACACACATGCATGAAAAAAAAGCTGTGCTCTCTCAAGGTTATGGCTTGTAAAGATGGTTTACTCCTTGATCGCTGAACCAAAGAGGTAATGGCTGTGTTTAATCTCTGAACTAGGGATCAGCCTCTCTGAAGACCACAGGGCTAGATCTGCCCCTCCCCACCGCCAGAATATCAGCTGGTCAAGAGGCCAAAGGCAGAGAGGGTGCAGTGGCGGTGCCAAAAAGGGCTTGTTGGCAGTCCACTTTGCAGGACATGGAGTTGGCTCTTAGCTCTAAAAAACGGCTGCTCCTTCAAACTAGTCGTTGACCAGAGCTCTAAGCCTAGAGGGAACCACAGCTCAGCCAGACCAGAGAGGAAGAGCTAAAGGGAGGAATAGGGCGACAGCAGTATCTGAATTTGCATATTCATATTACAGCATGCAAACATAGAGGATATAGGCAACTTCCTTATACCACCAATGGGACTTCCAGATGCTTGCTGTTTTCCTGCGGGGTTCAGTGACATGCATGCAAATTCAAGTTGCACAATTTCAAATATCGGGAGGGCCTTTGCAACAAACCTTCTTCCCGAGAAGATTGGACTTTTTGTGATAAGGAAAGTGACAGGACAGGAAATGTACTGGGAAGTGTGGACTAAGTGCATGGCCCCATGGTTCCTCTAGCTCAGTTTTACCTACTCTGACTGGCAGGGCTCTCCAAATTTTCAGATAGGGGACTTTCCCCACCCTAGACAAAGATCCTGGGGATTGAAGCTGGGATCTTCTGCCTACAGAGAAGATGCTCTAACACTGAGCTGCCCTACCACAAAAATGCTCGTCTGTGTGCAGAAAATGCCCTCTAGCCTGTGAAACGCAGACCCAGAGCCTCAAGTCAGAGTTGGCATCAGGAATCAACTTTGATGGGCAGCTGCTGAGGCTCAGGGTGGACAGATCTGTCCATCTTGGTTGCTCTTAGCTTCCCATTTTCCCGTTTTAGTTCTCAACATTCTCACATCAGGTTGTTGTTGTTGTTATTTCAGTCAGAGAAGATGAAACACTGAGGGCACCTTGGCCAAGTCCCCTTACATCCCCCCATAAAAAGCACGTGTTGTTGGCCACTGGGTACAATCCAGGCAAAGTGTTACCATTTGATCCTACTGATTATTTAAACTGCGCTCTCTCTTTCTCTCTCTCTCTCTCTCTCTCTCTCTCTCTCTCTCTCTCTTTCTGTGAACATTTCAACAGAAGGTGCCGTGACAGAGATGTGACCCTGGCTGGCTGCTTGCCTCATTCTGAATGAATTCATGACTATGCACAATGTTAGATTTACCTAGTTTAAGGGAAAGGCGGGGGGAGACCCTTGGACGTGCCGTTTCACCAGGACACATTTTAGAGGACAGGAGGCAGTGCCTGTATGCCTTTCTGTTATGTACTGAGTTGAATAGGATCCAAAATGCAGCAGTCTGATTGGTCCTAGAACAATAGGATCCAGAATGCACCAGTCTGATTGGTCTGCAGGAGCCACCCAATCCAACTCCAGGTGGAAGTGAATCCACAACCTGATTGGCCTACAGGAGAATCCCAGAATTAGCAATCACGTGGGGCCCATTGTGTAAATAATGTATATAAAGCAGACATTTCGGAGGAACTTCCATTCCTCACTACTATGAGCTGAATAAAGAGCATGAAATCCACACTCAACTCCAAGTACCGGTATATTTCACTTTCGCAGCTGCTGCTTCTTCTCACCTGTCTTCTTTATACGGTGATTTGTGTTTGGAGTCCTCACTGAGGTGGTCAACTTGCCTCTGATCTGTGCCACCATACTTTTTTTATATAATTACATACATCAAGACCATAGCTGTCAACGTTTCCCTTTTTTAAAAAGGGAAATTCCCTTATTCCGAATAGGATTCCGCGCAAGAAAAGGGAAAAGTTGACAGCTATGATCAAGACTAGGCCCTTCTTCCCAACATTTAATAGTCAAATGGCAGAGTTTGTACTAAGTATTTTGCACAGAGCCTTATTCAAGCATATGAGCCTCCACAATATTCCAGGGTGGTACACAACCAGATTTGCTCCCTCAAGTGAGATCGGAGCTGGAGATGAGGCCATCTCTGGGGAGGCATGGATGGGGGTGGCGGGTATGCAATGATGAGGCTGCTGGCTTTCCCTCCCATCACTACGCTCTTCCTGGCACCATGTGTGGCTGCTTACTTAATGGGGAATGCCAGTGGTTGTGAAATATACAGCAACGGAGGGTGGGTGTGCGCGCGCTTGTATGTTATTTGGTAATCTATGGAATTTGGCAAACAGGAGGGGCACTTTTAACCCGGGACTGAGTCACCCATCTCAGAAACTCCCAGTTTCTGTCTCAAACCCCTTAAAAATATGCTAACCCTCACCAGCAGCCCCCCTCCCCCGAATGCTCAGTGACGTTTCTGTTAGCAATGCTACAAGTATTGGGGATCCGCCACCAGCACGCAACTCAGCCCTGGGCCAGGGTGAGGCAGAACTGTACCATTGCCCCCCCCCCCGCCTCTTGCAGTTGGCAGCTCTGAACCACACTGGGAGCCACCCTCCGGAGCAGGCCGAGGCCCGCTCTGACAGGGTCCGCGCCGTTCTGTCAGGAATTAGAGGAATCTGCTCCATAAACACAGCTCACCACAACACTCACGTTGCAAAATCACAGATGGTTCTCTCTCTTCTTCCCCAAGATTCAGCCCCCTCAAACAAACTGCTTGGATCAGTTTCCCTCCCAAAGAACGCAGGCGAACTGAGTCACAGGGCCCCTTCCCCACAGCAGCCAGTGCTCAGCACACTGGACCTTTAGAGAAGAAGGGATGAAGACCCCGTTTGGCAGAGAAAGGAAGAAGAAAGAAGACGAGGCAGGACATGGCTGAGAGCTGTTTGACAGTCTTCTTCGGGAGGTTGTGGACTCTCCCCTCCTTGGAGGATTTTAAGCAGAGGTTGGATGGCCATCTGTCATGGATACTTTTACAGTGGTACCTCGGGTTACAGACGCTTCAGGTTACAGATGCTTCAGGTTACAGACTCTGCTAACCCAGAAATAGTACCTCAGGTTAAGAACTTTGCTTCAGGATCATAGCTGTCAACGTTCCCCCCCCCCCTTTTAAGGGAAATTCCCTTATTCCAAATAGGATTCCTCACACGAAAAGGGAAAAGTTGACAGCTATGTTCAGGATGAGAACAGAAATTGTGCGGTGGCAGCGCGGTGGCAGCAGGAGGCCCCATTATCTAAAGTGGTACCTCAGGTTAAGAATGGACCTCCAGAACGAATTAAGTTCTTAACGTGAGGTACCACTGTAGTTTATATTCCTGCATTGCAGGGGGTTGGAATAAATGACCCATGGGATCCCTTCCAACTCTACAATTCCGTGATTCTATGATTTGGAAAGGCAGGGAGAGAGGTAGTGCAGATGGTTGGCACAAATTACAGCGAAGTTGAAATTTCTCAAAATATGTTTTCCTGACCTTCTCATTGTTTCATGATGGCTGTCCTCCCAACCACCACCACGTGCTGGAACGATGCTAGTCTGGGGCATTGTGGGAGATGCTAATGGCTGCCACCTTGTCAACAAATTCGCCGCCACCACTTGTGACAAACAGAGGGCATCCTTCCCCAACCTGCTGCCCTCTGGATTTTTGGGGGGCTGCAAGTTCTAACAGGCTGGTGGGCCTAAGAGGAGTTGTAGACAAAAGACCTGTAGGGTCTGCCATGTTGTGGAAGGATGACTGGGGGGGGGGGGAGAAAGAAGCTGTGCTACTGCCAATGCTAAAAGTAAGCTCCTTGCCCATGATCTCTCTCTTCTCGCAGGAGAAACACCCCAACTCTGCTGTTCACAAGTGGGGTAGAGAATTCAAGGGATCACCTGAGCACAGTTCTAGGGAAGGAAACGGGAGAAGCACAAAGCTGTGTGTGGACCTTAGAGAAGGCTGACTAAGGAATATTCTTAGAGGTAAGCAGAGTTACTGGCGGACCGTTTTGAGGTTAGAAACACAGGATGCTGCCATCTGCTGAGTCAGTTCATTGGCACATCTAGTTCAAACATTGCCTATCCCAGGGTAGCCAGCAATGATGGACTCCAGATGTTGGATATCAACTCCCACCCGTCCCAGCCAGCATGGCCACAGTTCAGGGATGATAAGAGTTGTAGGCCAGAACATCTGGAGGGCATCATGCTGGCTACTCTTGATCTATTACTGAAAATTGAGGTCTCTCTCTCTCTGGTTTCTGGCTGGGCTCTTTCCCAGACCAACCTGGCGAAGCAAGGAACTGAATGCAGCGCTTTCTGCATATGCTCTGCAATCGCTTGCCCAAACATTATGGACGTGGGGGTTGAAGCAGCAAGTCAAGTTTTCCCCACCACACCTAACTCTGAGATTTTTATTTGTATTGAGAGAATATACTTTGACGCCCCACACGATCAGGACAACTGTTTCTCATAAAAAGAACAAAAGAATTGTTGTACTGTCACCTGGTAGCAATTTTTTTAAAAGGCCCTATAAGTCAAATTCAATTAAATCTTGGATATTTTAAATAGAAAATAGGTATTTCCTGTTGGCATCCATCTGCCTTGAGAGACAATGGAGTATGAAGTCAAACCGCTGTGTTAGCAGCAGCAAAGTGACCTCCCCGCGGTGCAAGCCTGTGCCATGAGTATCCTGGGCTGCCCAGAGACAAGACCCCTCTCTTGGCCTCACTGATGAGGTCTGAAGGAAAGCAGAGCAATACGTTTGACACCAGCTTGGCTGCAGAAGTTGCCGGAAGGAGGCGCACAAGGCGCCATCCAACTGTCTTAGGGACTCCGCTCCAGATTTGTGTAGGATTTACTCCTTAGCCTTCTCTTCTCCCGGAGATATTCCACAAGGCAGCAGAGGTTTAGGAGCTACCTTCCCCGGTTGACAAGCCTCACCTGCCCCTCCCTTCCCTCTACAGCATGTGTAGAAACTGCCTTATTGACCATCGGAGTAAATATTGGTCTCATCCACTCAATCTGCCAGATACTGTCTTTGCATACAAGTATTTCTAATATAATAAGTATTAAAATAAAACTGAAAATTTTTCAAGGTGATAAATGGATGTCTTCAAAGAGCCACTGGATGCAGTTGGACGCCCTTTGACCCCAGTCAGCACAATCAATGGTCAGGAAAGCCATAGGTTCTCCATCCCATCTAAAGATTCCTTTATAAAGATGGACGCCACGGAATCCCTAACTGCTGTCCCCAGCAATCTTAGTCAGTCACTGATCCTGCCCAGAAAGGGAGTTGTTCATTGCTTTGGGGCATAACGTCAAATGCATTTCAAGCCAGGAAAGTTGCATCGGGTTTGCATATTTTTATTTACATACTTTTTATATAATTAACACGTTTCCCCAATGAACGCCAAGCTCTCCAGTGGCGGCTATGCTGTACTTCCATCATGTGCCCTCCACCCTGAGGGCAAGCAGCAGTTTTGAAAAATAAATCAGATTTTTAAAAGTGCAAGTGCACATTAATAATAACACGAACACAACAACAGAGTAAATTTCTCCCTAGCAGCGTATATACATTCCCACAGCACCAAATTTGCCTAGCCAGAATAGCCTGGAGCTCCTTAAATGTTAAAAGCCCTTCACTGTCATGATATGGTTTGCAAAACCAATAGGTCCTAGGACTTATAGTCTATGCAACCACGAGGACTGGAAGACTACATTAAGATTCTTGTAGAAGTCCATATAAAGTAAAGGTAAAAGGTAAAGGGCCCCTGGACAGTTCAGTCCAGTCAAAGGCGACTATGGGGTTGTGGTGCTCATCTCGCTTTCAGGCCGAGGGAGCCGGCGTTTGTCCACAGACAGCTTTCCAGGTCATGTGGCCAGCAGGACTAAACCACTTCTGGCGCTTCTGTGATGGAAACCAGAGCGCACAGAAATGCCGTTTACCTTCCTGCCGTAGCAGTACCTATTTATCTACTTGCACTGGTGTGCTTTCGAACTGTAAGTTTGTAGGAGCTGGAACAGAGAAACAGGAGCTCACCCTGTCGTCGCAGGGATTTGAACCGCCGACCTTCTGATCGGCAAGCCCAAGAGGCTCTGTGGTAGTTGCATGATGATGGTAGGCCATGCCCTCCCCAGCTCCTTTTTCTTCCCTTTCCAATTACCACATTGGACCAGAAACTAATTTTTAGTGCACAATTTGGTATTTTGTAATGCTTAATATTCTAATGCAGGTGTGGGGAAGCCCTCCAGATGTTGTTGAACTACAACTCCCATCAGCGCCAGCAACCGTGCCCAAAAGTTCAGTAACAGCTGGAGTGCCAAAGCTTCTCCACACCTGCTCTAAACTTTCCTTTCCACCTTAGGTTTGCAACAGTAGACTGCACTGCTCAGAGGACTACATTTGGCCAATGGGCTGCCAATTACTGACTTGTACTTTATGGAAACTGTCAAAATTAGGCTACGGCAGGTGGTGGAGGTGGGTAATAACTGTAAAAAAAATATATGCAGCCTACTCTTTACAAACTATTAATGGCAGCCAATGTTAAATTAATACAAATATCCTTTCCAATAAATATTCCCTTTAACACTAGATTAATTTTTTGGGGGAAACAGCTTTGAGCTATTTGGCCAAAAATTCTTCAACATGTTAATTTTAAAAGGCACACATCAAGGGTGAACCATCTGAGCAGAGTTGCTTGCAAAGGGACACTTAAAACTAAACAGAGGAAGTTTGAATGGAAACAGTTCTAAAACAGTCAAAATCATTGTGTTCTTCAACAAATTCTTTAACAAGTGTGAAAACTGTTGTGGGGGGGAATCTGGTTATATTGCCAAACTCCTCTCCTTCCAATCCACCACAATGGAAATTCAGCATAACTCTTTTCCAAATAAATCATCAAGCTTTGACTATATATATACACATACACACAGAATATCATATTCTCTTGCACAAGACTCCTTGAAAACAGCTGATCTGATTCAATCCCCCCCACTAAAAAAGATACAACTAAAGGGCCAAGTTGTTAAAACCTGGCAAAGCTTTTATGTACACAGCGAAAGTGAGGGAAATGATGTTTTCCAAAGACAGTTTGTGAAGGGTAAGGCTTTGTTTGCCTCAAATAGAGACTGCCATCTGGTGACAGGAGGTGGTAGTGCCCAATGTCAGCTTACATTAACTCCATGGAATGAAAGGGTGAGTTTTTCAGTGGGAAAAATCCTTTAAGGGTGAAGGAATGATCTTGTAGAAAAGCTTGTTCCATAGCTTCCCATGTCTCTCCTGAAGGAGGAAACATTCCTGAGATACTTAGTACATTTCAGCCGAGCTATTCACTTATTCAAGTAAGGATAGATGGATAAATCCTGGCAACAGAAGATTTCTTGCTGAAAAATACTCATGAGTTGCCAACTCACCCTGATGGAAAGTGGAGACAAAAGTTTTGACTACAACCACTATGATGCAGTGCAGATTTATAGCTGCAAAGATAATGATGCAGTGCAACTGCAAGATAAATAATGCATACGGCAATATCCAGGCCTAGATTTAACTGAAAAATTTGGGGATGGGTGGAGAAAGAGATAGCAAATAGGAATGCATAGAAATGGAAGAATGGTTGATTTGCTGAGTGGAATTTCCATGGAGATCTGTTGCAGAGCTTGTAAAATTTAATTAATGATAATAATTCAATCCATTTTTCCTAGTGAGCCAGACCTAGGTCCATTACCTTCTGTAAAAGGTAAACATTATTTCATTTTGTATGATAGGAGATAAAATGAATGCGGCATGAATGCTCTCTGTTATAATGAGGCAGAGTTGCTGCTATTCCATTTCCCCCCACATTTGGGGAGGGAAGGCGTGTGGGCTAGGTGAACTGTAGAATTGGAAGGGACCACCAGGGTCATCTAGTCCAACCCCCTGCAGTACAGGAATCTTTTGCCCTACATGGGGCTTGAACCCACAACCCTACAATTAAGAGTCTCATGTTCTATTGACTGAGAGAAGAGATGTTTCTTCGGATGACTATTTCAAAAGGGAGTTGGAGAGAAAATCTGGGATATGATTTGAAGGCGGTAATTTGCTTTACAGGAACATATGCTCAACAACAAGAAGTTTAGCTCAAAACAAACGCTGCTGTAGAATGCAGATCTTGGGTGATGTGGGGAGAGTTTGGGATGATGGTGTGGCTTCAGAGCCTGTTACCACGCAGTTCCTCAATGCTTCAACAGGGGGCACTCCCACACCAAACAGGGCGATCTCCCAGCTATGGATTCAAACCCTCCAGTTTCCTTTTCTGTTTCGCCATCACAGCCTCTAGCTCTGATACTTTCCCAGAATCCTGGAAGAAAATAAGGAAAATGAAGAATGGATATAATATTGTCCTGGCTTCAAGCACGCCACAACGTTCCCCAGTCCCACCGTGGTGCATTTAATTCTCAGAAAACTGTAGTGTCATAGAAAATTAGTTTGTGGGTTTCCTGGACCCCAGGAGCCTTCCTTGGTGGTTTTTTTTTTTTTGCTAAAGCCCAGTAGACTGCTTCCTGCTCAGGGATACAAGAAGTCTTAACTTGCATCACCACCCTCCCAACCCTTAGGAGAAGCTTCAGGGCTCCTTGTACCTCCAGTAGGGCTCTCTGGACTGTGACCTGGCTGTAGACTCGAACTCCTTCCTCTGGGCTGACAGCTCTGAACTCATCCTTCTTCAGGGAGAAAAGCTGAGCTCCGTTTAGGACCCCCAGGGCACTTACTGTCCTGTGAGGAGGAAGAAAGAGTGAGTTATGGGGGGTGGGTTATGGGAGGGAAAGGGAATTTCTGCTATTTACTCTCATAAAATCTTAAACAGCAAACAAGCAGGAAACAAATGTTGCCTGGATACACACCATACATTTAAAGCACATCCCTGCCCTCCAAGAATCCTGACAACTGTAGCTTGCTAAGGGTGCCAGCAATTGTAGTTCTGTGAGGGGTTAACAAAAGTTCCAGGATTACTGCAATTGTATGGTATGTACAAACAACTAAGTCGCACCGCTACAGGTCTTAAGCTGTGGGATGGAATATCCATGCAGATGAATCGCAGAATGTCTAAAACATCAATTAAAATATCCACGGTAGACAAACAGCAACCCATCATGGACCCCCCAAAACTGGTGTTGGGCTAATGAGGGAGTCACCACAGCCAATCAGAAACCTTAACCAGGGGCACAGAAAAAGGAACCACAGCTAACAACTGGGCAACGGCAAACCATTAAGAATCTAAGGGCTATTGAGCTATTCAGGAAAGTGGAAGCTGCTTCAGATAGAGGCCAGTAAAGAAGGTGATCATAAAATAGGCCAACTAGGAAAACTGGGTAGGTTAAGTTGACACATGCAGGCCTCACAACTGGCGAATGTGCAACATGAATCTGAAGAAGGTAATTGCAGACAATACAGGAGAGGCAGGAAGCTGCTTTGGTATATACCAAGGAATTTGGTAGATACCAACCTACATATCTTCTCAAAGGAAAACAGAGGCCAACTCACAATGGGCTGAATCCTTTGGCTTCCAGCCAGGTCCGAACTTGAGCAGGGTCTGAATCGTATCCTAAAGGCAGGTTGGTGTCTGCAGCCCGCTGGATGTGAAGGTTCCTGCTATGGCTAGTTGTCCCATTGGCCAGTCTCAGGGCGAGCTCCTCGTTCACCGTGTTGAAGCGCTCTGCCGGGGCAGGAAGTGATGTCACACATGGCACAATTGCAAACATTTGGATGGGTAAAGGTAAAGGGACCCCTGACCATTAGGTCCAGTTGTGGCCAACTCTGGGGTTGTGGTGCTCATCTCGCTTTATTGGCCGAGGGAGCTGGCGTACAGCTTCCGGGTCATGTGGCCAGCAGGACTAAGCCGCTTCTGGCGAACCAGAGCAGTGCACGGAAACACCGTTTACCTTCCCGCCGCAGCGGTACCTATTTATCTACTTGCACTTTGACATGCTTTTGAACTGCTAGGTTGGCAGGAGCAGGGACCGAGCAAGGGGAGCTCACCCTGTCGTGGGGATTCGAACCTCCGACCTTCTGATTGGCAAGTCCTAGACTCTGTGGTTTAACCCACAGCACCACCCGTGTCCCTCTTGGATGGGTAGGCAGACCAATTAACCCTACTTCCCACAATCAGATACAACAGACTCCAATCGCTATACGCGCAGTTCAGAAATTCTCCCACAGAACCCTGTGTCACGTCATACGAGGACAGTTGTATAACAGCTTTCAGACAGCAAAAAGCCAGTCCACCACACCTCAAACTGCACATTTCAGTCTAAATCCTTCATCCATGCGACTCTATTCCAGTTCTCGCGTAATTCGAGTGTTTTGCGTCCTTATGCTGTGCTTCTGGGAGGGAAGGACGACTCTTTATACCTTTCAAGCTCGAAAAAACCTCTTGTGAAAAATGCTAAGTGATGCTGACAGCTTGTCTGACAGGAACCAAAAGGAGATCTCTTTGTTGGACGCAAAGGAATGGGGAGAGGAATCAGCTGGGAAACCACTAAGGGAAGAAAGCTCAGAGCCCAGGGAACTTTGGTGGGACGACCATGAGCAGTTTTGACGTGCTTTTGGCTTCAAAGCAAGCAGAATCTGAGGCCCTGGCAGCTACCAATATTCCAGAGGCTCAGCTTCCCTTTGAGCCTGTTAGTCTCTGTTAGTCACATCCACCAATTAGTGTTCAGTTGTTTAAAATCATGTAATAGAAAGTGCTTTGCCCTAGAGCCAAGGTTTGGGCGTCCCTTAGGAAATGTGGCCTTTTTATTATGATTATTAATTCCTTTCTATACCACAAACTCATATAAATAGATATATATATGTGGTGTGAAGAATTTTAACTAAAACCAACTCTGGGCTGAGTAGCCATGTTCCCCATGTCACATAGCAACGAGGAAAGTTTCAAAAGCAGTTGGTCATGTGTTAAGAACATCAATTCCACGGGTAGCAGAAACTCCTTGCATGACCCTCTTTAGATCCAAGCCATTAAGAGAATTTGTTGCAAATAACTCTTTCCTCCCCTTCATAAAGCGGGTTTTAATACATTTTTAGGGATCTAGAATGACAATGCATTCAAGTATAAGCTTTCCAAGTACAGTATAAGAGGCTTTCAATTTATCAAGTGACACTGAATGTTTCACAAAACATTCACGAAACCCACAATTTCTAATGGGGGTGTGAGCACCTCATAGACCTCTCCCCAGTTGTTTCCTCTATGCTTTCCCAACCTTAAATTTTTCGCATTTTTTTAAAAAAGGCCTCATCAGAATTTCCGTGAAAATTTCACTTAATATGCAGATTTTAAAAAAAAACAATTTTTTTTAATAGCATAAGCTATTGTGTCCCCTGCTCTGTGCTGAGGTTTGTCCTACACCGCTTGAACCAAAGCTATGTTAAAATGGTGAAAAAATAGCTTATGCTCCCCAGAGCTCCCCAGTTCCACATACAAAGGCAGGCTTACCTCGCTCACTCAGGTCCATGTTAAGTGCCTCTGTGCTGGCCCAATTTCTGCCATTTGTGTACAGACTTTTGGTTTTGGGTGGTGGCTGAGGTGGACTTTTCTAAGTAGAGGCAGAGGGAAGAAGCAAATATTAACAGCTCGGCCTCCTGAAAAGCCCATCTCCTGGTGGGACGTCAACTCACATCACAAAGAACACGCTATGCTAATATTGCAAGTGCCAGTACATCTGCCTTCCTACTAGGGATGGAAGGATTTAACAATTTCAGTTCTCTCAGTTTCACATTTTTTTCCAGTCTTAAATTCAGTCCTCCTTATTTCTGCATCAATTTGTGAATTAAAAGACCCCAAACAATTCCCATTAAAATTCTTCATTTTAGTGTGAATTTCTCCTAATAAGCACATTTTAGTCTGCACTACACCTTTTTGCAAGCAATTTCTTCTAATAGTAAGCATTTTTAGATGTCAGTTTCACCAATGTATTCATTCCTGTATACATTTTTGTCAACATTGTTTGGTTGGAGAACTGCATCGCAAAATTCAGATTAAGTGTGAATTTTTGCAGGATGGCCGTATTTCAGTTCCCATATTGGTTTGGAAAGCGAACATTTGATAGGTTCACCTTCAACTGCAAACTGGATTGAATTTCTCCCCTGCTTCCCACTGCCTTCCAGACTGTCTTGGTTTTTAAGCATGTCTGAACAGTTTGGGTCCCATGCATGTTCTTATGCCGTGTTGGTTTTTAAAAATGGCCATAAGCATTAAACTGCTTTCTTTGGGGCATTTCCTGCAAATCTACATTGGTGAGCATGGATTTTAAAAGTGGCCCTCTTCCAACCTTCCAGGGAAATCTTATTTATTTATTTAATAATTTTTAAAAAAATCTTCTGTACTCGTTCCCTAAACCGTCCCACGTGAGTCTAATATTTCCCAGGCTTGTTCAAGATTCCATGGCCAGGATCATTTGAGCATAAGAGTTGTGCTGTTGGATCAGACCAAAGATCCATTTAGTCCAAAATCATATTTCCAACAGCATGTAGACATTTTTTTTCTGGGAATCAGGAAAGCATGCAGGGCAGAAAAGCAACACCTTTTCCCTGTTTCTGCCCAGCATCTGCTATGCAGAGGTACAAATGGGACCTGTAATAAAACGATGCTGTTTGAAGTGCTCCTGTTTGCTGTTCCAGCCAGCCAGTCATGTTGGATACCGTATTTTTTGCTCTATAAGACTCACTTTTTCCCTCCTAAAAAGTAAGGGGAAATGTGTGTGCGTCTTATGGAGCGAATGCAGGCTGCGCAGCTATCCCAGAAGCCAGAACAGCAAGAGGGATTGCTGCTTTCGCTGCGCAGCGATCCCTCTTGCTGTTCTGGCTTCTGAGATTCAGAATTTTCTTCTTCTTCTTGTTTTCCTCCTCCAAAAACTAGGTGCATCTTGTGGTCTGGTGCATCTTATAGAGCGAAAAATACGGTATTTTATTAGAAAAGTGGCACATAGCTCTACAACAAATAAAATCAAGCAAGCAGGCAAGCTCTAATTAGTGCTCTAAGCCTCACCTTGGATATCGCTGGGCTGGTTCCATTGACCTGAGGAGCACTGTTGTGGTTTAGAACTGGGGCCAGAATATTATAAGGGACGTAGCCAACCTGACCGTAGTGGTTCTGAACTTTCCACCACTTCTTGCTGTCATCCAGGACCTAACGGAAAAGAAAAAGGAGACACGTTCCTAGCGAAGCAAAAACTTGGTTCTAGGTCTGGAATTGCCCAAGAAAGATGCTAGATTGTTTTTTGTATGCCACAACTGCTGCTAGGATTTTGTTGGCCAAAAATTGGAAAGCACAAGAAGTGCCGACAGTGGAGGAATGGCAGATGAAGATGATGGACTTTTGGGAGCTGGCCGACCTGACCAGAAGAGTCCGCGACCAGAAGGAGGAGGAGCACCAGGAGGAATGGATGAAATTTAAAGACTATTTAGCTAAATATGCTAAGATAACTTAAGTAGAAATACTTGCAAGTATCAGACTGGCTTTGGATTTAAGTATGTGATGTTATAGAATAATACGTTTAAAGTTAATATGAAAGGAAAGAAAGATGTTAATTGACCAAGTAAATTTTATGAGAAATTAAGTTTTGGAAAACTGTTACAATGATATCCATTGAAACTCAGCCAGGGGGATGAAGTCACCTAACAATGTCAACAAAAGTGGAATTATTATAGTCAGGATTTATGTTTGTTTGTTTGTTTATGTTTGTTATAAATTTGGAAAACCAATAAAAAATTTGAAAAAACAAAACAAAAACAAAAACTTGGTTCTCAAGTTCCCAGTCAGGGGATGCCCCGAATCCATTTCACAAACAGTTCTATAAATGTTTCCTAACCCACAATGTTATTGGTAGGCTCCCAACCCATTCACATTTCTGTTAAGCCATTTAGGGCTCATCCATGGCCTACAGGTGTGGTGGGAGGCGAGATCAAGACGTCTAATGTACAAGCATCCTTCACTGCCTAGGATATTCTGGCTTGGGACAGGTGACCAGGCAATAGGGTATTTCCAAATGCCTCGAGTCCCCAATGAAAGCAGCTTCCCTACAGAAGGTGTCCAATCTGCAAATCACATTCCTTTCTATTCTGGCCAGATCAGGAGTGGGGTGGGGGTGGGTTGGGAATCTTCTGGCACTGCAAGTGTTCTGGGACATCAACTCACCTGCAACATTTCTCCATGAAGTACTGAGAGTTCGTTGTTGTTTCTGGCTGTGAAGTTGTGGGTGGAGATCACAGACTTGCTTTCTGGGTGTTTATGTCTGTCAGGAGGGAAGAAAGCACATGGGGTTATGGGCAGGAAGGTCCATGACTTGTGGGCTTTCTAGAATATCAGTGAGGGTTAGAATGGGGGCTGGAAACCCAGCACCCCCAGCTTAAACAGTAAAAAATGGCCACACAGAAGGCTCTGTCTGCATCGATGTGCTTGTGGAAAGTCCCCCTTTCAGAAGTGGGGCTGGCACAGATGCTATCATTTCAGTGCCAGGTCAAGACTTACTTTACACAGACATTTCAAGAGTTTTTAATTTGGTGATCATGCAACCCTTTCTGTGTCACATTTTTTTTTAACTGTCTTTATTTGTTTGGGTGATGTGTTGTGCTGTTTATAGCTGATCATAGTACAGCTTGTTTATTTTTAGGTTTTGTATCGTGCACTAGTTTCCACATAGATGATGGACAGGTTGTACGTATTCCAAACGAACAACGAGACAGTTTAATTTCACTCTGACCATTGCTGTTCCCAAAATAATCTTTCTCCTGGATTTGCATGCTTGTGGCATTTATGTAGTTTTGCGATATTCATTTGGTTTAAACCAAGGCTGCAACGTTTAGTTAATTAATCAGATAGATAAACCCAATTTTAAAAAATTGTCTGATTAAAAAGGTGCTCTTGATACATGGGGCAGGTGTGTGTGTGTGTGTGTGTGTGTGTGTATAGGTAAAGGGACCCCTGACCATTAGGTCCAGTCGTGACCGACTCTGGGGTTGCGGCACTCATCTCGCTTTATTGGCCGAGGGAGCCGGTGTACAGCTTCCAGGTCATGTGGCCAGCATGACTAAGCTGCTTCTGGCGAACCAGAGCAGCGCACGTAAACGCCGTTTACCTTCCCGCTGGAGCGGTATCTATTTATCTACTTGCACTTTGACGTGCTTTCGAACTGCTAGGTTGGCAGGAGCAGGGACCGAGCAATGGGAGCTCACCCTGTCACGGGGATTCAAACCGCCAACCTTCTGATCGGCAAGTCCTAGGCTCTGTGGTTTAACCCACAGTACCACCCGCGTCCCATATATATATATATATATATATATATATATATATATATATATATATTCTCATTTGACAAGGAAAACCTGTAGTTTTAACCAACTAGTGTTGCTTCCACACTGAGCTCCATTTACTTTACCACCATTAGATGATGGCAGAATTAACACCCCCCCTTCATTTAAGTATTACTTGATAATACTTTTCATAAGAAAAATAAGCGGAGGAAACCATAAATTAAGATCCCCTCGCAGGAAACAGGAACTGAACCATTCAAAGGGAAATTCATCAGTGATGCCCTGGCTGTGCTGAACAGGAAGCAATTAATTAGAGACACAAGATGGAAGTTTTTAAAGGCACAGTAACCCTGAAAAGCCTCCATAGAACCCTTCCTGACCACACCAGATAGGCTGGCGCTGTGGTTACATTTGAAGTAATGGACTTTGCCTCAAATTCAGAGGCCAGAACAATAAAAGAGAGAGGATCAGGTATGTCAATTCTGAAACCAATGGGGGATTTGTTGATTGGGGGACAAATCCATTTTAAAACCAATTAAGATATCAATTAAAGCTTTAGTTCAAGTTGTGGAACACTTTCTTCAAGGTTACTTTGGGGTTCAGTGACATTAGTATAAGAGGAATGAACAAGAAACTATTAAACACAGCCTTTCTAACAAAGAGTGGTTACCAGTAAATGTTGTAAGTAAATATTGTACACTTCCTTCAATATCTCAGAAAGGCATGCTAATTTGGGCTTGGCAATATGAAAGTTCACTGAAATTTTTATCACTTGACTAATCTGCTAAAAAGGTCAGGTGATGAATCAACCGAAAGCTATTTCAACCATTCAGCCCTAGCTTTTCATCACTTTTTATCTAGTTGAATGGGAGCAATGATGCAAATTCATGATGACAGGGAAAAAATGTAACATTGAAGGAAGGGCTAGATAATGCACAATGTGAGATATTGGCCCCCGCACCACCTGCCTCTTTCCTATAGTGAATGGAATTTCCTGCAAGACAAAAGAGTCTCTCGCCCCTCCATGTTGCGGTCTTCCTCCCAGTTGGAGGAGGATCGCAACTGGAACTCGCTGGGATACAAAGCTTGCCAAGCGCTTCAGAACAGATGATAGGAGATGGAGAAGAAAAGGAATTAGAGCCCTTCATCCCCCCCCCCCACCAATCCTACCTTAGCTGGCTGCCTAGCGTCCCCCTCTTGGCTCTCTTCTGGGCGCCATCTTTCTTTAACCGCTGTCCTCTTGTTTTCATCCTGTTATATTTCCCTTCTGCACCCATCACCAGAGCACCTGGCCTTGCCTTCTGTGATACCTACATTCCTTTACACCTCCCTGTTTAACCAGCCAGCTCCTATTACGCTACCTTATCCCAGTAAACCCATGAGCCCTTAATTCCCGGTCTGTTCCTTACATTATTCAGCCCTAACAAAACCTCATTTTGTTTTACGCTAACCCAGGCAGCCTCGTTGTTCCCAAGCCCTGCTGCCCTGGCTCATTCCCCCCAGCCTTTCTAGAAAACCCAGTTCTCCCAGTTCTGTCCTCCCACATTGTACACACAGGCTGGAATGGACTTCCTTTGTGTCTATTTAGCTTCCTGCCAAGCCATGGCTATCCAGGGGCTGAAGAGATTGTCATGTTCTCTTGAGCCTGCTACTTGTGTGCTGTTCCACATCAAGAACTCCCTGTGCACTGTGCCCAAATTACATAGACAGTGTGCTCCTGTCTATGGCAGCATTCGTGTTAACGTTAAGCGGAAACAAGTAATTCTACAGGAGGCCTATATAGGAGGGCAATGTGCCTCAATGTCCTCCAAGCCCTCACTGAAGGGGACATCATGTTCAGCAATGTCTACCTGGGGATATAGCCAATAAGTCTACCTGGCTCTGCTCCCAACTGCTTACACACCCACACTCTCTGTGGTGCGCAGATGCATTCTGAGAAGGAACCGTGCGGGCCTTACTTCTGTAATGTGTGCAGAAAGCCAAACTGTGTAGGATCCAGCATATTAATTCCGTGCTCTTATTGCTTCCCTGCTTGAACTCCTCAGGGGAACAACTTGGTTGTCCTCCAGCATGGTTGTCCTCCCCTGTGGACTACAACTTCCATCATCCTTGACCACTAGCCATGCTGGCTGGGGTTGATGGGAGTTGGAGTCCAACAACAGCTGGAGGGCAAAAATGTTGGCTACTCCTCCAGCAGCCACTTAATGGGTGGAAAGATAGCAACCCTATAATTACTCCCAGCATTATTAATCATCCTCCATATTTCCTAGAGTGAAACCTTGCAAGGGCTGGAAGGTAACATGGAGTGGAGATTTGGTACCATTTGGCTTAATGGGGGGGGGGCGTTTGACAGGAGCTCCTCTGTACATAGAACATGTTGTACAATCTGGTTTATGTGACTATGAACTGTTCACGCCATCTGTCCAGTGCTGAAAGGGGAGGGCACAGGCAAGCAGAAACGTATGTGTAGATGAACGCATGTGTCTTCAGTCCAGCCACATGGCATTTAAAGAGTCTGGGTACATGTTACACTCCCTGTATTAGGGGAATCCCAGTGAATGAGAACTCTGCCTATGGCGCCTTCTGAAGGGCTTGCCATCAACAGGCAAAGGAAGCTGGAAGGGACAGGAATTGCACACACAGAGTGAAGGAGAAGCTGCCAGCTGTCCTTTTCGTAGAACCATAGAGTTAAAAGGGAGCACAATGGTTATCTAATCCAACCCCCTGCAATGCATGATCCTTTTTTCCAACATGGGGATCGAACCCACAACCCTGAGATTAAGAGCCTCTGGCTCTAATGACTGAGTTCTCTCTCTCTCTCTATTCAGCTGCTATTTTCCCCTCCCAATTGGTAGGGGAAAGAAACAGAGAAAATCAGCTGCCAAGAGGAGTGGTAGTCAGACAGAGGCTACTAGTGCTTCCTCCTTCGCCGCATGTGTCCAATTGTGGGATTCTATTATGTAGTGAATGTAATGTGAAGCCAAGGCTTTAGCCAAGAATTCACTGCACTTTTGCAGAAGTACAATTCCCAGCCTTCTTTTTGGGAAGACATGGCTCGGGACTCAAAGTTGTTTACTCTTTTTAATGTCAGTGTTGCTCGGCTCCTTTTCTGAAGGGTTTTCCAGGAAGTGGAGACCTTGGATCTCAACACTTTATTGGAACCTTTTCGTGACTTCTCTATGCAAACAACATCACATCATAAATACTTGTGGAAAATCCACCCTAAGTAATAAAAAGGGGAGAGGTCACTAGCCTAGATTATTTCAGTGACCCGTTGGGACCTTAGTCTATCTTTGTCTTGCCTGAAATCCAGAATTTCTGGTTCAGCTAAAAAAGAGGCATCTGGTTTTAATTTATTTCAAGAACTATGAGGGAACCCGCTCCCTCCCTGACACAGTATGCATCAGTGAACAGTCATTTCCTCATTTTGCGGCAGTATGTGCACACACACCCCCAACACTTATGGGGCCAGAAGTGGTTTTCCACCCCCATTGTACATGTCTACTTTAATTCAAGATATCTGTTGTTGCCCTATCTCCCTTTGTTAACCAGGTTATATTTCAACCTTGTGGATCTCAAGTAAATCATTATGGGCATACCTATACTAAACATGTTTGAAGAAAGTTCAATAGTCATTGTATGACTGAGAGGTGGTTCCTGGGCTGAGGGAGCTAGAGACCATTCACAGTTCTTACCATCCTCTTCTCAGGATTATTGGTGTGTGTGTGTGTGTGTGTGTGTGTGTGCGTGCGCGCGCTATAGCTGGAATGCTATAGAACTGAATTACCCCAAATCCCAGGGTGGTCATAAGGACAAATCTATCAATCTATCATCTATCTATCTATCTATCTATCTATCTATCTATCTATCTATCATCTATCATCTATCTATCTCTATCTAAAATTGCTATACTACTGGTTAAAGATAAATTAATGAGTTTGCAGCTGAGGTGCCAGAACATTTTGTTTCAGTCTACCACTATCCTTGTTCCTGGCAAGTATTAGGACTCACTGGACAGTTATGGAGCAGAGTATTAAACTAAGCATGGGAGTTGGTATAATGACCAACAAGGCCTGTATGTTTTCTCAGAAACCTCTTTCTTGGCCACACTGGATCTGAATTTACTCTTCAGCGATTTATTAATCTTGTGTCAGTTTTTTTTTTAAGTACTTCTCCCATCAGTGAAGAAGACTAAGAACATTTGTTTTTAAGCAGATAAAATTATTGAAGTTTTAATAAGCTGGATTCTTTGGCAGCTGCTAACATTTTGCATTCAGAATTCATTGATGTGACAGTGGCTAGGCAGGTCCTTAGCCACAAATGTAAACAGGTTCCGATTTGGGGAGGTAATTTCAAGTCCCCACTCGACGTTAAATGGCTGCTGATCACCGACCTGAAGCTCCCTGACCTCCCACTTACCCTAACAGCCACCTGCAATTTATACAGAACACCACCCTCACCTAGCGAAGGCCCCAGCCATTCCCACCACCACCACCTTACTAGTCCTATCACTGACTTCCCTGCTCACCACCGGACCCAGCTTCACGCAAGGCAGAGAGACAGCGAGAACAACAGAAAGAGAGAGAGAAACAGAAAAGAACAACATAGAATTTATCTAAATTTCCCGTGATCAAATGGCTCATAAATTTTCCCAGCTGGGAAGACCTTCAAGAACTCTCTGCCCGAAAGGCATATTACACTGAGAAGGAGTCCTTCATCATGACAACGGCCAAGGCCATTCCAATCCCAGCCCTTGCACGCACACTCTCTCTCTCTCTACACACACACACACACACACACACACACACACACTTCTTTCAAGTTCCCCCACCCTTAGGGTCCAGCAAAGGCTCTGGAGGTCTGTGATTTAATTGGTGCCTGGATGAGAGCCCAGCACGAAAGGGTTTTGTGCAGCATGGTTGGGAAAGGCCTGTGACTCTGGAGAGCTTTTGTCACTCACAGGAGAGGCAACACAATGGCCAGTACTTTCAGTTCAGTATACAGTAAATTTAGCTTTCTATTCCCATGTGCTGCCCCCACCAGTGTTGCACAGGGGCCCATGCATCTGAGGTCACTTGCAGACAACCTGTTTATTGAACATTCGTTCTGATTTATATGTAGGGAGTTTATATGATGTTGCATCAAGCCATGGTTATATCCCATACTTTCCGGTACATTTCCCCATCATTTTCCTTATTGCAAAAAGTCAGATTTAAGAGGAAAGTGGCTTTGTTGTGCAAGAGCACCAAACTTTAATTGTGCTGGTATGTTACAGAATCTCCCATCTGCAAAATAGTAATAGTCTATATTATCTGCTGCACACAAAAATAATATTCTTAAGGTTTTATGGGGCCCCTCCTCTATGTAGTAACAAATAATAATAATAAGAATTCGTTCTTTTTAACTAGTTTTTTATTAAGACTCTCATATATATATTAAAAAGGGAAAGCCAATATCCCTATTCAGAAAGCTGACATTTTGCGGCTCCAGACACAATAAGACAGAAAACAGACAATGCTGATCAAATTCTGAAATTTTGGGAGAACTTTACCAAAACTTTGCCAATCCCATCCTATCCTTCAGTATAAGAACAGCTTGCTGGATCTGGCCAAAGACCCATTTGGCCAGCATCCTGTTCTCACAGTGGCCAACCAGATGCCTATGGGAAGCCTGCAATACTTTCCCCCCTCTCCCACCTTTCCTCTCTCCTTGCCTCTCAGATCCAATTTCCAACCCTGCCTTCCAAGGTCAGTCCATCCATCCATCCATCCATCCATCCAAACATCTCAACACACCTTCCCAAATACAAAAATCGATTGGCCAGAGGCTTGAAAGGGACTTACCCATTGGCTGCAATTGTGGGAGCTGATTGCTGTAACAGAGGAGAGCGGGGAGGAGAAACGGATAAATGGTTAACCAGGAAGACTGCACAGTCACCTTAGCCCAACATCCAGCTCAAGGCAGTATCCTCCCCAAGGTATCACCTCTAACTGATTAGGCCTGAAGTCATACTGACTGTAGTCAGAGCCAACCTCCCTCCTGCAACCTGGTGCCCTCCAGGTGTTCTGGACTACAGTTCCCATCAGCCTCAGTCAGCACAGCTGTATGATGCTGGGGCTGATGGGATTTGCAGCCCGAAATGTCTGGAGAGCAGCAAGTTGGGAAAGGCCAATTCAGATCCACTCTGCCTCTGGCGTACCCAACCGTAATGAGAGCCAGTGCGAAGTGGTGGCTAGAATGTTTGGCCAGCAAGACCTGCATTCACATCCTCACGTAGCCCATCAAGCTCCCTGGGTGGTCCCGGGCAAGCCTAATTAATGTGTAATTAAGATGCACGGGAAGATACAAGATTGGATACTTCTAGATGGAAACTAGACAAATTCATGATAGATAGTTTTATTACTAGCTGAATAGAGCTCCCATTTTCAGTGCCACTATGCTGATGAATATTAGGGAGAAGAGGGGAGGACAAACAATGTGGGATGGATCTTGCCTTAACAGCCTGCTTGAGGAGCTTCCCTGAAGTATCTAGTTGGCCACAGAAGGAAGCAAAAGGCTAGTTTAAAATGACTTTTAGTCTCACTCAGCAGGTCTATTCTTATAGCAGAGAGAGAGAGGTGGAACTGTAGTTGTTTTTAAAAAATGGTCTGATTTATGCAGTGAGCAGCTGCTGTGGAATCAAACAGTCATAACGCTCTTCCTGAAAAGTTGGTTCCACCAGATTCTTATTTGTAGCAATTGCAAACAAGAAATGAGCTACTGGATCCACCCAGAATGTATTAGGATGCCCCAAAATACATCAGAATGGATCCTTCCAGCCACTTTCTGCTCACAAGGAGAACTTGCTCTTTCTCCTGGAAGCAGCAGATGTTTTTGCAGCTGTCCTCTTGCCCTCGGTGTGGTTTTTTTTTTGCAAATGTTTATCCTGCCTGCTTTCCACCTCATCACTCACTTGGGCGCGACGTTCTTCGTGTCGGTGTTGCATCTCCACTGGGTCTTCCCAAGGCTGGCCAGAAGCGTCTAGGCGTGGCGTCTCCCAGCCACTCCGGAAAGTTGGGTTGTAAGGATCTGCGTAGCCCCGGGGGAAGTCCACTCTGGGGCGCAGAGGGCAGAAAGGAGGTAGAAATGAATAGAAGAAAATAATACAGTTGAGAATGAGTGAAATCATCAAATGAGGGGGGATATTGGGTTGTTTTTGTTTCGACTGTGTATTTTGTGTTTTCATAGTGTGAGTATATTGTGTACCACCCTGAGACCTGCAGGTATAGGGTGGTATACAAATTTAATAAATAATAATAATAATCATGAAACCCTCAATCACATACTGAAACTTGCCCATTCATTTCTGATTACAATTGCCAAAACCACTCGACTGATCAACCTCAAACTGATCAACACTGAATCACTAGCCAGTGTCACAAATGGATGGGTCTAATTTATTAGCAACATATCGAAGACCTTGGAATGCAAATCCCAAAGGTTTGGAGTGACCTCCGAGCCTGAAGTGAACTGCTGGACTCCAGTGACCAAGCTCCTCTGGTGACATCAGCTCAGTTCAGCCAGTTGCAGGCAAGAGAGGTCATGGCACCATGACTGCAAAGCTGAGCAACCGGTGGCACAAAGGGAAACGGGTACAGTACAGTACAGTACGGAACTGAGAGTCTGAAGAGATGGTTGCAGAGTTTAGGAAGAGTTGGGTGGGAAAGCAAGTGAACCAAACCACTGAAAACACAAAACTGGACAAAATTTGAAGAGGGTAGAACAGGGCCGGATTTAGGTTTGATGAGGCCCTAAGCTACTAAGGTAATGGGGCCCTTTATATGTCCAGCTGTCCTTTGTCAACAACAAATTGTCAGTGTTTTTTTGGTGTTGAATATATGCTATAAGGTAATTTACGGACCTAATAGGAATCTAAAGCCCTTTGCACGTTGTCATGCAACCAGGCCATGCAGAATGTAGGCACCCTATATATAGAAATGAGCAAACCAGTGATATTTTAGGGAGCAGGGGAGCAGGCGGGGCCCATTACTTACATCGTAGGAGCCTACACAACACAAAACACTGTTGCTGTATGTAGGTTTTATTTTATTTGTTTTTTATCTTATATTTTGGAAATGTACATCCAGTTTTTTCCCTTTAATTTTTCTGGGGGCCCCCAAGAAAGTGGGGCCCTAAGCTATAGCTTGTTTAGCTTATACATAAATCCGGCATTGGGGAAGAAATAACAAACAAGACAAGTCTCGAGTCCCTTCCCCCCTTACCTTGGCCTGGTCCAGTTTTCACCCAGTGAATACCACAGTTCCGTCTCCTGGTCTCCCAAGCAGCCTCGCATCAGGGTCACTGCTTCCAGGGTCAGCATGGGGCTGCGTAGCTCAGAAGCAAACGCTGGTCCCCCCGAAGACTCCACAACCTGAAGTGGGATGCAAGAGTCAAAAACGGCAAGCTATTGTTCTATTTATTTCTATCCCGGTCCAGGGCTCAAGGGGGCCCAAGTTCTCCACGGGAGGTGCTTGACTCTAGAGCAGTGGTTCCCAACCTTATTTTGGCCATGCTCCACCTAAGCATCTCTAAAATCCTGATGCCCACCCCCCACCCCCGTGACACATAGTTCTTATTATTCAAAAAGTGAACTCCTATTCACGTGGAGGAAGTCTAAAAGGCCATTAACTGTTAATAACTCATTCTTGAATTGCCTCCCCCCCTAAAAATCAAATTGCCCCCCTATGGGGTGTGTGCCCCACATTTGGAACCACGGCTCTAGAGCCAATCTGCACACACAGCAACATCGCATGATGAAGCTGTTCAAGGATTGTACCACACTGCTCTCCAAGGGTGCGGGGAGGGGATTGCACTTTTAATGCTCTCCCATGACAAAGGAGACTTCACATACAGATACCTACCATGCCAGGGATATATGTTTTAGGCCAGGCATAAGCAAACTCAGCACTCCAGATGTTTTGGGACTACAACTCCCATCATCCCTAGGTAACAGGACCAGTGGTCAGGGATGATGGGAATTGTAGTCTCAAAACATCTGGAGGGCCGAGTTTGCCTATGCCTGTTCTAGGCCCCCCCTTTGATACACCAGTTTTCCACATGCAATGATTTTTTTTTTTTTAAAAAAAGGGTTTCAGTCCCATGTCTGCCATCCACATGGTATAGTTCACCCTATCATTCTGCTGCTTGGGCAAATCGCCTTCCAGGGTTTAATTACCACTGGTTTGTAGAGCAGCTCTGGACTGGCAGCAGCTCCCTTGTTCAGCTGCCTGAGAGTTCATCTTCCCCTCCCCTCTGCCCTATCTTTTGCTTACCAGCTTCAAGGGGTTGAAGAGGAAATGTATGAGCTCCTCTGAGGTAGGGTTTGCAATGTTCGATTTCAGCCTTGCCTGGGTGGTGGGAACAAAAGCGTATCCTAGTGGTTAGCATGAGCCAGGCAGGCACCCTCTTGCTTTCTTGCGAGAAAAGCGCACTCAACCACACTCACCAGAAGACTGAAGGAATATTTCATCTTTGCCAGAGCATCTTCAAACTCCTCTTGGGGAGGAGGCCGGGATCGGATTGTCAGGAGTCCCTCTGCAGATGCAGCAAAGTAAGAAGATATTGACACCTGTACTGCAACTCGGGCTATTGTTCTACGATGACATTACATGCAACCTAAATTATGTATACTTCCTCTTGGAATTGCAGCGGAACAAAGCAAGAGGCATGAAAGCACAAACGAATGCCAAAACAGACTCAGGCATGTGTATACATCCCACTTCCACCTCACCAGTCCAGAATTTGTTTGGGAGAGCAGAGCCTCTGGTCCCGATGGCTCTAGAGGCTTCCTCACCACAGGTGCCAAAGGCCTCCTGTAAATGCTCCACATAATGAAATTAATGTGCTACACATGTCAATACAAGATGCCCACATGTGGAGCTGCACACACGGTGCGCAGCAACCGTGTCAGCAAGCCTTTCCGATCCATGACCAAAGCCGCAGGATTTCTGCCTGCAAATGGGAATCCATTGAGGGTTCTGGAGAAAGGCCCCTTGCCCCAGGTTTTCTCTGAAAGAGCAACTCACGTCAAACGAGTGAAAAACACACACACACACAAAGAGACCTCTTGTATATGCAAAGCATGATAACTCTGCTATGGTGCTATGCCAAAACAGGAGACCTGGGGCCTGTTATGTTAGGGAAGCCTTTCAGAGCCCAGTGAAACTTTCTGGATTCTGGTGGGTTTCCAGAATTGTCCAGAGGGCAGAACCAAAATGTTCAGCCAGACAGGAGCAGTATTCAGAAGAAGAAGAGGAGTTTGGATTTGATATCCCGCTTTATCACTACCCGAAGGAGTCTCAAAGCGGCTAACATTCTCCTTTCCGTTCCTCTCCGACAACAAACTCTCTGTGAGGTGAGTGGGGCTGAGAGACTTCAAAGAAGTGTGACTGGCCCAAGGTCACCCAGCAGCTGCATGTGGAGGAGCGGGGAATCGAACCCGGTTCACCAGATTACGAGTCTACTGCTCTTAACCACTACACCACACTGGCTCTCTAGTTTCTAGCCACCTCAGTTATCGTGGCAGGAAAGAGAGGGAGAATGTAGTTTCCTGGAGCCCAGTTTGATCTATATTTCTCACCGCCTGGCCCCCGGCGACGCCCCTTTGCGGAGCGCTTGCGTTGATCCAGGACACGGAAAGCTTCGGCCGATTTCTGCAGCTTCCCTATGAAGGCTTCCACGTCGTCAAAAACATGATTCAGCAGCTCCTGTCAGATGGAGAGAGGAAGGAAGATATCAATAGACAGCTCCAGCTGAACACTCTATATAGGGCCCTCTGTGTAAGACCCACATGCACAGATCTGTACATGTCTACTCAGAAGTAAGTCCCACTGAGTTCAGTGGAGCTTACTGCTAGGTAAGCGGGTATAGCATTGCAGCCTCAATTTCTAAAAAGAAAGAAAGAGAATTGTGGCATGCGAACTACATGTACTGGAATTCTCTGTTCTGTGCAAATTCATGAATTATATTGTATTTAATTATGGGGTATCAGAGTTTTTAGGGGGTTAACCAGGCTGGGATAGCAGGCTTGTTAGTTTTTGAATGTCTGATGTAGATTTTTTGAATTTTGTTGTTCTGTATGGAACAATGACAATACTGTAAAGATTATCATATCGTATGAAGTGATGTTCCCTTGCTCTAACTACACTTTACTCCTGGAGAAGCAGCAAAGACTACTCAATCTTGAACTCCTTGAAGGAAGTGCAAGATATCTATATCAATGGCAGCATTCCATTGAGCTATAGAAACATAAAACAACACGTGGTTTGCAAAACAACAATACTTTTAACAGAATGAAAACACACTTTCCTAAACATTTTTGGGGGGTGGGGGAACAGTATTTAAAAAAAAATATACAGGAGGAAAAAATAGTATTTAAGAGATCACCCCAAATATATTCTATAGGTTGTGTGTGTGTGTTTCTTAAAGTCCATATATGCCAATACGTTCTGTACTTTTAACAGCTGTACAACAAGCGGGGGGGAGGGGATGACCCACCACAGGTGTATCTCTCCCTATCATTGCTTTGTTACCTGTCCAAACCTGCACATACCTGTCAGGAAGCTGCCAAGGGCACTGACTATGCATCAGGGACAAAAGGTGACGGGTCCTATTGGGTGCATGCAAATATAGGCAAATCCACAAATCCTACCTCATGGCAATCACTCCTACCTCCCACAAATCATTCTAACCTCTTTTACAGGCCACCTGGTTTTTCACACAGAACCCTTCCAGCTAAACTTACCACATTTTGCTCGGACTGAACAAAGGCCAGGTCAGATTCAGTTGCCGAGATATCTGGAAGTAGAAAGAGCCAGGAGGTTAGACACGCTACGCTATCCTCTGCCCACCCTAATGTTCAGTGGTGTTCAACTCAGGTATAAAGGTGTGCATAGGATTGCAGCCTTTGGCGAAGAGTCAGGGCTCCTGGCTTCTCACCATTCTCCTTTTGCTCTGGCACGATAACCGTTGTCCTGGAGGGCACCTGTTTAGGAGACTGAGGCAGGGTCTCCGGAGCCTTGTTGGTCTGGCTGCCAAGCCAATTCTGGGTAGCTCTGAAGACGAGAGAAGAAAAGCAAGAGGTTGAGATGAAAAAGGAAGGGCTCTCACCCTGAGAGAGAATACTATTCTAGACATCTCTAGCTCTCCTCTGGCTTGAGGGTGAGGAATCTTTTTCTGGTCAAGGGCTACAGTCCCTTGGGTGTGGGAGGGGCTGGAGCCAGTGGTGGGTGTGGCCAGAACCAAAGTGGGCGGGGCCATATCCCAAACTATGTCACTCACAAACAGATGTACTGTTTACTGGTGAAAGCAGCTTTGGTGAGGTTTCTGCTTTGTTTTAGCAGAGAAGCGGTGCATGTGGGTGCTTAACCCTTTTCCACCGCTTTTTTGCTGCAACTCACTCCCACTTCAAGCAACTCTCCACACCTCCACTCCGCAGGATTCAAGAAGCATGGGAGGAAACTTGCAGGGGGGAAATCAGTGGGGCTTGCGTTACAAAAATAGCACGTGGGTGAAAGGGTCAGATGCCTCCACCCAAACATCTCTGCTGAAAAACCACACAGACCATTCCTTGTACAGCTGCTCTTCTCTAGAAAAAGCCATCAGCAGGATTGAAATACAGTGGTACCTCGGGTTAAGAACTTAATTCGTTCCGGAGGTCTGTTCTTAACCTGAAACTGTTCTTAACCTGAGGTACCACTTTAGCTAATGGGGCCTCCTGCTGCTGCTGTGCCGCCGGAGCACGATTTCTGTTCTCATCCTGAAGCAAAGTTCTTAACCTGAGGTACTATTTCTGGGTTAGCGGAGTCTGTAACCTGAAGCGTCTGTAACCCGAGGTACCACTGTACATTGTGTGTGTGTGTGTGTGTGTGTGTGTACTTTGCAGCCTTCATAGTTTTAGAACTCCCCTTTCCCTCAGACCTGTGGCTATACAGGCTTATGGGTTTGCATTCACCTGAGCGCCTCCTTCCGCTGAGCATTTCCGCCTGACTTGAAGTCCAACAGAGCTCCATTAATGTCCTGCTGGATCAATTCTGCCTATAAAATAGAGAGAAACCAAGTGAGAAAACTCTTTCCCTTCCCCAGCTCCAAAATATGCCTTGGGGCGTCACATTAGCCTTCACAAACCTGGTGCCCTCCCAGTGTTTTGGACTCCAACTCCCATCAGCCCTTGCCAGCAGAGGAGGGCACCAGGTTGACGAAGACTGCTTTTAGGTTACATTTCCTGCAGCTGGAAGAAGGTTTCACTATCAAGAGTGGCTTTTCACACTTCCCTTATGGATCCACAGTGTCCAGTTTCCTTACCCCTACATGGTCACATTCAAAGAAGTGGACATCCGGTTTGAGCTGGTGGGGTTCCTGGCACACAAGCAGAAGCAGCGACTGGGATCGAGACTCAGGTCGAACGGCTTCACAACGAGCCACAGCTGCTAATCCGTAGTTCTCTAACTCCTCCTGTAGGGGGAGACAAAGTCACCAAACAATCCAGACAACCCCTCTCCAAATAAGAGATATTGGATCACAGGGCTGCAGCCAACAACCTCTTGGTCCCTATTCGCCACCCAACATCACAGTCCTGGGTTGCTCCTCTACCTTTGAGTCTATGTCGAAGAGCTTGATGGCCGACCCGTTGACCTGAAGCAACATCTCCTGAACCCAGATCTTCCCTTGGGCATCCATGACGGACAGTTTCCTGGTGGCATCCTCCACGGTTGCCAAGTCATCCTCGTCCCCAATGGAGAAGGTCACCAAGTGCTGGAAGATACAGAAGGGAGACAAGTCTGTGCAAATCCGTCTTAAGTCACTGAGGTTACTCGTTGCTTTATTTCGCTAGTTTGCAAATGGTTCTGGGGACCATCAGAAGGGGTTTAATAATAATAATAATAATAATAATTTATACCCCGCCCCGTCTGGCTGGGTTGCCCCAGCCACTCTGGGTGGCTCCCAACAGAATATTAAAAACATCATAAAGCATCAAATATTTAAAACTTTCCTAAACAGGGCTGCCTTCAGGTGTCTTCTAAAAGTCAGATAGTGGTTTATTTCCTTGACATCTGATGCGAGGGCGTTCCACCACCAAGAAGGCCCTCTGCCTGCTTCCCTGTAACCTCACTTCTCACAGGGAGGGAACCACCAGAAGGCCCTTGGAGCTGAACCTCAGTGTCCAGGCTGAATGATGGGGGTAAAGACGCTCCTTCAGGTATACTGGGCCGAGGCCATTTAGGGCTTTAAAGGTCAACATTGTGCTCGGAAACGTACTGGGAGCCAATGTAGGTCTTTCAGGCCCAGTGTTATATGGTCTCAGATATGGTAGACAAGTATTCATGGGCATCAGTATGACTACTAAAACCAACCCTGCCCTAGAACATCCAGGAGCCCAAAAGTGGAGTGTGTGTGTGTGAATGAGTCTGAAAGTGAGTGAAAGAATACATAAATAAATGAGAGAGAGAGAGAGAGAGAGGAAGAAAGGCCTTAACAGGGCCTCTCCACCATCTGATGTTTGGTTGGTGGGCAGAGAAGAGAGTGGGCCTTTTGGAGAGGGCTCTCCCCAGAGAGGCTAACTTGGCACCAAGTATGTTGGTTATTTGATGGTAGACCAGCTCATACTCTGGGCTGTCCTCTCCCTCCACAGAGCCATCTGCTACTACCAGCTGCTCTGTGGGAAGCATCTCAGTGACATTTTATATGTTGTCAGTCATATTCAGTACGCTTCTGAGAACCAGTTGCTGGAAGCTGCAGGAGAAGAGGCTGCTCTTGTGCTTGGCTGCTGCTGGAGGGTTTCCCACCGGCATCTCTTTGGCCACTTTGGTGACATGATGCTGGACTAGATAGGCCATTGGCCTGAACCAGGAGGGCGGTTCCCTCACTGCAAAAAGTGAGGTTACAGGGAACCAGAGGGCCTTCTCGGTAGAGGCGCCCACCCTGTAGAACGCCCTCCCACCAGATGTCAAGGAAATAAACAACTATCTGACTTTTAGAAGACATCTGAAGGCAGTCCTGTTTTTTGGAAGTTTATCGTGTTTTTAATATTCTGTTGGGAGCCTCCCAGAGTGGCCGGGGAAACCCAGCCAGATGGGTGGGGTATTAATAATTATCATCATCATCATCATCATCATCATTGCTTTCTTATGATCTTATAGTATTGTTGATCATTGCTTTTCCCCCTAAAAAGATTGTATTTAATTTTATTTGTACACCACCTTGGAATAATTTGTGTCATGAAAGGAGAATTGTGAGGAATGCATTTGTCCTGACCTTCCAGTATTAAACATGAGCATATTCCCTCTGCTGATTTTTGCCCTGTGCCATGGCTCTCCTTGGCGCTTACTGATTCAATGTGGATTGTATAACAGGGATGCTTTTTAAAAATTATTTTCTTGTTTGGTTCCCCATATAGTTCTACCAAAGGACAGTCCAAAAAAACCATGAATGCAAAAACTTTATACAGGCCTAGGCAACATCCCAAATGAACTAGAAAACCCATCTTCCAACTTGTGAGTCAGGATCCCAAAACTAGCTTGTAGGCCAACCTCAGAGTGAGTTACAGATTATTTAGATGATTTGTTTTGGAGGGAAGAGTGTTGTATTTTAAAGAGGAGACAGGCAGGCAGGCAAACAGAAGCTGAGGGGAAAGTGTAGGGTTAAGGAGAACGTGTGTGGTAAAAAAAGAAGTCAGAGTCAAGTGACAAGTCAAAATAATTGAAGGCAGTTGTTCTAGAATGTTCTTCAGAATCCACTGCAACACATAGGCTTCCCATGTGTTGCAGTGGAGGCAACCAAGAACCCCTCATCCTTATAACCTCTTCCCTAATATCACTCAGTTTTCCCCACTCTAATTCACTAGCCACTGATGTCCCACAGCTCTTGCCCCCGCTTTTGCACAGCCAAAACCCAAACTTACATTGACGGCATACTGTGAGACGTCTGCCATGATAATGCTGGAATACTTCTTCCTCTGCTCTGCAGAAAGAGACAAAACATTATTTAAGGAGGAGGAATTGTGTTGCAATGTTGACTTAAACCAGCAAATGAAACCTGAAACTTTAGTGTCGACTGTCAGCCGGATCTGTTTAGCATCAACTGGCAACTTTTATTTTAAAAAGGTGGCAGTGAGGGCGGGGATAGAGAAGGGAAGCACCGTCTTTGGGGGCCATGTCCTATCCGGAACAAATGGGCAGGGAGGATGGGATTACAGGATACACACACATTCATTCAAAGCACAAAGAATCCCAGGAATGGCTGTTACCCTGTGAGAAGTGACCTACAGTAGCCAGGACAGTGCTTTAACTATGGTGTGTACCCAGCCACAATGCACATGAGGTCTGCCTTCTTTGTGACAGGCCTCCTGATAGTGGCCTGAGAGTCGAAAATTCAGCAAATAAAATGTCATTTAATTTACATCCTAGAGAAAATTGCACATGCTTAGCAGCTGCATGTCAAGGTCGTTTTCAAGACACAGAAACATCAGCATAAAAACGGGAAATAAGCGTAAATGTATATACAGTCATACCTTGGTTTTCAAACAGCTGAGTTCTTGAACGTTTTGGTTCCCAAATGCCGCAAACCTGGAAGTGACTGTTCCGGTTTGAAAACTATTTTTGGAAGCAGAACGTCCGGCGGTGCTTCCACGGCTTCCGATTGGCTGCAGGAGGTTCCTGCAGCCAATCAGAAGCCGTGCTTTGATTTCTGAACATTTTGGAAGTTGAACGGACTTCCAGAACAGATTCCGTTCAATTTCCAAGGTACGACTGAACGTACACACATTATACATATTACTATATCTCTCGCTCATGCACGCATGCAGTGAGTGAGGGTTTGCCTAGTTTAAAGGACAATGGGTTGTATCCAATGCTAATCTGACTCAGAGTAGACCCATGGAAGTTAACGGACATGACTAACTTAGGTTCATTAATTTCAATGGGTGTACTCTGACTAGGACTAGCACAGGTTAAAACTCTTAATAAGAACATCCAGGGATTTATCTCTCTAAGGAAGACTTTTCAGTTCTTAAGAAATTATTACCTCTTCTAAAGAAGAGGGATGTAATTACTGCCTCTCCCTGCGGGAACCAGTTTAGCTTGTGAGAAATACACATACACACCCATCTCCTCCCTTCTTACTGCTTCTCTGCTGATTCCTGCTCTTTCCCCACCCCACGAGGCACAGAACCTCTTTGGTTTTTAAATCCCAGGAAAACCAAATGTTCAAGCTTCCTCAAGTCAAAGGGGAGAAACACAGAGAGGATGTAAACTGAAAGACTGACAGGTTTCCTGGTTTAGTTTGCAGCAGAGGAGCAGAAGTTCGTTGTGGTATCCTACACAAGATCCCAGCGTTGGAAGAAAAAAAAACTTTTAGTTTCATAGCACACAGGGAAGCACGCCAGTCTTGCAAGCTCCACAGAAACAGTTATGAGCAAGACAAATTTTGCAAAAGATCACCCATATAATTTTTTTGCAGCACTTTTCAAAGCTGTGTGAGTTCTTTATTATTAAAAAAAAAAGTGAGGTGCCTACACTCAAGGAGATTATAAAGCAATAAACTACATTTTGATGGTAGCAAAGTGAACCAAGGAAGAGAGGGCGAGTCAAGGGATTAATTGTAAACAAATGTGGTTACTGAGGGTGAGGAGCAAAGAGTTAAGCCAAAGGCTTCCCAGGTAAGGTGTTGATGTGAGAAAGGGATCCCACGTGACATACTCAGGGAGGGAGTTCCAGGTGTAAAGATCATCAGCAGATCCGTTTATGAGAGCTGGTAATCCTTGAAAAAGCTGAGGATGCTACAGCTTCAGGACTGAGAAGGTCTTCAGATTTGAAACGTACCAGCACACTCATAAATAAACAAATCTTCCAGATACATCCCTATACTCCAAAACTCACCATAAATGGCTCTGGCACTGGGCTTGGAGCGGTCACTGCCGAGGCTGCAAGACAAAATGGACTAGTTATTCAACAACCGGAAGAAATCACCTCAGGTCCACATTTCCAGACTACTATACATCCTTCTCAAAGCTTGCTAGGCCCTCAGGCTCCCCTCCGCCCATAAATCCTGGACACCAGTATCTTCTAGGGCTGGGGAACCTGTCCAAATCCTATCTATTAGTAATCTGTGCCACTAAATTTTACTTTAGCTCCCAAACAAGGCCATGGCGCTATATTGAAACAGCCCGGTTTCTGTTCAAAGAGGTTTTGCAGCCATTCGTGCCCCAGCCCTTGGTAACTCTAGTCCCACAGCCACCAACCCCTTTTGTCAACCCAGAAGTGAAAGAAAAAGAGAGGCACGGCTATGGCAAGACTTCCTTGCCATACCAGCAGGGCCTCTACATGATCCCCAATGGCTGTTTTCTAAGCAGTCCCTTGATAATGCTCAGTAAGTTCAAAAATCACAACGAAAGGGGCAAGAGAACAAGGGAGGCGTTCCTGGCGAGTTCCGGCAGCTCATTTTCTAGGAAAATAGCAGGTGAAGCATAGGAGACACCCTTGCTTTAAGATCTGGGAAGGGTGTGAGGCCTGAAGAGAATCCTGAGGTTCAGACAGTGAGGTTCGGAGGGTTACATTTGCCCCCTGCCAGGCCTGAGGGTCTCCACCTTTTGTGGAGGGCAGTGGCTCTCCAAGATTTCAGTTGCTAGGCCTTCTTCCCAGCACGACCCAGAGATGTGAAATGTCAGGGATCGCACCTAACACCTTTTCTTTGCAGGTTGGGCTCTCTCAACCCTTGGGACAAAAAGTTTGTGCATGCCCAGAACACCACGGAAGGTTCTGGAAAGCATAGAACTTTGAACCTAAGCTCTACATCCCAGATAAAACTGGGCACACCTTGAATTTCAGTGCCTCCCTAGGTGGTCTTGCTCCCAAATCTGTAGGTGCTGGATGGAGTTCTCTGACAGCCTCTCTTACCTTCCTGAGTCACTCATGATGTCAGCGGCCTCGTCTGAAAGTCCCAATGCAACCTGGCAAACATAAGAAGATAACTTTGGTGGCAAAGGGGTGGAAGGAACAAGAAACCCTGACAATAACTGACTAGCATAACAAGCTACAAGAATTTGCTGAAATGGCGCAGTCAACAAATACCCTGAGAGGCAATTCAAAACAAAAATTTATGGAAAAGTGGGATAGATATAAAGCATATGTTCAAAAATACAGTAAAGGTTCGCTATCTATGCTAGCATTTGATTGACGCTGGAGTGAGAATGAGTTGAGAAATAAGACTAAGAGCACATATTGATATAGGAATGTATTAGATACAATGTAAAGAAATATACAATAATAAGAGTACATTCATTTGTAAAAAAGGAATATACAACGGGATAGACAGGAAGTCTAGTGTGTTGGTATGTATATGATTTAGGGGGGAATGTTTTTGTTTTTCCTCTTTGTTCTTTCTTTGTTTGTTTCATTTTCTTTCTAGGTATATAAAATTTGTATATAATTTTTGTATACATGTTGGAAATTATAATATAGTAAGTCCTGTAATGTAATATGACAACGTTTACCGATGTAATATAAGAATGTTAACAAATAAATAAAATGCAAATTCAAAAAAGAAAAAAGAGAAGGTTATCCGTTTCACAACAAGCCTGCATAGAGAAAGCAAGTAGCTTTTGTTGCTCTATGGGGTGAGGAGCCCCCAGGGCTGGAATTAGGTTTGATGAGGCCCTAAGCTACTGAAGGTAATGGGGCCCTTTATATGTCCACCCCGTTGCTGTTTTTTGAGTTGAATATATGCTATATGGTAATTTATGGACCTAATAGGTATCTAAAGCCATTTGCCATGCATGTTGCCATGCAACCAGGCCATGCAGAATGTAGGCACCCTATATATAGAAATGAGCAAACCAGTGATATTTTAGGGAGCAGGGGAGCAGGCGGGGCCCATTACTTACATCGTAGGAGCCTACACAACACAAAACACTGTTGCTGTATGTAGGTTTTATTTTACTTGTTTTTTGTCTTATATTTTGGAAATGTACATCCAGTTTTTTGCCTTTAAATTTTTGGGCCCCCCCCCCAAGAAAGTGGGGCCCTAAATTATAACCCAGACCCAGGGGCCATATGTGACCCTCCAGCACTCTCTATCTGGCCCTCGGATCTCTTCCCACACCGATCCTGCTTTGCACCCAGAGTGTTTCTGTCTGGCTGGGATGTGTCCCTAAAAACTCTGTGGCTTGTCTGGGTGGAGGACGGAGAGGGAAGTGCTGTAGAAAAGTAATATTTGCCTTTACTCCTCTGCCCACTTTTGCCTCTGGCCCTGCCTACCTCTGGCATGTGGCCTTCAGCAGGTCGCCTATAAGGAAATACAGCCTTGGGGCTGAAAAAGGTTCCCTACCCCTGTGCTAAAAAGAACAATGGCAAATGCCTGTTCTCCCACTAGAAGAGTGGTTTCAGAATTCATTAAGCAGGCCCAGGCAGCTGCCAAAAGACACCCAGCGGACATTTGATTTCAGGGATTATTACCCCTGAACCTAACACACACACACACACACACACACACACACACACACACACACACACGTAAGTACCCTGAGCTCTGCACTCATTTCCCTTGTTCTTGCAGTTAGAATCCACTTCGCTGAAGCGTCCTAAACAATATTATATGACTAGCAAATTCAAGCTGACATTGCTAGTTGAGAGGTGAATGCTTTGCATGTGTCTCAGGTATATTGATGCTACATTTGCATGCCTTCACACCTGAGGTGGGCACTGTCAGGCTTTGGGCCTTAATAAGAGGGAGGCTCAAAAAGTAACTTTTTAAAGGTCTTGGCTGTGATGAAGGAAGAAAATCCTGATGTTAGAGAAGTGAGGGATCATTATCCCCTTCTCTTCCCCGCCTTTACTGCCCTAATGGTTTAATTTATTTACATATTTGCTTAATTTTAACCACCATTTCAATCCTGCTCTGATTCAGCTTTAAGTAGCGGATTTTTGTGGGGAATATTTGGAGCAACCCCCCCCCCAAAAAAAAACCCCATTATGCTTGGACATTAAAGTGCAGCCTGGAAAGAGTGGGGCTGGGTTAAAGGTAAACCCACTTGTGCTGATGTACTAATCCATGGGTAGGCAAACTAAGGCCCGGGGGCCAGATCCGGCCCAATTGCCTTCTAAATCCGGCCCGCGAACGGTCCAGGAATCAGTGTGTTTTTACATGAGTAGAATGTGAGCTTTTATTTAAAATGCATCTCTGGGTTATTTGTGGGGCATAGGAATTCGTTCATCCCCCCAAAAAAAAATATAGTCCGGCCCACCACAAGGTCTGAGGGACAGTGGATCGGCCCCTGCCGAAAAAGTGTGTGACCCCTGTACTAATCTGATGTCGATTATTTATTCATTTATCGTCACATGTATTCTTCCAGGGTGCCTTTCCATTTTATCCTCAAAACAAGGCCACGAGGCAGGTTTGGCTAAAAGAGATCGCGATTGGCAACTCAGTTGGTGTTTGAACCGTGGTCTCCCAAGTCCGATTCTGACACTCTGACCACTTTGTATTCTGATCTTATTATGCTGACCGGCATGATGTACCTACATGTGGGCGGAATAGGGTTGTTTTTTTTGTGTGTGAGCAAATAAATAAAACCCCAGATCATTTACAGTACAAGGGTGTGCGATCATGCACACATGGTAAAGAAAAGTAAGTAGGCCTCGCTCCTGCCCAAGAATGCTGCGGCATCTCTTGCCAGCAGCCACACCTGTTTCGTTTCACCTGGCAAGGTGCTTTGTTTATTAAAGGTGGGATTTAACCTCCTTCTATGCTTGGAGCAGAGCCAACCTGCTCTCGTCTAACCATGCTTGCTTTTCAGAGAAGAAGCCACACAAGGAGCAAGCGGCTTAATGGTTAAAGCAGAGGTCGTAGTGTTTAATAGTGCGGGTGGTGGCGAGAGAAACAGGATACTCTCTTCCCGATATTTGCTTAAATATCCCAGCTACAGATTTGCAAGCAATGCTCATTTATGCACAGGTCTATCGCCAGCCGTGGTTGATATGAAGAAACAATGGTCAATATTGACTCAGTTGGACTGTGTATTTGGGTTTAGGCCAGAAAGGAAAAAGGATTACTGCTTATATGTCACCGCTTCCCCCCCCAAAAAAAATTACCTGCCCACCCCATCCAAATTAGGGTTTCAAGAAGGTGGTGCATTCCTTTTTAATTTTGGCAGGGTTTCTGCCCCTTTAGAACCCAAGAGGCAGAAATTCAAGGTTTCCCTAGTGTTGTGCCTCCATTCACAAAGAAACTGCACCTGTTGATTTTCTGTCTGCCATGCACAAGGTGAAAATTCTTTGCTCCAGGGCCCCATGATTTCTGGGTCATTTTAGCCAACTGCTAGATAACGTTGCTGTATCTGATTACTATACCCAAAGCGTAACTCTGAATTCGGTAATCTGTTTTGAAAGCCGCTGCCTAATCCTGGATGTGTGAAATGAAGCGACAAAATATAGGCGCACCTCTAACCATGCATAATGCGTTTTCGCCCTCACCTCTGAGAGAGGGTATAAATTGTGGGCAGGTGAGAGCTCCACAACCTGTCTGTGGAGAACGTATACACTATCTACATGTTAGCCCCACTTTTTCTCTTCTTACACATTTCTTTCATTTCCAAAATGTCTATACACCCTGCTTTTTGATGCAAAAGGGCACAAACAAGGCTGTTTGCAAGAAATAGCATATGCCCCCAAAATGGGGGCAGTCCCTGCTTCCTGGTTCTGCTCTCTGTTAAATCTATTTTTTTTTATTTTTTTTGCCTTTGGGGGATGCCTAATTAGTATGTTGCTAGTGCAAATTGCTCGAGTTGTCATTTATCAGGCTCAGCCCCAGCTCCAGGGCTTTGGCAGTAAAAACAGCACCTTTGGAGGCAAACAGTTGTGGGGGGGGGGCAGGGGGGGATGAGGCATAAGAGCATATTCTAGAGTGGGGCCCCACAGCAACTTGTTCTTTGAAACTAATGCAGCCAGTTTTAGGCACTTTTTAAAAGTCAGAATAATGTCATGTGGCGTTTGGCCCAAGTTTATCATAGGAATATAGGAAGCTGAATTATAACAAACCAAACCATTCCTCCATCTAGCTCTGTAATGTCTATACTGTATAGCGGTGGCTTTCCAGGGTTTTCGACAGGGAATCTATCCCAGCCCTACCTACAGATGCCAGAGATTGAACCTGCAACCTTCTGCATGCAAAGCAGATGTTCTACCACTTTTCTGTGGCTTTCCCCCTTCTTGTCTCTGCTAGAGATGCACATTAATACATGCGCTTGAACAACAAGCTTCCGCATAGGGAACAAAGCCCATTTTACAGATTGTCACTGCTGAGGTCGCAAACCCGTTGTGCTGTTCTGGTGGTGGTGAGGATCAGGCAGTGATCCTTGATGCAAAAGTAGGAGGCTTACATAAATGGACATCTTCTCATCTGCTATACTGGAGGGTAGGCAGCCATAAAGAAACTAAGCCAAAGTTGCAGTAACCATTCTGGGAAATATACCAATAAAGCCACAGATTTAACAGAGAAAATTTGCCTAAAAGAAGCCTGCAGAAGCAACACTGTCCTTGGACTAAAAGGTAGGATATAACTGTGAAAATGAAATAAACAGATCAGATATCCAAATACTTTCTGCCCATGTTTGCTGTCAAAAGAGGGGCATATGTATGTTGAAGCTCAATACTTACAATTATGACCCCCTAATGAGAACACTTAGACTAGGGGTCAGCAAACTTTTTCAGCAGGGAGCTGGTCCACTGTCCCTCAGACCTTGTGGGGGGCCGGACTGTTTTGGGGAAAAAATAATAAGGAACAAATTCCTTTGCCCCACAAATAACCCAGAGATGCATTTTAAATAAAAGCACACATTCTACTCATGTAAAAACACGCTGTCCACAGGCCGGATTTAGAAGATGATTGGGCCAGATCCAGCCCCGGGCCTTAGTTTGCTTACCCATGACTTAGACCAATGGACAAAAGTTATGAAGACTAAGATTTCAGTGGGTCTACTCTGAGTATAACTTACGGTAGTCAGCTGCAATTGAAAAATGTAGGGCTAGCTTTTGATGCTTTGGCAAGGAAAGTCTTTCTGTGTATGTTTAGAGGTTCTCTTGTTACTACATGAGAGATCACCACACAAAAAAACCACACTTGATGTTTTCTTTAAACAACATATCTCTTTTCTGTTCCACACAAATCTGGAATCTTCCTATTCAGAACCAAAAAGCCTCAAAATAACAGCTCCCTGGGCTAGAGCTTCCTGGATCTCACGACAAGAAATTGTGTAAAAAGGGATTTAGCCAACACTGAGGAAAGAGAAACAGAACAAACACCCTCAAGGGGATTGTGGCAGCAGTGGGAAAATGTGACTGACACACGCAGAATACCGTTAAAAACTGGCATGTGCAGGCCTATCTCTGCTCAATCTTTCTTTAAAACTATAGGTACATGTGGAAGCTTTTTTTGTGGGTGGGGAGGATCAATGACACAACCAACGCTCTGGGGGCCTGGCCCCTTGCAGGTATTCCAGGTCTCTCCGTGATGTTCAACTTTCAATTAAAAACAAAGTCTCTACCCTTTTTATTTGTGGAAATATAAGTGCCCGGTCAGTATTCTAGTCAATTGCTAAGAAACACAATGAACACAACTTAAGTTCTGCATGCTTTGCAAAAGACCTCCCCCCTTACTTTCCAGCCCCCTCTCACCAGCACAACAATGTGATCTCTGTTTGGCAACTGATAAGATCCACGTTAAACCCCTATATGGGTTTCTTCCAAATAAAATGGTTCCCGTTTTAGGAGCCACAGCAGGGTCCCTGCTGCAAATCAAGTGCTTCTGTTTGTCCAAAATGTTGCCCTTCTCAGAAAAATCTACCTTGCCAGAAGAAAGCCAGCTTTCTTGCTCTACTGAGCAATGCCTTTTTTTTTCTACACCAGAGAGTTGAGGACCAAGTTCCCTTGGTGCAACCAACTAACTAGGCTCCATCCCCATGAAGCCCAGGCTCCCTGCTTGTCCCCCCCCTCCCCCCGCAAGCTCCCACCATACTTTTAGACTTACCTTGTACGCAGCAGTCCTTCTCTTCAGTTCTCAACCATCTCTCCTTTGGGCACCCAGCTGGTGGCATCTGACATGGCAAGTAGAAACTACCGATGTGGCTTGAGACTTACCAGTCCCTATGAGAGCCAGCCTGTCAGCTGAACCACACCCCTTGCATACCTGGGCAGGTAGCAGTCACTCACCAGGTGCCTTTTTTTTTTTAAGCCTCAGGAACACACACACCAACCTGTATTTGAAACGAAACTTTTGCTAGGGGGAAAAAGTTGCAGGGCTCTTTCTGGAGGCAGCTGGTTGGAGGAAGAGGGAAATGAGGGCATGCTTTAAAACGTGCTTGCAGGCATTGTACGTGCATGGGGAGAAGCTGTGGTCATTTTCCTTGCACGTGTCTATGCACTAAAACGCCTGCATATGTGCTCATTATACATGACAGATCTACAGAGTTTGTTGAACGCCCATCAATTCAGATGGTTCAAGGCTCTTATGTCGACGTACAGAGCCCATAACAACTTGGGTGCAAGACAGCTTAAGGACCTTTTATCTTTGGTGGAAATGCAAAAGGATAAAAGAGTATTGGGAAATAATCCATAATGAATTGAAAAAAATGTTCAGAAGAACTTCCCCAAAACAACCAGAGACCTTTTCGTTGGGGATAATTCAGACGGATATTCCCAGGTGTCAAAAAAGGTTATTTATGTATGCCACTAATGTGGCCAGTGTTTTGTTAGCCCCAAAATGGAAAATGAACTAAAGAAGAATGGCAACTTAAGTTGACAGAATATGCGCAGCTTGCAGACTTAACATACAGAATAAGAGAAAAAGAAGAAGATACATTTAGAGAAAATGTTTATTGAATATGTGGGGGGAAATTGTGTACACTTGAAAAGGTTGGCAGCATAAAGATAAATTCAACAGTGTAAATAAGCTTTGATGGATGTAATAATGGAATACTGAATGGTTTAGTTTTTGTAAAATATGCAGGGATTTACGATATGCAAAACGAGCCATGGAAAGAGAAAATCAGCTGGAGGAATACTGGTAATTGTTCCCTGCATTACAGATCCCTGCTTGGTCTCTACTAGAAGTACTGTATTGGGTATTTCATGCCACTGGTCCCATTCTGTGCTTCCAGCAGAGATTGGTCAGGCACCCTCACTTTTGACTTCCAGGCATGTCTGAGACTTTCACAGCAACAGACCTATGCCGTTGTTTAATTCCCCAACCCCAGCTAGCTACTTTCATTTGTTTTCTTGTTATACACCACCCTGAAGTTTTGTTTTGGTAGGCGTATATATAAAAAATACTTTTGTAAATAAAAAAAAAAAAATTGAGGGGGAAAGGCATTTCAGTTTTGCCCGGTATTAACATTGAAGGCAACACTGATTTGGGGGAGTGGCACAAAGTCAAGTTGGGCAGAGCAAAGGGGAAGGGGAACTTTCTGGGTTCTAAAGGAAGCTTTGGCTGTCCAATGCATTTTTGCAGAGAAGGGCAGAAGTTTAGGACGTTTTTCCAATGAGCATGGTCTATATAACATGTCTGGGGTAGCTATGTAATCTCGTTTCTTTTATTTAGGCTTAATGGAAGCTCTTATTTAGTATTTCTCTCCGGTAACCCATATTTTGCTGAACTCGCTCATTACTTTTGAGGTAAATTCACTTAGGTTTCTGGTAGCTTTGTATAGTCCTCTTGTTGGCTCAAGCTGCTTTACAGGTGTTTCCCGAAACCTAGGCAATAAACTTCCATTTGCATTTATAGACTTTTATTATCTTTTTTGTTTTGGTCTGCTATAGCATGTGATGGTTCTTGCTTGTTCAAGGCGCCTGGAACAATTTGCTCTGCATGAACACATCATGTCTTGGCCGAGGTCAGTTAAATTGAGCTCTGTGTGTGCATGAAGAGGCAAATAGCTGTGCTGAATGGTTATCCAGCTAACCTGCTAGCCATGTAATCAAAAGGGTGTCAGGCTGTGTTGATTTCCAACACTGGCTGTGCTTGTGTGCCTAAAAGGGTAGTGGCAGGACAGTTGCTTTGCATGTAGAAGGTTCCAGTTTCAATCCCTGCCACTTCCAGATAGGGCTAGGATAAGGTAAAGGTAAAGGGACCCGTGACCATTAGGTCCAGTCACGGACGACTCTGGGGTTGTGGCGCTCCTCTCGCTGGGTTATGTGGCCAGCATGACTAAGCCGCTTCTGGCGAACCAGAGCAGCGCACGGAAACGCCGTTTACCTTCCCACTGGAGCGGTACCTATTTCTCTACTTGCACTTTGACGTGCTTTCGAACTGCTAGGTTGGCAGGAGCTGGGACCGAGCAACGGGAGCTCACCCTGTAGCTCGGATCGGCGGATTCAAACCGCCGACCTTCTGATCGGCAAGTCCTAGGCTCTGTGGTTTAACCCACAGCACCACCTGCGTCCCAGGGCTGGGATAGACCCTGCCTAAAAGCCGGGGCTGGATTAAGACCTTTAGCTGCCCTAAGCACTTAAAAGTATTTGGTGCCCCTATCTATATAATTTAAAATACAAACACATGAGCCTCAATGGACCAAGTGGCAGTTACCAGATTCTCATTTCGTTGTTGTATTCCCAAGATTAATGTGTATCATTAATGTATACAATTGTACCTTGGAAGTCGAATGTCTTGCGAATGGAACATTTTGGCTCCTGAACGCCACAAACCCAGGAGTGAGTGTTCTGGTTTGCAAACATTCTTTGGAACCCAAACGTCCGACACAACATCTGGGGCTTCTGATTGGCTTCAGGAGCTTTGTGCAGCCAATTGGAAGCTGAGCCTTGCTTTCTAAATGTTTTGGAAGTCAAATGGACTTCCAAAACAGATTTCATTTGACTTACGAGGTAACACATTATTATTATTATTTTCATTTATAGTTGGAGCCTCTTTTTCAGCTGCACCATATGGTCCATGGTAATTCCAGCAATGGAAAATGTCAATGGTGCCCCTCTTCCCTTGATGCCCTAAGCATGTGCTTCTTTTGCTTAATGGTTAATCCAGCCCTGCTAAAACTCCAGAGAGCACCCGCCAGTCAGTTGTCGATAATGCTGAGCTAGATGGACCAATGGCCTCACTCAGTATACAGCAGCCTCCTATGTACAGCAACTTCCTCTTGTGTGCTTCAGAAATGACCCATCAGAACAGACCAATGAAGTACCAAGGTCAGAGGGTACATGAGGCAGCCACTGGCAGAAGCTACACGGGTTCGGGTTCGGCCAGTGGGGGACCCCTGGGAGCCTCCTTTACCCCCCCCCTTTTGAGTTTAACGGCAGAGAAAAAGCAGGATATAAACATTTGAGTGACAGCTGCCTGAAGCAGCTACCCTACCCACCAAAGTAAGGAAATTATTCTCTGTGTGTTTTCACAGAGGAAAAGAATGCTCTCTGTTCTCACTCCTTTTGAAAAGATCCAGAATGAAGCAGGAACAGTAGCAGTTCAGGTGTGTCCCCACCCAGCCAGTTTCAGGTGTCAATACAACGCAGGCTATAAAAAAAAGTATCAAAGGACATTCCTACCGCACACTCTCATTGTTTAGTTGTTACCCAACTGCAAGGCTCCCGCTTCCAGCCTGGTGTACTCATTTACAGTAGGGTCTCTTACCTGCTGTCAATGAGACGCAGGAGTGAATGAAGTGGGCAGGGAGATGTTTTCTTCTTCTTTGGCAATCACTCGTAGCCAAGTAAGATTGTCTTCTATAAACACAGTTTTAACAAGGAGTCCGTAAGTGACTGTGGAGGCCAATTCTGGATCCACATGTCCTTCCACAGTGGGGACATTGGTTTCCAGGCGGGAATTTGCCAAGCGTGCCTTCCTCTTAGCACGTTTCTCCCTTGCGTCCTGAGTTCGAGTGTCTTCAAAGCCAATGACACCTTTGGTAAAGGCTGTTCTCCAAATGGAGCGCTCGCAGGCAAGTGCTTCCCAATGGTTGGTGTTTATACTGCATTTTTGAAAAATTGCCTTGAGACAGTCTTTAAACCTATTTTGTTGACCACCAGCACTACGCTTTCCATTTTTAAGTTTGGAATAGAGTAGTTGCTTTGGAAGACGATAATCAGGCATCCGCACAACATGACCAGTCCAACGAAGTTGAAGAATCATTGCTTCAACACTGGTGATCTTTGCTTCTTCCAGTACACTGGTATTAGTTTGCCTGTCTTCCCAAGTGATGTGTAAAATGTGTCAATGAGACGCAGGCGTGAGTGAAGTGGGCAGGGATATGTTTTCTACTGTAGGTAACAGAGCAACATCCTTGAGGTTGCCTCGGAACAGGTCACATTCTTTGCCCATCTAGTTCAGTGATGTCTACTCTAACAGGTAGCAGCTATGGGGTGTCTCTTTTTTTAAGGGTGATCATTAGTATTGCTTACTCACATCCTGCCCTAACTCCCAAAGGAGCAGCAAACACATAAGCGATAACATAACTGAAACATGGAAAGCCATTCCAGTACAGAGGCAGACTGGGAACGATCTCTACTTAAAAGGCTTGTTGGGAGAGAAAGGTTGTGAACAGGAGCTGAGAAAAGAACAGCCAGTTTAATATTTAACAAGAGGGAATCCTAAAAAAGGTTGATGCCATAAATCTAAAAGCCTGGATATCTTCTACTCTTCCTTTTGAGAGGCAGGGACTGAGCCTGGGTTCTTCTGCATCCAAAGCATGCTCTCTGGCAAGAAATATTACAGTTCCTTCCCCTGACTGACTAGTGCGATGCAGCCAGTTATTGGGAGATGGGAGCCCTGTGTGGGGGGCAAAGCCCTGGAGTAGGCAAGGCTGCAGCAAGGCCTCTCTTGCTAGGTGGGGCTGCAGAGCGAAATCATTTCCTCATAAACCACCAAAACTGGCTGTGTACATTTTAACGCCTCTGGGTTGCTATAGCACAGGAAACACACAAGCAGAACAATAAAGTTCTTTTTTTAAAAAACCACACACCACCATACATTTTAATGTACTAATGCTGATTAATACTTTAAAAATGCAGCTCCCATGAACCTGACACGCAACTTGTCAGAGTTGCAGGACAGCCAGCTTTCCCACATCATGAAAGCAGGCCATAGGGGAGGGGGCTCTTAAAGAGGATCCACCCTGAGACAGGAAGAAACCTAAGCATGCGGAATTGGGGGGGGGGGCGGGGGGCGGGAAGGACAACAACCCTATTACCAGAGTTGGGGGAAGCATAAAAAAGACACCAAGCTGTCAAAAAAAATTAGTGGGAGCTCTAATGTCACAGATCACAAAGGTGGTCTAAAACAAATGTATTAGAATAGAGGAGGAAAACAAATTAGGGCTCTGGGCAAGTTGGCAACCCCCAAACCTCTACCCTGCCTCTAGTCCAGTGGTTCCCAACCTTTTTTTGGCCATGCCCCACCTAAGTAACTCTAAAATCCTGATTCCCCCCCCCGCCCCCGGGGACATATAATTCTTTATTATTCAAAAAGTGAACTCCTATTCATGTGGAGGAAGCCCAAAAGGCTATTAGGTAAAGGTAAAGGGACCCCTGACTGTTCGGTCCAGTTGCGGACGACTCTGGGGTTGCGGTGCTCATCTCGCTCTATAGGCTGAGGGAGCTAGTGTTTGTCCGCAGACAGCTTCTGGGTCATGTGGCCAGCATGACTAAGCCGCTTCTGGCGAACCAGAGCAGCGCACAGAAACGCTGTTTACCTTCCCGCTGGAGCGGTACCTACTTGCACTTTGACGTGCTTTCGAACTGCTAGGTGGGCAGGAGCTGGGACAGAGCAGCGGGAGCTCACCCCTTTGGGGGGATTCGAACTGCCAACCTTCTGATTGGCAAGCCCTAGGCTCTGTGGTTTAACCCACAGTGCCACCCGCGTACCAAAAGGCCATTAACTTGGTCTTAAACATGCTTCCAAAGAACATGGCAGCCATGAAAGAGAAGAACAAAAGGACATTTGAAGTACTGAGGAAGAAATCACGAGGAAATTGTTAAGAAGAAAAAATGAAGTGATATAAAAAAATGGCAAATGATGTTTCAAAACATGTAATAAAGACGTGTATGTCACAATATATATTTATATACTGCATATGAAGCCCCTAGAATACAAAAAGTTCCCTGTTAACTGGTTCTCGAATTGCCCCCCTTAAAAATCAAATTGCCCCCCTGTGGAGCGTGTGCCTCACGTTGGGAACCATGGCTCTAGTCCTTCGCATCCGAGAAGCCAAGACTATGAGGTGGTGCCAAAGAGGAACAGCTCGGACCAGAGGGAGGAGGCCACCTTTCCTGCCTAGAGGGATGCCCAGATCCGATGGATCACCCTTACTCGAGGGGTGACACCTTGCCACAGCATCCTTACCATTCCTGAAGGTTAGGGTTGGCCTGGGGAGGAAGGGTGGGGCCGAGACCAGCTCTAATTTTAGCCCAAGGAGGCTTAAGAACAGCCTGAATCACCCAGACGTAAGAACCTAATCTGAAGAGCTACCTTTTGTTTGTCCTGGGGGTGCGGGAGCAAGAGTTACGCAATCTTGTGGCAAAGGTCTTGGCACAGTGAGAAGTGTCGTTTTGGTCTGAGTTTGGCAGAGAGCAATGATCAAAAGCAAGGAGGCCGGATGAGACAAAAGACTTGAGCCACATCTGTGCAAGAAGCCTGTAATTGGAAATAACTGTGATTTAGAGGGACAAGGCCAACTGCAAAGGAGGAAACAGGTGTAGCTGAGCAAGCAAGAGCAGAGAGGCCCAGCCAACACAAACTGACTCAGGTGCTCTAGGTCATAGCCAGGACACCTGGGTTTTCCAAAGTCGGCAGGCCGTTTCAGGCAGGGTTTTCCAAGGGCACCCGCATGAGCATAAAGTGTTGGTTAAGGTACTGGTGCTAATAACTGCAATAAGGTCCTGTATTGATGCCTTCTGATGTGGAGCCCCTTGTATAGCCATGCATTTATCAATAAAAAAACAGAGGGATCAGACCTAAGGTCTATCTAGTCCGGCATCCCGTTTTGCACAGCAGCCAATCAGATGACTCTGGAAAGCCGAGGCAGGGCACAAGAAACAGTCCTCCGCTACTAGTCAGATAGGCAGGGTACAAATAATAAAATATTATTATTACTACTACTGTTGCTCCACAGCAACTGGGATCCAGCAACATACTGTCTTTTGAATAGAGCTGGCTCTATTTAGCCAACACAGTGAAGAGTCATTGACACATCTATTGGGTTTGTTGAACCCACAATCCCTGTAAAGTTAACAATCCATTAAAAACAAGCCCTTTTCTACCAGGTGGCTATGTGTGGATAGTAACTGCTTGAAGGGTTAGGGGCTTAAGGAAGAATTAGAACCAAATCCAACACGCACTATCCACTAAAACAGCCTTCCAGAAATTCTGGACTACAATTCCCATTGTCCTGGTTGGGGCTGATGGAACTGTAATCCCAACATTTGAAAGGCAGCAGGTTGAGGAAGGCCGCACTATACCAACCAAAACCACGTATATTAACATGTTAAAAGAAACAAACACATCTAAGGAGCAATCTTTTTTTATTTTTAATTATATTCAACACGGTAATTTCAATTCCCTGTTCTTTAAAACATATGCAGCTGAGCTGCTGAATAAACAAGTACAATATAGAGACTTCTTTGGAAAAAAAATACTCATGCGATATTGCACATTTAAGTTTTTCTGCATTTTTTTCTTCTTGTTTTTTTTCTTGGCGATGCAACCATATAGAAAATACTTCTGTTATGTACAGATATGTTTGGGGAGGGGGAGTTCACAGATCAGGGCAGGTGGAGAGAGAGAGAGAAAATAAAAATGAAAATGAAAAGGGGTGGGCGAAGAAAAGAGAAAGGGGTGACATGGTAGAAAAGAAGGGACTTATTTATTTTGGCGGAGGAAATCTTGGCTCATGATAGCGCAGGAAAAAACAACACACACACACACACAGACAGGATTCTCAGGGTAGTACTTTGGACCCGTTTGTCTTGGAATTACTTCTAGCCCTCAGTTTCACTTGGAAGTACTTCTAGCCCTCAGTTTTAACATTGAAAATATTTGATTGTGTGCGTGCAGGAAGAGGGATGGAGGAGAGCCGTGTAAATGGACACCCCCCCACCCCAATGCATCCTCTAGGAAAGCGGCGGCGGCAGCATCCAACAAACCGGAATACGAGAGGTCAAGGAGGCACAGGTCCTGGAAGAGGAGGAGGAGGAGGAGGAGTGGAGGAGCTGGCAAATGGGACAATGACAAATGTGGACTTGTACGGCCAATGCTGTCCATTGCACAGCCCAGGGTTACAGACGTCCGGGAGATCCTCACAGCGGGACTGGGCGTTGGCAGAAGGCTGTGGGGAGTGGGGGACATTGTCCAGACAGCGGGAAGGGCAATGAGACCGTTTCCCTGGGATTCGGCCTCAGGTTCAGGCAAGGGAACGCTAGAAGCATCCTTCAGAGCCAGGCTGGACGCTATAGGACGCTGGAAGTTCCGAGAAGGGACCAAGCCAACCTCGCACCTGAAAAATCAAGATGCTGAGGGAAGCGAAGAACAGGAGCAGAGATCAAGACCCTCCCCATGTAGCCCCACCCCTGCAGCCGTCTCCCCCAACCCCAAGCTATGGCACTTAATAGCCTCATCTTCGCAGGCAATACTATCTCGGCTCCAGAGAGCCTTGTGGCAGCCAACCCCAAAAGACCATTAAAAAAACCCCCAACCGTTACCCACAATTCCCTGCTGATTAAACAGTGCTAAGGCGCTTCTCTCGTTCTCGTACATGCACATACACACACACACACCCAGGGCTACCACATCCCATTTTTAAACTCGTCTGCTCAAGTTCTCCGACTTCCAGGCCAGCTGCCAGCCTCGGCTCGAAAACCTGGCTGCCACCTTTGACTCTGCTGCCCTCTTGGGAAAACTAACCCAATTGTCAAATGCACTGATTTGTTTCGGCAGGATGTGAGGGGGTGCTTGGACTGAGTCCTGCCACCCTTTCCCTTACGCAGCCTTGAGACAGCGGTCCTCCAGAGCCGCAGAGCTATGGGGCCAAAGTTACGCGCAACACCGATGACCCAAGATATCCTGCCGGTTAAGAGGGAACCCCCGTTAACTCGACTTTGCCCACAGCCTCAAAAAACTTCCCAACCTGTAAAGCAAACTCTTATTTGCTTGCTGTCAGGAGAACGGCATCAAGGCCCCCTCGCTCCTCTTGAGCCCCCAGAAAGACTGGCTCCCGTCATTCCCTCTCCCTTTGTTCGTTAAAGGAAAAGCAACAAGCAAATAGCATCACTTTTAAAAGGAAGCCACAAAATAAATACTGTCTCTGGAGAGGAGGAGGGAGGGTGGGGGGGGGGAAGAGGGGATGGGGAGGACATTGGGCTGGAGACATCACATCTGGTGAGAAAAACTTGGCCCCTCTGTGTAAAACAATGGATGATGGGTGTCTGATTGGCTGAGGCTCAGAACCCCCCATGTTTGGAGTGTTTTGAGTGGTGAAGAGGGAGTTGGCCACCCCTAGCCTTGCGTTATGTCTCCTGTTCCGATTGAGGATCTGGTACACAAGGAGGTGGGGTGCGGAATAAGGCCCCTGCATCCTCCCCCCCCGGGGGGGGGGGAGGCGTTGGGGGCGGTGGCAGCGGCGGTCACTTGGAGAGTTTGCTGATCACACGGATTAGAGCGGCGTTTTCGTCTTTGAGACGCTGGTTGTCTGCCTTCAAATCCGAAAGAGCCTGCAAGAGAGAAGACGAGTAAGGTAAAATCCTCCACCCCCACCTTCCCCGGCCACAGCTTCTCTCCACCAAACTCCAGGATGAGACCTGATGGCTGATACAAGCCGGTGGGAATTACCTTCAATTCTTCCTCTAGCTCTGCGGCTTTCCTCTCCAAAGCTCGGCGTTCCTGGAGGGAGAAGAGGCAAAGGCGAGGATAATGGGAAACGGGCAGGGGAGCTCCAAGAATGTATTTAGGGAATGTATTCAGGGCAGAAGTGGGCTGACTTTGGTCTTGTGTGCCCTAAAATGCCACCTATGTGTGTACGTTATTTTTTAATATAAAATTTATTAACATATAAAACACATACATATACATTTACACAATACACATACACAACACACTACCTTTTTTCATAACATAAAACATACCTACATTACTCTATATAATACCTACCTTTACTGTACATATCAACATACCTACACACCTACCCCACACGGACACCCACCAAGTGACTTGACTTCCAGCCGTTCTTGTTATGCTACTTTATTTTTCTAACTAGCTTAAACGCATTTCATTATTTTTTTAATCTCTTCTTCTATACTCTCCTTTCGCTCTAATCATTTTCTAGATTCACTCAATATCTGTTAGAAATTCTACTCTCCTTTTGCTCTAATCATTTTCTGGATTCACTCAATATCTGTTAGAAATTCTACTTTTTCCACATAAATTTTGATGTATTCCTTAAAGAAAGCCCACTCCTAATTCACTTTTTGTACCATATCTCCTCTTATCCTCCCTGTTAGTTCAGCAATATGGAAGCATTCCACGATTTTAGATAACCAGTCTGTTTTAGTTGGGACACTGCTACTTTCCCAATTTTTGGCAATCAACAATCTTGCTGTCGTAGTTGCATACATAAATATTGGTCTGACCATTCTTTTTATTTCCTCTGACATGATACCTAGGAGAAAGGATTCTGGTTTTTTAAAAATGAAAATCAAAACATCTTTTTCAGTTCATTATAGATATTTTCCCAGAATCCCACTTTCTCCTTGCACTCTCACCACATATGTAGAAAGGTTCCTGCCCCATTGTTGCATCTCCAACAGACATTACTACAGTTTTTATACATTTTTGCCAGTCTGACCGGGGTCCCATCTGTATTGTGTGTGTGTTAGCTTTACGAAGCTCTTTACAGGTTAGCAGTAACTAGCCTACTCTTAAGTGATCCTGAACATACACTCTTGCTTAAGATCAGAAGAAGCATCTGGCTGGGTAAGACCAAGGTTGACACACCAAAGCCTACTTTGTAAGAATCTCAGAAACCCCTGGGGTACACCTGCATCTACTTCCCCCAACCCCGCTAAAGAACAAAAGGATAACTCCTCCGGGCCCACAGGGGGCAGCAGAGGGATTCACTCTAGTATTGTTTCCCTTCTTATGACTATCAGAGAGCTGGGCTCGTTCCCAGGCTTCTCCAGCAGGAGACATCAAACAAGTCTTGCAACTCAGTTCGTTTGAAGCAGCAGAATCCTTAACACTCGGCAAGGGAAGAAAAAGAGGGACCAAAATAGGTACTTACAAATCTCTCCAGCTCTAGCAGCGCCGGCCGCTCAGCGAAACGCTCTTGCCTCTGTGGGTGAACAACGAAACAAAACACACAACGTAAGGTACCCAACACAATGAAGCCCCCAACCTTTGAGGGGGAGAGGGGGCTTGTTTATCTGTTATATCAGGCATCCCCAAACTCGGCCCTCCAGATTTTTTGGGACTACAATTCCCATCATCCCTGACCACTGGTCCTGTTAGCTAGGGATGATGGGAGTTGTAGTCTCAAAACATCTGGAGGGCCGAGTTTGGGGGTGCCTGTATTTAAACGAAAATTCTACCCCCTTAAAAGACTGTGCTAAAAATGGGGGCGGGGGGCGGCATGGGATGAAGGAGCACATAAACTGCTTTCAGGAAACCAAAGGATTTAAATTTTACCTTCTGAAAATGTCAGGTAATGCTACATTAATAGTAATTATAATAATAACAACTTCCAAGTACTCGGCAATTATTTTTAATGATTTATATGGCATTTTACACACTTACCAAGTTAAACTAAATTATATTAAAATGTCTTTTGAATTCCCAAGTCATGCTGCAACTTTTTGGCACCCCTCACTGTTGGGATTTGAAAACTGGAAAATTCAACACGCCCCTTATCTCAATATCGCTGTATCTCAATAGGTATGCATGGAAGTCAGACACATATAAAACACACCAGATCCATCGCAGAGCTGCCTGTTGCTCTTCATGTCCCCACCGTGTCCCAGCTGCCCCCCAACCGAGAAGCTTCTGCTCTGCCCCGTTCCTTACCTGGGTCACTCTTTCCAGCTCCAGCTTGATCTGCGTCAGCTGTAGCTGTGCTTCTTGTAGCTGCTCCTTCAGTTTTTCATTCTCGATCACGAGATCTTCATACAGCTTAGGGTCACACACACAGAGATGGTAAAATAAACCGAATAAGGTACTGAGATCACTATGAATCCCTTTCCCACCCATATCCCTTCAATCCAGGAGCCCCAACTTCCAATCATGTGAGTTGATATAAAACTTGTGCTCCCTCCTCCCTCCCCTTCCTTGTGTGTCATGACGTTTTAAGAAATCTTAGTACTGATTTCTATAAGTTGCTCCAAGACCCTTTTTGGCTAGAGGGTGGGGTATAAATGCCTGAAATGAAAACATAAACAAAACAACTAACTTTCTTGTAATAGTGATCAGGTTCCTCTTTGCAGCCCAAATTGCTGTTCTGTCTCTGGCAGCTGTAGGGAGCTGTCCGGTTTGACAGGACGCTGTTTAGGTGTTCGCTGAAAAAGAAAAGGGGGACCAATATTATGGGAGGTCACCGCTCAGGTGGCTCCTCACACTGCAATCCAGGTGGGCAGTATATAATCTTAATAATGGTCAGAAAGTTAAGGCACGAGGATTGGGCACATCAGCAAAACCACGTGTCGAGTTTTGCATATTAAGACTATTAGATCTTGCACTATTTTGGGTTCACCGTTAAAAAACCCCCACCATCCTCTTGAGGCCAGCATTCATGTCTTTCTACAATATCAGTGTGCTGCTCTGGTTCTCCAGAAGCGGCTTAGTCATGCTGGCCACATGACCTGGAAGCTGTACGCCGGCTTCCTTGGCCAATAAAGCGAGATGAGCGCCGCAACCCCAGAGTTGGTCACGACTGGACCTAATGGTCAATATGAATGGCATGAGTACTAAGAAGCATCAGCAGGCAGGCAGGCAGGCAGGCAGCAACTCGTGAGTCAACCTACCCCCTAAGCCCCGTCTCCACAACCCAGCTTCAAGTGCTGGATCCCAAAGAGGAATCTACCTGCCATGTCCTGATGGATCTTCATTGTTGACTTGCTCGCTGTCTTCATCATCCTCACCCTAAAGGGGGGGGAGAGAAGTTGGGGGGGTTTAAGGTCTGCCCTAAATTGCCTGTGCAGACAACTTGGGTGCTTGTACAAGGCAGCTGCAGCGTTCTCAGCGACAGAACGGCACAGAGCGCCATACAGATGGTCCTGAAACTCTGCCCTCCTTTCAGCGCAACAGCCCCGACTAAGTCCACTGCCACATTCACCTCCGAGTTCCCTCCCAGTCCGGAGACGATCCGTCGGCCTTTCCTGCGGTCCCTGATGGCGAGTCTGTTCCGTAGATCCGAATCTGCCTCTGAGCTGGTATCCTCGGCTTCTGAGACTGCAGCGCGGACAGAAAAAGGCACGCAGCTGAGCTCAGGTCCTTGCATGCCAATAGATTGAATATGTCACAATATCAGCAATGGAGCTCATTGGAGATTGTGGAAGGTTTCAAAGAAAGTTGCAGTAGTACAGAAGTTCCTACAGGCCCAAAGCTAAACATGCCAAATGAGGGAGTTGAAAAACAGAAAGGGAAAGAGGGCGCAAAAATTGTTACCTTTTCTGGGCTGCGAATTCACCACTAGCGGATTCACAGTATAAACCGAAGAACCTTCTGAACTCGGAAGCCGGAATCTCCTGGAAGAGTCCTGCATGAGGCAGCAGGGTTAGGATCAAGGAAAAAGCAAGAAGGGAGATAGATTACACACAGGCTGCACGCTGGCGCAAGGGAACAGGGCAGCAATTTGCGGAGGGCCAAACGAAAGCAAGGAATGAGTGAAACAGACTGGGTGATGGGCACCACTGCACCATGAGATGTGCAAAAACACAGCAGGCTCTCACCCAACCCAGGGCAGACGAAGAACCCACACTATGCAGTCTGATGGATGCAAATAACCCAGCACCTGTCACGAAGGTTGGAAGCGGATACCGCACACAGCCTGCCATGAGCTAGCTTGATTTTACCTGTACTGGGAAGATCTGCATCCTGAAAAGGCAGGTAACAATTCTAATCACCCTAGATCAGAGCAATAGCCTCGGAATAGATACACCTATTGTGCTTCCCTCTGAGCAAGCCAGAAGTTCCTCCATTGGCTTGGCTGCCACGTCCTCCACCCCACCAGAGCCCCTGTGCCTCCTGCCATCTCTACCATAGTCTCCTGGGACTGCTGCTCTCCATCTTTGTCATGCTTCTCGTCCTCCTTATTTCGCTGCTCCGGGGCTGCTCTGGAGTCCCCAGCCCGGCCCATGGTCTTCTCAGCCTCCTTCAGATCCGTGAGGGTGACACCCTTGAAGTGAGAAGAGAAGGGAAGGCACATGAAAGCGATGCGCCAAACAGAGAACCACCCCGCCACCTAGAGGCTGATGCTGGCAATACACAGCAAGAGTTCCTTGCTAAGTCTCTGAGCTAGGCCAGACAAGCGCATTCCTTTATTCCCCTCTTCTGGCCTGCTTAGCGGTACCTCCACGCTTGAATCACCATGACCTGCACCAACACCTACCTGCGTGGAACGCCTGGACTGCCTCATGAGCCTCGAACGGGCCTTCCTCTGGGACTCCGACTCTTCGTCCCGCACGGGCGTCTGGTACGACCTGGCAGAGGAACGGAGGGTTTGGGCACTATTTACAAGGCTTTCTCTTCGTGCCCCTTCCGTTGCTCCAGGGGGCTCCCCTTTCTTGCCAACCACCTCAGAGCCTGCACCCTGGCTGGTTGCTTCATTAATGGGAAGGAAGCACTATGCAACCAGGCAGAGGGCCTTCTCGGTAGCTGCACCCACCTTGGGATGCATCCTCTCATCAGATGTTAAGGAGATGGGTAAATTATATAACATTTAGGAAACCTCTGAAGGCAGCCCTTTATAGGGAAGCTGTTTAAGGTTTAATGTTTTACTATGTTTTTATATATGCTGGAAGCCACCCAGAATGGCTGGGGCAACCCAGCCAGATGGGTGGGGTACAAATGATAAATTTATTATTATTACTACTACTACTACAGTCGTACTTTGGATCCCAAACGCCTTGGTACTCGGACGTTTTGGCTCCCAAATGCTGCAAACCTGGAAGTGAGTGTTCTGGTTTGCAAATGTTATTTGGAATCCAAATGTCCAAAATGGGTTCCGCGGCTTCCGATTGGCTGCAGGAGCTTCCTGCAGCCAATTGGAAGCCGTGCTTTGGTTTCCAAACATTTTGGAAGTTGAACGGACTTCCGGAATGGATTCCGTTCGACTTCCAAGGTACGACTGCAATGCTAGGCATGCCCCTTTGCCTACCCTGGTAGTTTCCTCCCAAACCTTCCTGACTGTGGAGTAGGAAAATGCAAGCCTGCCCTCCCTCTAATGCCCTCTAACTGGGCACAGAACGCTCTGAGACAGGTCAGATGCCTCATAGATAAACTCACTCCTAGCTTCTAGGAGCCATACGGTGAGTGCTGAGTGCAGGGTGGGGACCAAAGGGGGACAAACTACCCCCGAAGTAGCATGACGTGTCCCCTACCAGAGATACTACCCCTCCCCTAACACCCCATGCACTGCTAGCACGATTGCAAGAATCAGGGAGTGGTATGGTTTCAAATTGGATGGGGGGCATGTGTTGAGATTCCTGTACTGTAGTGGGTTGGACTAGATGACCCTCAGCCCCCTCCCAACTCTACAACATCAGAGGCAGCGAAAGCAGCTGGTGAGTAAGCACTGCTCCCCCCTGTTGAAACATCGCCAGCATCCCAACACCCCCCACCCCACCCCCCCGGGCACCAAGATGTGGCTGCCATTGTAACAGTGATGAAGAGTCAACAGAAAAGGAAAGATTATATAGAAACAAGAGAAGCAGCAGAGAACCGGCGGCTGCTGCATCAACAAGGAAACCCTGCTCCTTGGATACAGAGACGAGCCCGTCTATCGTGACCCTAATTGCTTTCCGTAGTCTGCCTGCCCCGGGCCCCACCAACCCTCACCTTCGGCGGTCCCGGGGATCCATGCCAGAGCTGATGGCAGTGGAAGAAGGGGGCTGGTATGGGGCAAGGGCTGTGTCTATCTTCATCTGAAGGCCACCTTCTAAGTTTCTGCGGGGAGGGAGGGAGGAGAGAAAGGAGAGAGGGAGAAAGAGAGAAAGCACGTGGAAGAGATTGTGTTCAGAGGAGGTCCCTGAAAAGGCCTTTCACTTGCACTCCCAACAACCCCAGGGTTACCTAGAACTCCTGCTTTGACCCAGGGGTCTCCCAAACTTGTGAGTTAAGCCCCCACCCCTGTTACAGGCTCTTGCTTGTATGAGCCACAAACCACCTAGAATTGACCGCAGAGGCTTTTCCTCACTGGCTGGTCCTCCTTTGAAATGGCTATATACAGCATGCCTGATGCACAAATTATTTTTAATGTTAGTATTTTATTCGCCACCAGTGCAGCAAGGCAAATCTTTAATTAATCCTGTCTTATGGGTAAAGGAAGACATAGCTACATTCCCAAAGCAACCCGACTTCTATTTAAAGAGACTCAGTCTCAGAACTCCTCCTTCGAAATCTATGCTGCCCCCCCCCCGCCAACGATTTGTGCTCAGTGATAAACTTTAGGAAGAATGTTCTATGAAATAATTAAATAACCCAAGCACCCTTAAAATCCACTTCAGACCTATTGTCACTTTGGACACTACTGTCAGCAGCCCCAAATTACAGATGGTGAAAGAGAAATGAAAACAAGATAAGGAAAAGGTAAGATAAGAGTTGTGTTGAAGACAGACAACAGAGTTCACATCCGCCCAAGAAGCTGAGTACCCAAGGAATGCGGCCCATGCTCTTAACCACCAATGAGGCGAGTGGAGCTTGCAGGAAGGCCAGGCAGCAGCAATTTCCGGAGGCTCTCCTGCTCCCCCTCCTATCTGTCTTGATTCTACAAGTGAGCCTTGCTCACTTATCTCTCAGATGAACCCAGCTCCAGGCTCATCCCAGCTAACCTGGCAACGAGGATTCCATGGTTTCATCTTATGTTTCCCAACCTAGAGCCCATCAGAGGTCGCTGCACTACAACTCCCATCATCCCCTGCTGCTCGCCACGCTGGCTGGGGCTGATGGGAGCCGGAAGCCCCATGACGTCCAAAGGTGACCTGGTTCAGGAAGGGATTACACATCGCTCCTGTCTCCAGAGCGCAGAGAGGAATACAAAGAGGAATGTGGCCTGTATTCCTCTTGCACTCCTCCAGAGTCAAGGGCCTTACTACCAACTCAGCTCATTCCTTTTCATCACATTTCTTTCTAACGCCCAGGGTAGCATGTGAGGTTGAAACAGAAGGGAAGATCCATCCCATCGTGCAGCGAGCTTCACACCGGAGTGTCTCCCTGACAACGGTCTGGAATCCCAAGTGCTACACGTTGGCTCGCCGCCGGCCGATTACTCACGCTCGCCTGGGATCCCGGTGGGGCTCCGTGTCTGGGAGGGCAAATATCCGCCGAGTCGGGGTCGGAGTTACGCGGGCCAGGCGTGGCTCTTTGCTCTGTAAAAAGGGGGAGAAAGGGAGAATGAGGGGGAATCCCCATGTGCTGTTACTGTTAACACTGTGAATTTGCGTTCTGCCCAGGAGGGGGAGCAGCTCAGAGGCCAGCTGGAGACCTGGGAAGCTTGGACTGTGCTTTGGGCCAGATACCACAAGCTCTGGCTGTCTCAAGTGAGGCTTTGTGACTCTCTTGACGGATACCAGATGCACCGCTCTACCAGAGAGCAGCGCTGAGCCCGATGCCTAACACGGCAGCGACGCTTACAAGTAGCTGTGGCCGAGACAAGAGAAAGGTCAAAGAAACAAGGGAGCGAGGGCAGAGGGCAGGGTTAAGAGGAAAACCACACCAAAGGAATGGAAAAGGGCATTCTGGATAAGATTTTTCTTGTCCCCAAGTGACCCTGGTAGGGGGGTTCCCTGCCCAAGGGAATTCCGTCCCGCACAAAACCATGGCTCTCAAGCTAAGCCCCCCACACCTACCCCCCCCAAAATGCAACAAGCTGTCTAGCAAGCAAGCAAGGTAATCAGCCACACCCTCTAATGGGCAGAGGCTCCTACCGCATCACCCGCTGGCTCAGAAGCTGTGCTCCTATTGGCTAACCCTGGGCCAATGGGGTTCTTGTTCCACTTCCGTAAGAGCTCCCGGATGTCTTGCTGCAGGTGTAACAGGCAGTGATGGGTTGGGGTCGGGAGGAGAGGGGAGGAAGGAGGGAGAGAGAAAGAAAGAGAAGAGGGCAAAGAAGAGGCTACACTCGTGGCAGAACCTCACACGCCTTGAAATCCCCTTTTGAGAAGCCACCCAGCTGGAATGAGGGGCCCTGCATAATTGCAGGCTCTCTTCCCATAAACTGGAGTCTTTAAGGCTACTAACTCTTGAGATGGAAACTGGGGAGAAGGTCAGAAAAAAATCCTCCCCTCTTCTGGCACTCTCTGGCCTCCTCCTTTCAATTTCGCCCCGGTGTTTAAGTTAAAATATGAGAGGTACAGGGATCAAGGTGTGTTTGTCTCCCCAGCTGAGAAGCTGTATCTGTTTAATACTCCAGAAATATTTAGGCTGGCTGAAGGAGACAAAAAAAGCATTCTGCACTTGCTCAGAGAAAATAGTCGCTCAGCTGACAGGTGCTCAGCCATTATGTGGGCGATCCCACAACCAACACCAGTGTGCCTCTGAGCATGTGCAGAGGCTGTTTCCTTAATCGTCCTGGTCAATAAGGGTGCAGAGTACAGATGGGCCTTCTGAAGCTGCCTGCAAGCTTTAAGAGTTAAACCAGAGCATTAGAAGAATCTATCTTTACCCACATCAAAGTTAATTCAAATGCTATGCCATGATATCCAAAAGAGGCAAAAGGTGAGCCAATGAGGCTGCTTTACAATGAGCCAAGTCATTGGTCCTTCTCGTCTGTATCTTCTCCTCTGATTGGCAGAGACTTTCCAAGGCCTCAAGACAGAGGACTTTCCAAGCTCTGCTTCCCAAAATCAATTTATCCAAGCAGAGATGCTAAGAGAGTGAACTCTCCACACACAAACGCATATGCTCTACTACTGGGTTATGGCTTCTACTTATTTGCTTGCTTCCTATAACTTAATACTGCTTCTGTTAGTGGTGGGGAGTGGCAGGGTGTCCTATGCAGAAGACTCCGCCTTTGGATCCCTGGAAGACCCACCTGCCCTCCTCCAGCTGTGGTTTCTCCAAAATGCTTTCAAGAATACCTGTGCAGCCCTAAGGGCTAGCAGCTTACTATTTTTAAACATTAAGAAAATGAACACCAAAAGCTAAATTCCAAGTGAGAGAAAGCAAATGGAATGCACACAAGCCTGCCTGTATCACAAGATGTTGCTAGGGATACGCAATTTACAAATAGAAAATCCCAAAGGCCTGCCTTCTCCTGTATGCACCTGTGTGTGCACTGAGGTTGTCGGCAGCTGCCCTGCTCTGGGTGCCCCCACCCCTGTCCTGATGATGAAATGTCCTCCCCAAACATCTGCCTGTTACATATTCTGCCATTTTTAGGCACCCGGGTAAGTCTTGTCGTGCTTCTGCCAGATGAGATACAATCCGAGACTGCTTGGTAATTTTCAGTTGCTGTCTACTGCACTGTTTTGTCTGTTGCTGGTTTCCTTCTTATCTTACTTGACACTGTTTTAAATCTAATCTCACCCTTAAAAGAAAAACAACCCAAGCCATAAACTGCTTAGGAGGCCAACTGGTGGAAAGAAACAGAATGAATCTTAATTGCACCTAACAGAGCCTTAAAGTGCAACCCTCTCCTCACTGCCCCATCATAGCAAATGGAAAGATCTTTGCTTCTGCTCCAATCCAATGCTGCCAAGCTGAATTGAAATGCTGCCCCCTCAAAGTTACTAACTCAGGTATTGTAACGGCACAGCTTACCTTTTCCTCCGTATCAAGCCTGGGGCTGGATGCCGACCGCTTGATGCCACTGGCCTCCTTGGCAGCCGCCTCCTCCTCCAGCTTTGCATCCTGCAGCACCCCAAAGCTGCTGGTCTTCCGCAGGCTCTGCTTCCAGATGGCGGGAGCTGCCGTGTCCTCTGGCTCCATGGTGCGGCTGGAGCCTCCAGAGAACTGTTGGGGTGGGAGTGGGAGGGGAGGAGAAAAGAGACAGAGGAAGTGGGGAGAAGAGGAAGGAAGGGGAGTCAGGATGGATGGAGGGAACTTGAGAAACTCGGGACAATGGAGTTAGGAGCAGACAAGCAGGGAATAACCAGGCAGGGCTATGTGGGGATCCTTCGCACAGAACCTGACAGCTCCTTGGACAACAAGCAAGCAAGCACTGCTAGAGAACGGGGCTCTCAATTATCTAGAACAGGGTTTCCCAAACTTAGGTCTCCAGTTGTATTTGGACTACAATTCCCATCAGGGTGTAGCTAGCTGCTCCGGTACCTAGAGTGGTGGTGGGGGGAGGGTGAGCCGCCCAGGGGGGCAGTATGGCAAGCTGTCCACGGAGTCCGCCTGGTGGACGCAAGCCCCACACTGCCATTACGGACAGCGCAGGGCCCTTCCTACGACCCTGATTCCCATAATCCCTGACCACTGGTCCTGCTAGCTGGGATGATGGGAGTTGTAGCCCCCAAAAAAGCTGAAGACCCAAGTTTGGGAAACTCTGATCTAGGAGAAGGACTAGGGTGGAGATGAAGGGTGTTATGAGTCCCAAATCAAGAAAAGAGGGCTCAGCAGGGTGCAGACGAGAGCTGGGAGACCTCCTGATTTCCCTTGGGAAGGAAGCAACACCTATGCAACAGAGACATGGCCAGAGTTTGGGGGGCTGTGCAGCCAACGAGGGGAGAGCCAGGCCTCCTGGGATTGTCTCTACAGGAAGACAGATATAAAAGCAAGTGCCCAGCATTGATTTCCCCAAACAAGAGGCACTACTGGGAAGGTCAAAACCGTCAACTCCCTGGAATCCTCAACTCAAAAAGATTTGCATGCTGCCAAGACTGCTGGGAGAAAGCCACCCTGCACATGCTCAAGAGACGTTTCGTTATTGCTTTGCATGTTCCAGTCCAAAGTCTTGGCACAGAAGTAGGTTAAAGGACTGGATTTTGGCTCCGCTGGGTGGATGCAGCTCTGTAGCTTTCCCACCGCACTCACAAGAGAGATCTGGCCAGAACTGGGGAACAGCTTCTGTTAAACAGACAAGCTATGGAGGCCTCTCTCCTCTGCATAATGACATTCTTGGGAGTGCTAACAAGCAACGCTTCACTCAAGGTTGCAACAAGGAAGGGTGTATATGGATATTTAGCATCAAAGTCCAACATGGCATGTGGGGCAGGGAGGGGTGTATGCAAGTGTCGGGCTCCAACAAATGCCATGCCAGGGGCCACCTCCCACCTCCATGCACTTGGGGGGGGCTCTCTTAAAATGAGGCTGCCCTGAGCTCCCCCTATCTCCCCCCACTGGCGGCTCTTGCTGACTGGACATTCCAAAGCAGAGCAGCCAACGCTTTTAATGAGGAGGACCGTCAAGAGCCACATCATAATGCATCCGCCCTGGGGAATCTTGGAAAGCTTTCAGAGCAGAGTTCATGGCAGGTGAGCAGGCCTGGAAAGCTGCCTTGGCAGAACGGAGCATTGAAAGCCGGTCAGGAAGTTGCTGAGCTTTGAGAAGTTTGCATCGGCTTCCCTGCTGAGGAAGGCTTGGACCGCAGCCCTTTCAGTAACACATTCCGCATCGCCTCCCTTCGCAGGAAGCCTTTGGCTTGGTGGCCAGGCTTCCCCGTTCCACTCAGGCAGGCTCAGGTCGAGCCGTGCTGCTATCTGTGTCCAGGTTCCCAGCAGCCTCGGCCCCAACCTAGTATTGCCCCCCGAGTAGCCCACCGGACTCCTGGTCCTCAAGCACACCATCCCACAGGCCACAAGCAGCTCACTTTCAACCTCTACCTCTTTCTCTCTCTTCCCAAGTATCAGCAATCTTATATCTGCAGGGGGAACCCCCTTCTCCGTCGATAAAAATAAAATCCCACACCTGCACTTGCAGGAAAACACAAAGCACCAGCTGCCCCTGCTGCACACATCAGACTGAACACCCACCTAGCCCAGTTCCACTCAGTGGCCAAAAAGACACTTTCAGGTTTTTCGCTGGCATATTTTTAAAAGTCTTATGGTCATCCCAAGTACTCCCATTTCTAGCAAATGGATCTGCCTTAGGAAATACAAGAGGGACCTGCGAGAAAACGTTGCATGGTTGGAACCCTCCTGTTCCAGGGTTCCAGCCAGCCTGTCAGGCCCCTTTCAAGGATACCCCAGTTCTTTCCCCCCAACTATGCCACCCCATCCCCCCGCTGTCAGTCATCATTTCATGCCCACTATTGGGACAGTTTTAGCACCCGCCCCGCCACAGTTCCCTGCATCCCAATAATTTCTTGAGGTTTCCCTCCAGTCTTCCAATACCTCTCTCTTGTATGTACACGGGTTGGCGGCTCTGAGAAAGTGTTTGCTGTATGTGGCAGTGGCTTGGACCGGAGGTACTGAAGGCCCCTGCAAAAGCCGCCCAACCAGGAGTGGGGTGGGGACAGGTTTGCCACGATAATCTGATTAAAGCAGCTCTCAAAACACACAGCCAGTGGTGACTCACCAGGCAGGAGAATGTTCAGCTTCTTTTAAGGCCTTGGTCTCACAATGCCAGCCTTCTCCAAGCTGGTGCCGTCCAGATGTCAGGTTTCCAACTCCCATGAGCCTCAGCCAACATGGCCAACAGGAATGATGGGAATTGTGGCCCAACATCTGGAAGGTACCAGCTTAAGAGACAATTGTGCCAGACCATTAATGGGGAAAACGACACCCACAATGGCACATTCTCTCCACACACACCCCTTGCATCTGCATGGGACACTCACTGCAGCTTTTTGCTCCTTCTGGGGCACCAGAATGATCCCTGTTTTGCGCAAGCTTTGCCGCCACATGGAAGGGCCCAGAGGGCTGGGGATGGGCAGAACAGGGGTGATGAAGGCAAACTGTGGCTGGAGTGGGCAGGTGGAAGGAAGGAAGCAAGAAGTAGGATGAGGTGCAAGCCAGAAGCGGATGGAAGGTGTACGAGGAAATGTGAAAAGGAAAACAAAGGCAGAAAAAGAAAACACAAAAGTCTGACGTATTTCATGCAGTGCAGGCAGAAATGGCATGCAGTGGAAAGGACGGCCGACCGGGCATCAGAATGTCTGTGTGTCCAAGGCCCAATCTTCTCGGCCAACTTATTTAGGAGGCTTCTTCTTGGAGAACCACCTGCCGATCAGATCGCCAGACTCGCCTGTGCTGGCATCCCAAACAGGATGACGGTCATTCTGGCCTCATCCCAGGGGAGGTGCAAGAGAGGTGACTGGTTAATCAAGCATGCAAGATGAAGGTGTTGGTGTGTTAAGACAGGAGAAGTTATAAATGGGGACTCAGCAAGTGTTGCGTGCCAGAGGGGAGGGGAGCGTTCATGCAAGGACCCATGAAAAGCCAACTGAGAGGGGGAAGAAAAGAAGCTAGTCCTTAACAGGCAAGTAGCACCCCACACAGGACCGAAGTCTTGTGGCTGTCTGCTCCCCCTGTGTCCAAATCCCGATTCCATAGAAACTCTGAGTCCTGGTTCGCAGGACGCAGAAGCCCTAACTACCTTCACTCTTCATTCTTCCTCCTCCCAAGAGAACCCCTTAGTGAAGTGACTACTCAGGATGGGTAAGCTGAGGCCTGCAGCATCAAGTCCAACACCATAGATGCAAAAGTGACTGGAAACATCTCTTTAAGAGGCCCTGCTGCTCATCACCTCTCAAATCTCAAGAGCTGGATTTCGACAGGAGTCCAGTAGCTTCCAGGCCTACACCGTGAAAGGTGACGGGGACAATGGGGGGGGTGAGGCACGGAGATGTGCCAACCCCCCCTTTCACCTAAGGGAGAAGCTAAGAGTTTGTGCAGGTGAGCAAAACCTCACCTTCTGCCCCATGGGACTGGGGGACACAGGGCTGACAGGGGTCACGGAGACGCCATTCACTGCACTGTTGTCCGTTGGGGGAGCGGCCTTCACCTCTGCCAAAGGAGAGAAAGCAGTTAGCATCTAATTGGCTGTGCCAGGCCCTTCCGAGATCTGGGCCAATGAGGGCCATTGCCCACCATGTAGCTCCGCCTACCATTGGAGTGTGGCGTCTCCTCCCCCTCCGAGGCAGAGCTGGTCTCCTCCTCGCCGACGGCAATGGTCCCCAGGGTCTTGCGCTCCTTTGACTGGTCCTGGACGGAGATCTTCTCCTTGCTGCTCATGCGGCACACAGAGCTCCTAGGAAGCAGAGAGGAGATGCGGAGAGTTAAGGGTGCTAAAGGAAAGCGGATCGTTTTAAAAGAAGCTAAGTTGCTCAGCCCACCACGGTTAATTACATCAATGGCGCGTTTGCCCAGACAGAGCCAATGGGAGCCATTGGAAGGTTGCAAACTTCAGCCACGCTGAAAACTGCTTCGTTCCAACAGCCCTCATTTCCCTATTTATGATCGGGTTCAAGCGGAGATCTCGAGACGAAAGAGGTTACACGGACTGGGTTGGCATACTCTGGTGAACTGGTTTAGGCCAGGCGTGGCCTCATGACAGCTGCCCTGCAGGGGAAGACTGGTTTCTTGCATGAACAGCTGCTCTAGAACTCAGACAACTCAGGCACATGACATGCCATTTCTCCTGAAATTTGGCTTTCATACCATGCAAGATGCTGCCAACCAGCCTAAGCCTAAGGGCTTGCTCCTATGCGCCAATCCTGGAAGTGCTGTACACCTGTATTTCCGTATTAAATCTTTTCCGGCTCTTCAGCCAAAAAGGCTCTCGCAGCAGCTGACAGACAGATCAGTGGAAATCAAGACTGTTCTGATCCTCAGGCCTGCGATGCGACTGAGCAACAACAAGAGTATCTACAACTCAACGGGCAACGTGGAGGCTGCGCCCCCAAACCTTGCGCTTCACACGCTTCGTAACTTCACACAGGGGAGAGGTGTCTGAGCTGGCACATGGCCTCCATGTCTGAACATGCGCAAGCTAGCGCATGGCTTGCTTTTAGAAAACAACCACCGAGGTTGCCTTGGTGATGTCTTGTAACGAAATGCCCAACCAACGCAAGTTTGAGGCAAGCGAGCCGATGCTTCCTGCTAACAGGAGAGGCTTTGCTTCCCTGCTAATGTTTGTGGGACGACAGGAGACACTTGCAATTTGTACAGGCTCAACGTCTGTAACCACAAAACAGTTGGATAGCCCAACCTGACGTCTGCAGTCTGTAACAGTAAACACTTCTGCAGCAAACTGGGCTGCCAAACTTGCTGCGCGCCAAACAAAGACTTCTCTCTAAACCTGTTTTGCAACGTGCACTTGGCGTGGGGTTCGCATGCGCCTGTTCCCATACCGCTGAGCCATAATAAGCTGCATCCTAGATTAAAGAACTGATAGCCGACAGAGCTGCAAGCCAGGGCCTTTACCAACTCGTGGGAAATGACGGCTGGGTACAAGGGCGGAAGCTGCGGACTTTAGAACCAGAAATGCGGCATTAAAAGGTTGGGAACCTAAGAGATAAATGCCCCCCACGCCCACACCTCACCTCCGGTGCTTGCTCGTGTACGATGGGGGCTGCTCCAAGCTGGTGTCAATCACTGCCTGCTTCAGGTGAGCTTCCTTCTTGCTGCGTAGCTGAAGGTTAGGGAGAGAGATGGGGGGTGAGGGTCAAGCTCTCATTCCCTTTGGCTATGTGACCTTCGTAATGATGAACAGATTTTGCCAAGGTAGCAGAGGACAATGGCACCTGCCCTTCTGGGCAGGCATACCTGGGGCAAGAGCACTGCCCCCCAAGGCTTCTGCTTTCTTCAAGGGATCCGCCAAATAGAGAAGAGCAGTAATGGCTGAGATCTGCACTGAACAGTCTGTGGGAATCATGCTGAAACGCTGCTGCTGAATTTAAGGGGGAGGGCAATGTGTTTGGGAAAATAAAGCGCAGATGTGCCCACAGTTGGCATTTGCATTGAGTGCAGCCGAGAAGGAGCAGAGTTCTTGCACGGCTTAGGAGCTAAGAAAGGTCCGCCACAGGGATGGTCATGGATACAGGAAGAGCCTTGCTGGATCAGAAGAGTGGACACTGGTGCTCCTTTGGTCTGGTCAAGCAGGGCTCTTTTCCTGTTCCCGCAGCAACCAGACAGATGCTCCAGAGATGCTTACGAAGAGGAAACAACGACAGCAACCTCCCCCCCCCCAAGTATTCAGTATTACATTACGTTCTCTGGAAGTGGAGGCAGCGTAGACAGCCGTCATGCCGTGAAACCAGTGACACAATACTTATGTTCTGCTCTACAGCCGCAAAAGGCTCTCAAAGCAGCTCGTGAATCAACCTGGACTCAAATCTGGTACGCTGCCTGGAGCTGATAAGAGCTGGGAGTCCCAACAAACCCAGGAGGGCACTACAGGCTTCTCGCCTTTGCCACACGTGATTTTGGAAACCTCCACCATGTCCCTCTAAATCAAAATGCCCCAAACGCTTTAAGGCCAGGCTTTGCCAATCTGATGTCTTCCAGGTGCTGTTGGACTACAACTCCCATCATGCCCAGCCAGCGGCCTCCAACAACACCTGGAAGGGGCCAGGTGGGTCAGGGCTGCTCCAGGCTTTTCCCTGCTGGGAAGCTGCTCCAGCCCCTTGCTTCTTCACGTGTCCTGTGTGCCAAGGCTTCTTTCCCTCCTTATGGCTTACAACCTGGCTCTCTCAAGACTGGTTCTCACAGGAAAACTCCCAGAGGGAAGGAGGAAAGCCCTTAAAAGGTTTCCAAAGGGCCCGGAGGCTGATCTGGTTTCAGTCCACTGGTGGAAAAAGAGCATGCAGCTGACAGGCGGGTGGGAGAAGCCCATGCTGCTTTCCATCCCCTTGGGAACAAGCCTCTCTTGCTGCGGAAGGCTTTTGCCGGGAGCGCTGGAAAAGGGAGGCACGTGGGCTTCGCCAGCCACCGCCGCTCCGAGGAGGCCCACCCTGCGGTTTCAGAAACACTGCCCTGGGCTGGTGAAACTCAAATTAAGCTGACAGGCAGGACTGGCCTCGCTCCCTGACCTCCTGCCCTGTGGGGTCGTTGCTGTTCCTCTCTACTTTCTGCTCTTGTGGCTGATGCTGCACAAGGTAGGAAGGCCGTGTAAAATAACATGAACCAAGACTGAGCCTCCCCTGCCCCCCCCCCCTAAGCATTTTTATTTATTTTTTAAAGAGTCAATTGGAAAAAAATTCTGGGAAGGGAACAAAAATGTAACCCATGCCCCCATGATGAGAGGGAACAGTTACTCAAAGAAAATATAGGCTGCTGCTTCATCTGCATGCCATATACATAGCCAACACAGAAATCAGCTCCACTTGGTGCCGAATTATGGTCTTTTTAAAATTGCAAAGTGCACACAGGTCTGGATGAGTCTAGTCAGCCATTGCAAGAAACTTTTGTCTGTCCTAATGCACCCAATAAAGGGTGAGGGGGGGGCAGAAGAAAAATTACCCCTGAAGTTTACTGAATTAGCATACAACCTCTTAAAATATTGTTTGTGTGTACATGCTTCTATGTAAACACACACACACAACAGCAGCTGTTAAGATGGGAGTCCTAGATAAATTGCAACTATTCATCAAGCACCTGGGCAAATGAAATGTCTTCAGCTGGCACCTAAAACTCATTAGGTGAGGTGCCAGGTGAGCAGCCCTAAGGGAGCTGATGGGAGGAAGAAGCAAATGGCTTCTTCCTCCGTCGCTGCCTGACTAACTGCTTACGGTGGGAGCCACAAGGACCAGCCTGTGAAAAGAGTCAAGAGGCTGATTTTTTTGGCCCAGGGACACCTTTTGGTACCCCAGATTTTAGCAGGAGACATTCGCGAAGCACGCACACAGCACAATGCCACCCGTACGACAGCCTCTTAATGGGACCGACAGCAGCAACGACGGGGTACAAGCAGCTTCTATTTGGGACTAGGGGTCTTGCAAGCTCCCCCCAAAACAGCTCCTCCCTCAGCCCAACTCCTCAAATTGGCACCTGCCAGGTTTCCTTCCCATTCCAGAAACAAGGCGTTCAAACGCTGTCTAGCTCCACACAAGAGCAAGGGCTCCACGCGCCACACGCTTTCCACATAGACCCAAGGCAGCAGTCCCGATTCTGTTGCATCTGCCACACACGGGGGGAGGGGGGGAGAGAAGGGTAAGAAGAAAAGTCACTCACGTCAATTTGCTTGCGTTGGAGATCCTCGAGCAGAGCCAAAGTATCCTCATCCGCAAGGTCGCAGGGACGCTGGCCCTAGGAAGGGGAGGAAACAGCTGGGGCTGAGAAGGGCTCCTTTTGTCACAGTTTGCCATCAGAATAAAACTGGGAAACATGGTGGGTGAAGCAGCTTCCCTCTGGTGTAGATGCGTCTTCCTTCAACTCATCAGCTGTCCTGCCTCCCTCCCTCCCTCCCTCCCTCCTCCTCCAAGCCCACCCACCCACTGAAGAAAACAACACCCAGGGCTTCTACGAGTTACACTTGATTCCCCACCTGCTTAGAATTACTGGCTGCTGTTTTCAATGAGGGGAGGAAATAAACCCACCTTGGTAGATACAAACAGAGGGCTTCTGGTTCTAAGCAAGGGGGTAGCCCTTGCAGAAAATAATCTGGAGGGGAGGGGAACGAGAAATAATGGGCCACCCTTTCACAGCTTAAGGGGGAATAAAAACCCTTGAAGATGGAGAAACATCCCCAGCCATTTCAAGACGTTCTCCTCTGTCGTACCCCACAACCAAGTCAAGCCTTTCCAGGTCTCTGTCCTTCCTCCAGCATTTTGCAGGATCCACAAGCTTCTATTTGCGGCTGCAGTCAGCAGATTTAGAATTCCAGCCTCCCACATCTCCTTCCCCCTTTGGGTTTTGGTTTTGTAAACCTTTAACTGAACAACGCAGAATAAGAATCTATTTCTTTTTTTGAAAAATAAAACAAAAAACTCTGTAACCTTAAGAGGCAACATTTTATTTTATTTTTAAAAACCTGTTTAGGACACAATTATAAAAAATGCAGATGGCATTTCAGAAAAGGCATTTCCCCTTCACCTCGTGAAAGAGAGCAAGCCTCGTCCACGGCGGTATTGGCTGTGACACAGAAACGCACCATCTAAAAACAACCTGATGTTTTCCCCTCCTTCAAAACCATTTTTTTATTCAAAAGAAAATGTATACAGATGCAGTCAATTAACTGACCCACCAGAATGCTTTGACACTAGTCCATTAAGATTTCCTTAAAATCTGGCAACGGTCCTCATTTTGCTGTTCTAGAAACCCCTCTGAACCAAGAATAGTTGCAAATGTATGAAACTGCCTGAGACCAGGCTGGAGTGCTGGGCCACTTAGCCCAGCCAACCTACTCGGACTGGCAGGGCCTTTCCAATGCCTCAGGCAACACCAAGTCCTCTCCAGCCCTGCTGTGTGGGCTCTTCTAACTGGAGCCACAAGAAGCCTGGGTTCTGCAACACACACACACTCACACTCACACCAGCCACCTCCTTTGCTCTCACCACGTTGTTGAGCGCCTCCATGTCGCAGAAGTGCTCTGCCAGGAGGCGACAGGCCTCCTCCACTCCCCAGTGGGCTGCCGCATGCAAGGGAGCCCAGCCGTCTTTGTCCTGCACATTGGGGTCATATCCAGCCTGCAAGAGCAGCCTGCAAGAGGGCAAGAGAAAGCAGCCGTCAGGGGTTTCCTGGACTGCGGCAGGGTGCCTTATGGGAAAACTAGATATTAATAGACAAAAGAGGGGAAAGGAAGACTCTGGGTGGGACAGAGCAAAGACGGTGCTGGATACAAGAGCTACAGGGTCTTCTGTGAGGGCTGGGTGGGGTGGGGGGACAGTGGTCCAAGGGAGATACAGATCTCAAGAGCCCCAAATTATCCAGGGACAAGAATTCTCCTGTGAGGTGTGCATAACTAAGGGTTATGGGTTGAGGTTCTCATGGCAGGGAGCAGGTTAAGGAAGAACAGGAGACAGGGGGGACAGGAGACTGGGACTTTTGGAAGAGCGAGTGAGTTAGAGAAGCAGCGTGGATGGAACTTGCTGGAAACCTGCTGGGGTCATCTCTCTTTTTCTTTTCTTCTTTTCTGAGGGGAGGGGTCCAAATGCTCAAAGCAAGATGGCTGGGAGCAGGATGCCGATATCCTGGATTCTTATCAGCTCCGAGTCACCATCGGGAGGCTGGGGTGGGGACTGGCATTGACTTGGCCTACGCTTTTCCCTAGGCCCCGCCTTTGCTCAGGGGATGTTTGGCAAGGCACGGAGGAGAGGGGGGGAATCAGAAGAAGTGGCGCAACTAACCACCTGGGCTGGGAGAGTGGGTATGGCAAGTGCCCAAACCTGTTGAGGCAAATGGGAACCTGAGGTGTGACGTTGGCAGCCATTTTGTAAACCTATGTGTTTCTATGACGTTCGACATCTAGCTTAAAACTATGAGAGGGAGACACGGGATCCCATTTCCTGCTCCAAAAGGGGATTTACCAAAGGGTTTTATGTGCTCAGAATGGATGTCCTTCGGGGCTGGGGGAATCGAGGACCAGGCTCTCACCTCATGACCTCAATGTAGCCTTTGGCAGCTGCCACGTGGAGGGCTGTGGCCCCTGTTTTGGGGTGCGGCTCGTCAGAGATTTTCCCACCGTTCATCCACTGGCGTGCGTCACGAAGCATCACCTCCTCCTCCTCTCGCTTGGCTACTTCTACATCTATTCCTGAAAAGGAGAAGGAGGCGTCACCGGAGAGCCTAGAAGGCGACGACTATGAATATGAACAGCACCAGAGAGCTGCGAAGAAATATGTCTTCTCCTAACGATGTCGAGGGATCCTAGCAACTGGATACTTTAAAAGTCCTTCCTCTTCCAAAAAAACACATAGTCACCATTGTTTTGAGGAATTTGTGCATGATGTAATTATGGGTGGAGGGCACAATTACATCATACACATACGGCTCAGGGATGGGGAACCTGTGGCCCTCCAGATGAGGCTGGACTGCAACTCCCATCAACACCAGGCAGTATGGGTCAGTGGCCAGGTATGATGGGAGTTGTAGTCTGGCAACATTTGGGGAGTCCCAGGTTCCCCATCCTTAACCTTCACTGGGTTTCAATGCAGAATAAATTATGTACAGTAAGCAAATATTTGCAAATATAATCTTGGTAGACATTGTATTTCTAAACTGTTCCAGAGCCAGAGAACTTACCAGGTTTTGGAAGTCGTCATTTCGTTCTGTCTGCAGTAAATAATCCAAGTTGAAAATATTTTGATGGGCCATATATTACAACCCTGTGGTGTAAACCAGGATCCATTTAATTAATCCATTTGGGTGTCTGGGTGTGTGTGTGAAAACCTGCGAAGTTGATTCTATAATCTTTCTGCAGCACCAACCCATAAGGAAGGGGGGAACCCCAGCAACCTGGAGGGCTGGTTGGAGAAGCCTGGTGAAGCCCCGAAAGGGTCTACAGAGGGACAGAGCATTAGAGGAAGCAGAGCTACACCATGCGCGGCAGCCTGCTCTCTCCTTACCTCTCTTCCCAATCTCCGAACGCAGTAAGGCCTCCATGTTGTCAGCCTCCGCAATGTCCAATGGCACGTCCCCGTCGCTGTTCACTGCAGCGATGTTGGCACCGTGGTCCAAGAGGTATCTGGGCCAGACAGTGATGCCCAGGGTCAGATCCATGGGCCCATTTAGCTCCCCACCCCTGCAATCTCGGATTAGGCCATGCAAAAGCCCATCTCGTGGGGCAACAGTTGCCAAGCGCCGGAATCCTTTTCGCCTGTGCCTCCTGATTGCAGACAGTAAGCCTCCCTCCCTTTCAAATGCAGAAGGGGAGAAAGGACCACCAACTTGGCTTCCGCAACCTCCCCCCATGCCTTAGATAGTTGTGTGCATGGTGACTGGCACCTGCTAATCTGGACAGGAGCCCTGTCCCCTTCTGCATCTGGCTACCCTGTGTTGGGAAGGGTGCAGGTTTTGTGACCGCCGTTCAGCCCCAGGTGAGAAGCACTGAAAGACCGGCCTGCGGATTTATTACTGTAATAACTTCAGGCAAAAGGCGTTTTATCTACCGCAAGACCAATGAAGTTATCCGTGAGCTGGCATGGTTTTGGAAGGCCGTCTCCCCTGCAGCCCCAAACTCACTGTGCAATCTCAATGTAGCCGCAGGAAGCAGCGACGTGCAGCGGAGTCCAGCCCTCATTGTCAGCCTGGTTCACGTCGGCTCCGTTTGCCACCAGAAATTCCACCACCTCCATGTTCTCATCAATGCAGGCCTGGAAAAGACAGAAGACTTGTCGCAAGGAAGCTCCCAGCTCCCCGTTTCTCTCTCCTCCACAACAGGGCCAAAGCTCAGTGGTAGAGCGTGTTCTCTGCACACCGAAGGTCCCAGATTCAACACCTGGCACCTCCATGTGGGGAAAGTCTCCTGTCTGTCTGAAACCATAGAGTGTAGACAATACAGAGCTAGATGGACCAATGGTTTGACGTGGGTGGAACACAGCTTCTCATGTTCCCCTGAGCAAAAAGAGCTCTTCCCTATCGTTCTCCCTTGCCCCACGCAGCACCTTGCCCTCCTTTCCTGGTGCCACAAGGAAATGTCCCATTGCACCACTGTCCCCTAGACATGCAATGCAGACGATGACTGAAGCTGGCAGCCCCTGAGCAGAAGGGCAGTGAATGCCACAAACCCCTTCAGAGCTTTTTATTTGCCACATGGTATGCCAAATAACACCCCAGCCGCCTGGGAATTCTATAGTCAATGGTTCGGGCAGATTTCTTTTTTCGAAATTCCTCCCCCAGTGCTTTACTTTTCTGGTAATAAAAATCCTTCCTTTTCATAGACTAATTAGTAACAGTAAACGGATGACAACTACAAATACGAGGCAAGCTTGTCAGCTTCAAAGCTGCTTTTAATGTTTTCCAGGTGATTATACCTAGTGAGTATGAAAATGAGCGTATCCGGCAAAGTTCTTTCAGCTGCCAACATTTATTAGTTTTCAGCACTTTTGTTTTCCTCTTAGATTTAAACAAACAATGTATAGGAGAGCACACCCGATTGCCATTGAATTTTTTTTACATGTACTGTATTGCAATACAAATTGCTACATGATCGCACATTCAAACCACAAGAAGTAAGTGTGGTTTAATTTCTTCTCAGATACTCCAGGTCAAATGTTTGTGGTGTCTTAGGACAAAAAAGTGACATGCGGATACTTTTTCTAAAGCTTTGTTTACCAGATAGAAGTAAGATAAGCACGCTAAATCTAATCTCGGCATCAGAAAAAAAAATCTGATGCAAACCACACACACACACACACAAATACTATGCAAACCACCCTAATTTGCATAAGAAAATCTTCCCAGTTCATTCCGCCCCCCCCCCGCCCAGGAAAATCCCCCCCTCTATTGGCAGCCTGATTCGCACAACACGCTCCACCAAACCCTGGCTTAGCAACTTTGCACGGGCTCCAGAAGAGGAGCTTGCAGCCGCTTCCCCCCTTCCTGGTCTTTTCAACTGCTGTGCTAAGCCAAGCCAAGGTTCGTCTTAGCGTGTCGCCTGAGCTGGAATTCGCGGTTAAGCTCTCTCCTCGCTAACTGTAAGCTGTAGCCAAGGACAAACCATGAAGAGAGAGCTTAACCGGTAGTCCCAGTTCGGATGGAACGCTAAACTAAGCCTTGGCACTGCAGCGAAAAAGACAAGGCAAGAGCGAAGCAGCTGTGAGCTCCATTCTGGGAGCCTGCACAGCCTCCAAACCAGCTCAGTTCTCCAAAATGCGATGCCAATTGGTGGTGGGGAGAATTCCTGATGGGGAGGCAGGTTTTAGGTAAACATCAAGAAAAGCTTCCTAACGCTAAGAGGATTGCAGCTCAGGAACAAGCTGCTCAGGAAGGCCACACAATGAATTCCTGGCCATGTAGGGTTTCAAAGAGAGGCTGGAAAGACAATGCTGTCATTGGGCAGGAGGCCTAACAGGATGGCCCACAAAGTCACTGGTATTTGCACAAATACAGGTAGCCTCATGTGTTAATAGTTAAGTTGTGTTAGGGGTACAATATGATTTAATTTTATAATGCAGGGCCCAGTGCTGACCAGTTAACCCTGTGCATTCTTTTGCAAACACCCCCACCACAAATGGTAGGCAGGAGAATCCAGCTACCGTATTTTTTGCTCTATAAGGCTCACGTTTTCCCTCCTAAAAAGTAAGGGGAAATGTGTGTGCATCTTATGGAGCGAATGCAGGCTGCGCAGCTATCCCAGAAGCCAGAACAGCAAGAGGGATCGCTGCTTTCGCTGTGCAGCGATCCCTCTTGCTGTTCTGGCTTCTGAGATTCAGAATATTTTTTTTCTTGTTTTCCTCCTCTAGAAACTAGGTGCGTCTTGTGGTCTGGTGCTTCTTATAGAGCAAAAAATGCAGTACTTCTTGAGCAAGGAGGGAGAATCCTGCCTTAATGCTTTTCCTTATCCACAGGTGAACACACCCAAAAAAAACTTTCAAGAGAAAAACGGGCGGTAGCAGCTAGTAAGCTGAACATTTGGGGAAGAGACTAGAATATCCTTTGGCGTCCAGGCCCCACTCCCACCCGTTGCCGCGACCCATAAGCGAGTCACATGGCGGCATTATCACCATCTCTTTAAAAAGGAAGGAAGAGTGCTTCTGTTTGCCCTTTTTCTTTTCCCCCAAGAGGACAGATGGAGAGATGGTGTCCAGATGCAAAGGAGGGCAGACCTTCTGAACCAACAACTGCCTTGCAGAAGGGGGAATTTAACAGATGTTGCTTCTTTCATCTCTGCATGACAAGCTGTACACCCCGCTGAAATTACTCTTCGGGGATGATAGGAGCCATAGCTGGGCAACATCTGGAGGGTCCCAGGATCCCCACCCCCTGAATTAAAGGGGCAGGAAGCAGGTCTTTCCAATATTCCAGGAGGATGGTCATACACGGGTAAAATAATCTTTAAATACTTGGTTGTAAGTTCAACTGGACTTATAACATGGGTGCAGACATCATTGGGCTTCAACCAGTGGGCCAGGTCTCCTAATGGGATGCAGTCAGATAAGGGGAACTATAGCAGAGCCACCAGCAAGACTTGGTAAGAAATTCTGAAGAGGGTCCCCAAAACGCATGTTTGGCTAAAATGCACACCCCAGGTCTGAAAAGGCCAACGCAGCCCATTCCCAAACTTCACTTGGGACAGTACTGACACAGCAAGCACCCTCTTCCCTTTCTCAAATGCACAAAAAGTGTGGCTGCTATTTACTGCTCTCTCTGTGCCTTCTAATCTTAAGGGGTTGGGAGAGAAAGCTGCAGGAGCCACCAAAACTCTGGCATTACATTTCCCTGGCTTGGGAAATGTATCACAGTGCTAGGGCGGCAGTGGATAAGCAGCAGATGCTGTTTGTCACTTGGTTGCTCATTTGAAGGCAACTTCATCTCAGCCCAGCTGAGATGTGGCTTTTCCCAGCCACGCAATAAAAACAACAGGAAACATGGGCATAGCACTTTCAAGAGTTCAAAGCCGTTCGTGTGCATTGCCTATGGCAAAGTAAGTTTATTACAATGCCCCATGTTACAGATGGGTGGACTGAGGCTGAGAGAGAGAGGGGCCATCCAGTAAGTTCACTGCAAGATGCAGGATTCAAACCAGGCAGTTCCTGATTCATAGCTTAAGTCTCTTGGTCTCTATGCAACATGAGCTCCGCTTAGAATGTTTTGATGTATTTTATACAAGTTGCACAGGGGAGTGGTTGGTCGTTTGACTTTCAGTTTAGCACAAGTTAGGAGCTGCCAGTTCTTGAAAAATGTGTCTCTGCTCCACTCATTAGGCGGCACAAGTCCCCCCGGTGCAGGCAGGGCAAAGTGAAACGAGATATATCACATGAGCAGATGGATGAGACCAAAGAAGGACCATAGCTTCCCCACTCACAGCACAGTCCATAACGGCGGTGTGCTCGATCCAGAAGCCAAACCATGTTTTGCTGTTACACCACAACCAGCAAACTGTGGTTTGTACGTGCCCTCTAAATTGCAACTGAAAGCCACAGTTTGCTGGTTTGGATGCAACAGTGAACCACAGTTTGTCTTGGATCAGATACAACATCAACTGGGCTGCACTCTAACCGGGGAACCGGAGCGAAATGCCAACTGTGGCTTGGGCCAAAGATGAAATAATTACATTAGAGATGAAACAATGCATCAGGGAGCACACAAACAATGCTTTTTTGTGTAGCGTCAACCATAATTTGGTGGCATTATGTGCAAAGGAGAGCAGCATTACATCCACCTAAAAATGCAAAGGGGTAACCAGCTTTTCTTTTTTCAACAACAAAAAGATTAAATTCATATTCTCACGAATCTACATTCTATGCTGAACAGCAGATGTGTTGCAGGATTCCACATGCTCAAAAAAAAGTGTCACAGAGACCTGCAGCCTCTTTTGAGCAGTAGTTTAAGCATATTTTTTTTGGGGGGGGGAGGCGTTGTTAAAGGAAGAGAATTTGGACCAAAGAGCCTTTGATGTCTTTTCGAGTGCCAGGAATATGCAGCTGCGGTACTTTTCTGCTTCCAACACAAAAGACGTCAGAACTGAAGGCAGCAGCTTCTGCTAGATTTCATCTGCCTTTAATAACAGGCTTTGGATTTGCAGTCAAGAGACCACGCAGAATAAAACTGGTTCAGGCAACAAGCGACAGTTATGTGGGTGTATCGTATCAAGCAGCCTTGAAGTAAGAATTTGGGTCATCTTGAGTTATTTTCAAAAAAGAGAAACACCAAGTGAATGAAAGCATGGAGAACTGGGAGATCAGACACCAGAGTCCTCTCAGAAAAGTATTAGGGAGAAAAGACTCCTAGGTTCTTTGGAGAGAGTTGATTTAACCATCTTAACCTACAACAACTACTCTGATTAACAGCAGCTCTCTAGGATCCTAGTCAGAGTAAGGCTTCTCCTGCCATCTGATCCCTTAACTGAAGACCGGATATGCAGGTAACACATGTACTCTACCCAATGAGAAATGGTCCCTCCCTGAGGCGGAAGGCACATTGATCCACATGTGGTGGAACTGTAAAAAGATCAGAGAGTGTTGGGAAATGATACAAGGTGCCCAAACGTTTTTCAAAGAGGGCCAGATTTGATGAAGAGAACATGCGTGAGGGCCGACATGCGTGTTGAGCTTTGGGGGGGGGGATTTTAGCCCAGAAAATAAACTGCCACAGGGGCCGGATTAAGCCCCCAAAACAGACATACCTGATCTATAATGAACTTAAGAAAATGTTTAAATGCTCTTTCCCTAAAAAGCACGAAGCCTTCCTGCTAGGAATTATGGGTAACAAAATCTCAAAGAAGTTCAGGAGAGTTTTCATGTACGCCACAGCAGCTGCCAGAATTCTAATTGAAAAAAGGCTGGAAGGGAGAAGTTATCCCATCCAAACTAGACTGGCAAAATAAATTGAGAGAGTATGCTGAACTAGCGAGACTATCAGCAAGACTACAAGCCGTTACAGATGAAAAATTTACCAGAGAGTGGGATATATACAGAGTCTACCTAAAAGAACACTGCCAAAATATCAATCCATTAGCAGGTCTTGACTGAGTTTCTGCATGTAATAGGACAACTTTATAAATTTAAAGTAATTAGAATAACGTAGAGAAGATAAAGTTAAGTGTGTAACTAAATAATGTAATTTGGGAACACAATGGGGAGATTAGAGGTCATGCCGAATCTAATCGCAAATTGATGTACACAACAAGTATCAACTATGGAATGAATGTTTGTTTATTTTTACTTTGTCTTTAACATCTATTGACTATTTGTGTTATACAGTTTTAAAACCAATAAAGCAGTTAAAAAAAAGAAAAGAGAAATGGTCCCTCCCTGACAGTCTGCATTTGCTAGTGTGAGAAAGAAAAGAAACATAAGAGACAAATCACACAATCTAGCTTAAAGTCAACTAACATAGTGCTCTCCAGAAGTTGTTGGACTCCAACTCCCATCAGTCCCAGCCAGGATGGTCAATGGTCAGGGATGATGGCAGCTGGAGTCCAGCAACATTGGGCAGATATCAGGTCAACTACCCTTGATCTGGGACACGTGTGGTGCTGTAGTCTAAACCACTGAGCCTCTTGGGCTTGCCGATCAGAAGGTCGGCGGTTCGAATCCCTGCGACGGGGTGAGCTCCCATTGCTCGGTCCCAGCTCCTGCCAAACTAGCAGTTTGAAAGCACACCAAAAAAGTGCAAGTAGATAAATAGGTACTGCTCTGGCGGGAAGGGAAGCAGCATTTCCGTGCGCTGCTCTGGTTTTGCCAGAAGTGGCTTAGTCATGCTGGCTACATGACCTGGAAAAACTGTCTGCGGACAAACACTGGCACCCTCAGCCTGTAAAGTGAGATGAGCACCGCAACCCCAGAGTCGTCTGCAACTGGACTTAACTGTCAGGGGTCCTTTACCTTTACACCTTACCCTTGATCTAGCCTGTTGCTTTTAAAATTCTCAAACCATTTATCCAGGATAATCACTGTGTTAATCACTGTGTTCAGATTGGGCTCCAAGGCTGGGTTTGGGTGAACCCTGGTTCAAACTGTACCGACTCTGGACTTATGACTGGATCCCCCTGAAGAGAAAGGGACGCACTGGAATTTCTCCCTGCTCCCACCCTCCATTGCATGGGACAAAGGAGACCCCATGCCGTCATCCTTGCCCGCAGCCTGGGTGCAACTAGGCTAGGAGTTACTAGGCATGGAGAAAGATGCCGGCTGTTTCACCCAACCAGCCGAGCACTGATATTAATAGCCACTGCCTGGAATGCAAAGATTTCATTTTCCACAAACAAGAGAGACCGGCTGGTGTTGGCTGAAGCTCTTCGGAAACATTCCCTGACTGGCTGTGCTGCGAAAGAGCTACATTTCTCCTTGTTAGGCCCTGCTTCTTCGCAATGAGTTCAGGAATCCTCCTTCTCAAGCTCTGCACCTCCACTTTAACCCCACTGGAACCGTGAGAGGCAACACGGAGGTAAACCGTGGCCAAGTCTCTGCCACACCCCAAGTCTCTCCTCTCAGCAGCAGCCCCCACCTGAGAAAAGTCAAGGGAACCGTGTATATTTAGAAGGTACATTCTTTGGAATTCAGAGGGGAGCTGACTTTTATTTAAACTTGCTTGTTCCGAAAACTGTACCTTCCAAAAGCCCTTCGTCAGGGAAATATTCATATTTAGAATCTAAATATACGAATAGTCCCCTGATGAAAAGCCCTCTATGGCATAAGATGTATAGGGTCTTCTGAATTTTGATGATATTGTTGGTATATCTGAATGCATTAGCCTCTCTGCCTTTGCACTGAGGATTCTTCTAACACATTAGGAAAACCTAATCTGATACTCTCTCATTTCTAAGTACTTAGAAGACAATTAAGCACTTGTGGCAGAGCTATACCAAATGAGCAAGATTTACATAATTTTGAAAAAAATCAAACAAGAGGCCATAAGGGGTTCTACAGTGGCCATCTGTGCAAAATTCTCCATTTTTGTTCTGGCGAGGTATGAAACAGGATGCAACCCAGGAGATGTTGTCTAACCACATGAAGTGTTTGGAGAAATTGTTGACATTGTTATGTGACAGTGGCCATCACTCATGTGTGCACATCTATCTATATCCATTTTACATGTAGATTTGTTGTGTTTAGTCATGAACCACCTTTTATATCAATTTTTTTGGAGTTCCTGCGACCCATTTTGAAATTTATTCCTTGACATCTACTAGCCTGAGCGAAAGCCAGTTATGTAACCCACGGCAGGTCTGCAACGAAGGAGAGTCTCCTGCCCTTGTTCTCTTCTCCTTTCCCATTCCCTCTTCTGAGCAGAACATAAGATAAATAAACAAAACAAAAAACTTAAGAATCCCATGCCTGCCCGTCGTGCTGCCTATTTATGGCTACACCTTGGAAACTGGTCCTGCATCCAACTCCCAGGCTTATTTTTTCCTTTCCAAAATCCAGGGAAAACACGTTGCAGAAACAGGCTTCAAAATCCACCACACTCCCTGCCGTTCTCAGAACGTGGTAGAGTAAGTTTGGGCCGTTCCAAATTCTGCCCTGGCCAGAAGCCAGAGGAGCATCAGAGGCACAACCCGGCAGTGAGGACAGGCACAAGGATAACTCTGGGAACATAAGGCGAGCGGAGGACTCACGGGTTTGCAAAGAAACAAGAGGACGCGAAGCCAAGTGGGAGGCAGCTAGAAGACAAGACTCTCGGTTCAGCTTAGAAAACGAGAAGACAGCAGCAGTTCAGTGGTGCCATGGGTGCCCCATTCTCCAGCCAGGCATTATGAAACAAATAGATAAACCCTACCTATGTCTTTTATTTGTTTGTTTGATAGTCGGTTGGTTTTATGCTCCACCTCCGGCTAAAAACCTAAACCTGTTCAGTTTATGGACCGCTACATGGGTTCATGCACACAATAAGAATACAATGTTAAAGCCATTAATTAAAAACCAAAGGATCGCAGCAACTTTGACTAAGCTTAGCACTGACAATTATCCGTAATGCCATCATATGTAAACCACTGCCACTTTACTAAAATCACTGCCACCTATGACCCCAACGCCTGGACAAATAAAAAATGTGTTTCGCTTTCATGCAAATCTTTCCTGTTGTGGGGGCCAACTGGATGTCAGCTGACCATAAATATGGATGGCCATATGTAGCTGTTAGAAGAAGGATGGGGAACCTGTGGCCCTCCAGATGTTATTGGACTCCAGTTTCCATCATGCCTGACCACTGTCCACACTAGCTGAGACTGATGGGAGTTGGAGTCCAACGACACTGGAGGGACTGCACATTCCCCAGCCCTGCACTAAAGATGCCTGGGAACTGAATGGTTAATGAAGAGAGCGCCCTTAAGTATAAGATGAATGTTGTTCTCCCCGCCCCTTCATCCTTTAGCACTGGGAGAGAATGACAGGCCCAAGGTCACCCAGTGAGCTTCACGACGAAGTGGGGATTTGAACTCAGGGCTTCCAGGTCCTAGTCAGACACTCTAACCACTAGACTACGATACACAGGCTCTTTTTAAAATAAGATTCCACACAGTGATTACTCAAGAGTTTGCTTTTAAGAAAAAGTTTCAATGCAAAGTTAACCCGAATCCTGCTCCCAGGAAAATGTGGATTCCTCAAACTGTATAAATGAAATTGGCGGAAAATAAACAGGTTTGCACATAATACATCACTTATCTTGCTTCAAGCTGGTCACAGGGAGAAGCGAAGAGCTATAAAAAAAGAATACTGAAGAACTACTCCAACACCACAGGAAACCCTCCTCAACCTTCCCACTGGTTTCTGAAATTTCACAATGTTAAAGACTAGAAAGTTTCATTTGTGTGTGTGTGTGTTTTTAAAGGAAGCCGGTTCCAGCCCCCGCAATTCCATAACTGTGGGATGCACAAACTTTCAGTCTTCAAAGTGCTTCAGTACCCTCACATCTCAACTCACTTCTATCACATCTCCATATTTCTATTTTGAAGCAGGATTAAGTGAGGCCAATCTCTGCAAAGCCACCTGTGGAAATCTTAGTATGTTAAGTGCCTCCATCATGCTCTGTGGCTTGGAGATCTGCTCCAAATCAAAACCATTTCTGAAAGGCTTAGCAACCCATTTGCTGACGGCTTCCCCCATTAGGGACCCGGGTGGCGCTGTGGTCTAAACCACTGAGCCTAGGACTTGCCAATCGGACATTTGAATCCCCACAACAGGGTGAGCTCCCGTTGCTCGGTCCCAGCTCCTGCCAACCTAGAAGTTTGAAATCACGTCAAAGCGCAAGTACAGTGGTACCTCGGGTTAAGAACTTAATTCGTTCTGGAGGTCCGTTCTTAACCTGAGGTACCACTTTAGCTAATGGGGCCTCCTGCTGCCGCCGCTGCACGATTTCTGTTCTCATCCTGAAGCAAAGTTCTTAACCCAAGGTACTATTTCTGGGTTAGCGGAGTCTGTAACCTGAAGAGCTGTAACCCGAGGTACCACTGTAGATAAATAGGTACCGCTCCGGTGGGAAGGTAAACGGTGTTTCCGTGTGCTGCTCTGGTTTCACCAGAAGTGGCTTAGTCATGCTGGCCACATGACCCAGAAAAACTGTCTGCGGACAAACGCCGGCTCCCTCGGCCAGTAAAGTGAGATGAGCGCTGCAACCCCAGAGTCGTTTGCGACTGGACTTAACTGTCAGAGGTCCTTTATCTTTACCTCCCCGCCCCCCGATTAGTTCTAAATCCTAAGGTAGAACCCCTCACATGGGCAGAAGCTGCATCTTCTCCCTAGACCAGGACTCATTCCTTTCACCACCGCCCACTCTGCCAGAGTTTGACAGACTGGTGTTTGGAGATGGCGGGAGGATGGGGACCAGGGCAAAGAGCCAAGCAGCATCAAGAGAATGAAGTAATGGAAAATTATCCAGGAGTGTGTATGTGGGGCGGGAGAAGAGCATGGAAGGGGACAGCAGTCCCAGAGCCTCCTAATGAGAAACCCAGGAAAGGGAAATGTGTTTCAGGCATAACTGATCTTCCACACATAGCTGTACTGTGCACACTTTGTGCATGATAAATCCGGAGGGAACTGCAAAGAAGGGGGGGCATAATGCATCCTCGCAGCCAACAGAATATCATCAAGACTAAGGCTGCAATCTTGAAACACGCTTACTAGAGAGTAAGTCCCAATGAGCACAGTGGGATTTACTTCTAAGCATACGTAAGGCTCACACTGGAACTGTGCCTTGGACTCGCACTGTCTCCCCGCAGTTAAAATTCCCTCCCTCACTTCCTGGTTCAGGCACAGCATGGCTTGCCATTTCATCTGAAAACGGCAGATACATTTCCGCTGGACCAAGTAGCGATGGAAAGAACTACAAGGGGAAGGAGGGAAGGCATGACACCAAAGCAACATCTGGATGGCCACACCATGGTTTGGGTGTGACCAAACCATTCATAAACCACAAAGCGTTCATACAGTATATTCTGCTAACCTCAACGTAATATGAGCCTGGTGAATCAGGCCAATGGTCTTAGTCCAGCAACCTGTTCTCACAGTGGCCAACCATATGCCCCCATGGGAAGCCTGCAAGCTGGACATGGAGCACAACAGCACTCAGTCCAGCTGCAATTCCCAGCAATTGGTATTCAGAGGCATAACCTGGTGCCATCCAAAAACATATATAGGGCACAACATTTGGCAAAGGCTGATTTACATTGTCAAGCACAGGAGACAGGCTTGAATGCAGTCATCCCCCTGGATACCTGTAACTATTTATTCTGTCATTACCAAGTTGGGCACTGCTTTATTTTTGGGTGAAGACAGAAGCAAAGTAGGTGTTGAGCAGTTCCATCTTTTCTTTGCCACTCAACAGCAGTTCTCATGCAAAGGACCTACCACTTGCTTGTTCTTCCTCTTGTTTTGAACACAGCTGAAGAAACATTTTTATTATTATTTTCAATCTTTCATGAAAGCCGGAGCTGATTCTGAGCTTGGGCTCACCTGACATTCATCCTGCAACTGTTGGCTACTTGTGTATGCACCTCCATTGTGACTTCTCCTTCCTTCCATTCCTTCCTCTTATACATGCCCTTCTTAAATCTCAGTTCATCAGTAAACTCCTTATGCAGTCACATCCATTTCTTTAGTTTCTTTCTTGCTGGAATTGTCTGCACACGTGCCTTCAATATTTCACCCCCATTCACCTTGGGCTCATTTCTTTTTGAGAATTTCTGACCATGGTATCTCACCCAGCAGTTCCTTAAACTTTCTGAAATCAGATTATTGAAGTCCCAAATGCATGTCCGACTACACTCAGCTTTCCCTTGCCTCTGTATCATGAAGCCCAAGAGGCCACAATCTCTTCCTCCCTAGGTTTCCTGTATTTCCACTTCATTGATCAGTTCCCCACTGTTGGTGAGGACAGGGTCCAAAATAGATGACCCCCTTGTTGCTTCTTCTACCTACTGGGAAATGAAATTGTCAATGAGGCAACAGAGGAATGTGTTGGACCTTACATTATTGGCAGAGTTTGAGTTCAAATAGATACTGGGGTAGTTGAAGTCTCCTATGACTACTATATCTCCCCTTTTTGAATGTTTGGTAATCTGCTGTAGGAAGGCATCATCCAAGTCTTCAGTCTGGCTTGGAGGTTCATAGCACACAACTACAGTAAGCTCACTACTGCTTCCTTCTCCTACAATTTTTATCCATATACTCTACAGTATCTATTCACACCGGATATACCATTCTCAAAACAACAGCCTGCAGTTAGGTGGTTCCAAAGTCCTACAAGCAGAATGGCGGCTGTTAAAGCGTGGTAGAAAATAGGTTTTCCCACCCTTTCTATGTATGCTTACAAACATAGAAAGGTTTCTGATCTGTGTTATCATTTATCCAGTAAAAGAATAAGAGATAGTGGCATTTGATCTCTATATGATGGTGATGGAACTAGCAGCTCAACTTTGCACAGTGGAAATGACTTACATCACTAGGTGAAAGGTGGAATTATATTAAGAAGGAACATAGGAAGCTGCCTAATATCTATTCAGACAATTGGTCCATCCTGTTCAGTAATGTCTAAACTGGAAGCTGCTCTTCAAGGTTTCAAACAGCAGCCTTTCCCAATTCCACCTGAAATTGCTGAAGTTTGAACCAGGGATGTTTTTCAGGGAAAGCACTACAGCACCTGTATCAACAGCACAATCCTACTGATACATGGAATTTGGCACAGAATTTTTGACATCTGCTGTGAAAATAGAGCTTAATAAACTGGACCCGAGAACCCTGGGAGAATGGCTGCCAGCCAAGACAGGCACTATCGTGACAGAGTGAATGGTCACTGGTGCAACTTGGCATAAAAGCAGAATGTATGTGTGTACCATATAATTAATCAATTAATCTAGTGACCGAGAGCAATCTCAGGCCAGAAGTGATTGAGATGTGCTTTACAACCTCCTTGAGGATGTTTCCGCAGGCAGTGCAAGTTCCATTTACTGGGTAGCTGCTACATTAACATTTATCATGCAAAGCGTTCTTTAGCCATAATCACATGCCAAACTGGGGGATCATCAAACCTTCATCTTAATTTCACAACTGCTAGCCTCATATAATGCAATTTTTGCGCATGGACCTGGAGCAGCATTCATCTTACAGAGAGCTGCTGGGGTTCAAACCTACCCAACCATTAGCTGATAAAAGGGAACAGATCCTTCTAATTTCACATGAACCTGTGTGTATGCGTAGAGAGACATAGGGTGGAGCTGGTTGCAGCTGCTCAATGGCAGAGAATACATACTCTGCAGATGCTCAGAGGCCATCCCTATACATTTCACAGCCAGGCCTTGGCAACAGTAAAATAAGGGCTGGGGAGCATTTCTTAGATGCTCAGAAGTACTCTCATCATATAACCCTAAGCCAAGCCTTGACATTAGTTATACCAAAGCCGGGGCTGCAGGCAGGGGACTTTCTACACCAGCCTCTCCCAAACTTTGGCCCTATAGTTGTTGGACTCCAGTTCCCATCACCCCTGACCATTAACCACGCCAGCCAGGGCTGATGCTCGCTGCAGTCTAAGGCGCCTGACGTGCACCAAGTTGGGGGAAGGCTGCTTCACACGTCTCAAACGGGGGGCGGAACACTCTGCGCACGTTCAGAGGCACCCTTTTCCGCTACGGGGTTACGTTTCCAGATTGGAAATCCTGTCGCTTATTTCGGCCAGGGGAAAGGAGAGAAAAAAGCTGAATGGGAAGGCGGCAAAAGCAGAGAGAGGGAGGCAGGGAGCTGCCATCGGGGCGCCGCGTACCTGGTGGAGGGCGCTGATGCCGTCCGCGTTGGTCCCGTTCACGGCGCCCGGGTCGGCGCTGAGCATCTCCCGCGCCGCTTCCAGCTCGGCCCCGGCGCAGCAGGCCAGGAACTCGGCGGCCGCCTCGAAGCGGACGGCGCGGGGCCGAAGCCCTCTGCCGCCGCCGGACCCGGAGCCCATCCCCGCCGCGGGCACAGCCTCGCTCTCGGCCGCCACCGGCAGCCCCGGAGGAGGCGGGGCCGGGCACAGAGAAGCAGCCGCTGCTGCCGCCGCCGCCGCTGCCTCGGCCTCCGCCCAGGCTCGGAGCTGCTCCCGCCGCCGCGCCCGGGCTCCTTCCCCCTCGGAGAGGGACAGCAGCGGCGCCGCCATTTTCCCCCTCCTGCCGCTGCTGCTGCCGCCGCCAGCCCGGCTGGGCGGCCCTCCCGGCCCAGCTCTAGCTCTGGGCTGAAAAGCAGCAGCAGCGGCGGCGGCGGCGTCGACGCCTCTCGGCTTCCGTATCGGAAGCGAGAGGGGAGGGGGCGGCGACGGGAGCAGCAGCAGCAGCAGCAGCAGGGCGGAGGATGTGGGAAAGGGAACGGCTGCCGCGCGGCATGACGGGAAGTGCAGTCCTCCAGACGTCGGGGGCTTCCAGACATTCTGCAATTCCCATCAGCCCCACAGGGCACGGCCAACGGCACGGAATTGTGGGAGTTGTAGTTTCAACGACGGGAAGGTCATTTCCACACACACTCCAAATCCCTAGGGGGAAATGCGAAAAGCACAACCTAAGAAGTGCGGGTGGGAATGGAAAGCGGGGGCACTTGTTTATGCCGTTAAAACCACGAGGAGAAGAAAGCAGACCCTGGTCCGGATTGCAGGCGGAGAGCAGCAACTATGCGGCGAAAAGCCCTGGCTGCTTTGTCTCGGAGGTTGCAGTACAAATCATTAGCCCTACCTTGCCAATTACGGATGTAACAGTGCGCAACTCTCAAACTTTCCATCTCTTTGGGGAAAACGAAACAGATGTGTGTGGCATGGTGGGAGATGAGCCTGAAGTCCCCCCCCCAAGTGCTCCTGGGAGATGGAGTTTAAAAGAAGAAGATTTGTGTGGGATTACCATGGAAATATAGTACTGTAATTAGAATAATAATAAGAATAAACCCTGACTGCAGGTCTTTTATCAAGGGTGTTGCTGCATTCCAGCTACTATTACTATTATTATTGTTTATTTTATTTTACATTCTACCCCTCCTCCCAGGGCAGCATACAAGCAATAAACAAGTAAGCATCTAGAAACATCTAAAAACAATTCCTATACAGATCCAGACTGGGGAAGATCTTGACTCAAAAGGCTTGCTGGAAGAAGAAGGTCTTCAGTAGGCACTGAAAAGACAGCAGAGACTACGCTTGTCCAATGTTTAGCAGGTGGGACCAAAAGTCAGGGAGGATGGGAGCAGCAATCAAATAACATCTGAAGGCTCACAGGTTTCCCATCTTTGTACAGTGGTACCTCGGGTTAAGAACTTAATTCGTTCTGGAGGTCCATTCTTAACCTGAAACTCTTCTTAACCTGAAGTACCACTTTAGCTAATGGGGCCTCCTGATGCCGCCACGTGATTTCTGTTCTCATCCTGAAGCAAAATTCTTAACCCGAGGTACTATTTCTGGGTTAGCGGAGTCTGTAACCTGAAGCGCCTGTAACCCGAGGTACCACTGTAATGTAATATGTAGCATAATATATATGAAGATGTGGAGTGTTGTTTAGCTCACCGACATCTCCATAATGAAAGCCCTACATGTGTTGCCTTGGAAATGAGAGTGGAAACAGATTCACTTTCAAATGCTGACAGGAACTGGTGGGCGCTGTGTGTGTATTTCTCTACCTATTTCCTATTTCTGAGCCCTCTTTATAGACTTTATGGAACCCTAAGGAAGAGGAAAGACTCAGCAAGTGCCCACAGAAATATGAAAAGAATGGGGTCACACTATGTCAGCCCTAATCAGCATCTAAGCTTGAGCTGGCTTTCAACTTCCACAAGATATATAAAAATAATAACAGAAATGTCAACAGATACAGCATCGCCACATCCCTAGAGAATCACAGCCAATGCCAGTTTTAATTTTTACCTGAATTTCAGAGGCGGCTGTATATACGCCATACACGCATAAAGCCCATGACTTCCCTCACAGAATCCTGGGAACTGTAGTTTGTTAAGGGCACTAGGAATTGCACCTCTGTTAGAGGCAAGCTATACTTCCCAGGATTCTTTGGGGAAGCAATCCGATTTAAATGTATGGTGTATACACAACCTGTGGGCCACTCTGGTCTTTTTCTAACTTTATGCAAAAAGACCCTGGTTTGACACCCAGCATCTCCTGGTAGGGCTGGCAAAGACCTGTAGTCATGCCTTTGACCACTGTCAGAACAGAATGCTGGACTCAACCTTTGCTCTGAACCAGCAGAAAAGGGAACGAGGATTAGCTTGTACTTTCCCCAAGCCCCTCCTCCAAATTCCAGACTCTTTCTGCTTCTTGAGGCTCAGTCTCATTGGTCTTCTGGTTGTGGTCTGCTGCTGGCCTTCTCCAACACTCAAGAAAGACTTCTCTCTTAAGGCCTGGTCTCACACCACTAATGTCCCTAATGTCCCTTTTTGCTGTATTAACTGCCACAGAAAATTACTTTTCAGTGGAACATTTGCCTGGAAATCTCAAATCATCCTTCAAGCAACCATTGGTGGCCAATGGTACCCAGAGGAACCGAGGCAGGGAATCCCTGGTTTTGTGTAGGCCTGGGGCTATTTGCCCCAGTTGCCCCATACCTCCCCTCCACCCGCCGCCGGCAGCCCTGCAGCTTTGCAATGTTGACAAGCGGTATGGCTTGCGCAGGATTGCAAAGCACAGGAGTGCAACAGGTCTGCTGCTATCAGGCTTTCCCCCAGCAACGTCTATGAAAAGGGCCCAGACTGAGCTACCTCTTACGTCCTGCTCTGCTTTCAGTGCACTCCTGCTCCTCAGTTCTAGTATCCCAATGAAGCCACTTCTGAAATGGGATGCGGGTGGCTCTCTCGTGGAGTTGCAGGCCTATGTTCAACACACACACAAAATGGCTCCCACTGCAAGCTCTCTCCTCCCTGAGCTCCAGCGCTCCCTCCTTAGCTGCAATAAGTAGGCCCTCTGTTGGAGTGGTACAGCCAGTCTTAAAGGGAAAGTATCGCCACGCACCAAAGTCTCCCAGGATGTGGTTTCTTCGATCTTCATCCCTTGCTGCTTTTTTTAAACTCTGAGAATTCCCATCGCTCCGAAGTAGTATGGCAACCATGTGACCAAGCCTAGCAACTGCCTTGTTTTGCTTTCAATGTTTTTTTGTTTCGTAACAGTTCCTATCTTTATTTTAGATTATCTATTTTTACCTTCTTTAAAAATAATCAAGGAAAGTTATAAATTTAAAGGCATCCAGTTGACCTCTTACAGCTTTGTTGCCAGTACCGCATGGCCTTGAGTACCCCCAGAAAAAAGCACTGATTATTATTATTATTATTTACCTGCCTTTCACTCTAATGTCCCACTGTGAGTTATGGCATTAAAAGACAACATTAAAACAGTTTAAAGCAACATTACAAGGTAGGTCCTCAAAAATATAGACCTCAAATATCAAAAGAGGTGTGGAAGCTGTATAATGAAGGTGTCAGACACACCTCTCTGGGGAGGGAGGGTCACAATTTAGGGGCTGCTACAAAACATGTAATATACAGTTACTGACTCACACTAGCATACATGAATATGTTAACCTGCACCCTGAGTTCAAGTTACCAGTGTGGGTATGGCTTAGTAGGCTCTCAACGCCCTTCTCAGTTCTTCTCAGCACCCCCTTCTCAGTTTTTCCTCTCTTCACGCTTCCTGGAACAAGCAAGAAGCCAAGTGGCTATCTATGGCTCCCTGCAAATGAAAAGAACCTCTCCAAAAGGGAGATTTTATAGCTTGCTTATTATAACTAACACAAAGATTGCCTGATTCACTTTGTATGGAAGCCAAGTACTTTTCTTTTCAAGTTGCTTGGAACCCTTTTTTTCTTCATTTTATTTCCAGTGGATGGAGACTTGTTTGGAAACTATTCACTTAAAGTGGTACCTCGGGTTCAGTACTTAATTCGCTCCGGAGGTCCGTTCTTAACCTGAAACTGTTCTTAACCTGAAGCACCACTTTAGCTAATGGGGCCTCCTCCTGCTGCTGCTGCGCCGCCGGAGCACGATTTCTGTTCTCATCCTGAAGCAAAGTTCTTAACCTGAGGTACTATTTCTGGGTTAGCGGAGTCTGTAACCTGAAGCGTATGTAACCTGAAGCGTATGTAACCCGAGGTACCACTGTATTTGCAAAGCTAAGGGTCTGCAATTTATTGTAGTCTAAGTATTTTTGGTGAGGAATATTTGCTTAAAGGTGGATGAGGGCAAATGCAAATCTAAGCAAGTTTTAATGTGCTTGGAGCAATCGTCATTGTGCTGCCAGTCAGTGTAGACAATAATGAGCTTGATGGACCAGAAGTGTGACTCAGTATAAGGCAGCTTCTCTGGAAAGCGAGGAGAAATATAGAAAGAGAGATTCTACATTCTTTCCACCAATAAAACACAGGGAAGCTGTACTCACTGGGGAGGTACCACAGAGGGGAGAGTTTGGTTTATTGGGTTTGGCTTGTGACAAAGAGCTTGTTACAGGCACACATGACAGGGGTGAAGAAGAATGGACAAAGGGCAGGCTGGTCAACTTTCAACATAAAACAGGGCAGGGGAAGCAATGGGATGCTGCAATCAATAGGGGCTCCCAGATCTCCCCATGAATTGTAGGCGGGTGGGTGTCTTCTTTTTTTACTTCCAGCGGCCACCAAGTCTGGCTTTTCCGGCACCTTTCTTGCTGCAAGGAAGAAATGTACAAGTTGTAAAATATCCACATTCACCATCTGTCTGTCTGTCATCTATCTATCTATCATCTATCATTTATCATCTATCTATCATCTATCTATCATCTATCTATCTATCTATCTATCTATCTATCTATCTATCTATCTATCATCTATCCAAGAAGACTCACACCCAGCTCTGTGTACTGGTTGCATATATACACTATGTATCTGAAATATAATTTGTGAGGGAAACTCAAGCTAAGCAGTCACAAGACCAAAATATGACACAACAAATTTCCAAATATGAAATGTTAAAGTTTGAGAGAATGCTACAGCTGAATTTCAGCTTCCAAGTGGTGCAGATCTTCAGATTTTGTTGATCTGCATTCCACCTCTCCAAAATAGTATGTTATCGATTTATTCAGAAAATTTATATTCCACTTGATTGTAAAAACAACAACCCTCAAAGCAGTTGACATAAAGATATAACAATAAAATCAAGAAAAAAATCGCAGCTGTACTTTAAAACATACAAAAGTTAAAATACTAAAATGCTGAAACAGATTAAAATGACCTCAACTTCCTAAGCATTTGGGTAAGCTTATCTGAACAAAAATGTCTTTAGCAGGTGCCAAAAAGAGGATTTTTAAATTTTATAATCTGGCAGTTGTGGACTTTATGAATTCATGCACAGTTCCACATGAACACTAGAACATGTTCCTCAAGCCGTTTCCACACTGTGGATTCTAGTTGTGAAAATGCACAAGTTTTGTGGCTATGAAACATGCGGTGGGTGGGTGGGTAATAGGATTTGAGGCCAGAGTAATTTGTGTGTGTGTGTTGCTGCTGGAACCACAGTCACTCACAATTTCTGGGCGTGGCTGATGCGGTTGTAAAGAACATTGATCTGGAAAGGAAGGGAAAACACACAACACAGAGAGAGAGAAATTGATGTTAATATCATTTTGGCACCAGGGAAAGTTCCGTATCCAAAAGTATATTTCTTATTCTGCCTCCTTACCTCATACTTCTGACATTTGTATTTTTCCATCAGGTCAAATTTCTCTGATTCTAGTTGATGGATCCAGTCATGTAGCTCCTTGGCTGTGTCTCTGGACAGAGAGAGGCAAATTGTATTGGGTTTTGGGGGACTTATTTGATTTAAAAAATAACCCTTCCCCCAAAAAAACATCCCTCATGCCCCTCCCTGGCCAGACACTCAACAGTGCCAAGAACTGCTGATGGCCATGGTGGGGGCTTTGGCCAAGCCACCTTCCCTGGTCCCCTCCCTCCTCTCTGCCATTGCTGTCAACTGATGGTGCTCCTCTGCCTCATCTTGGCTGCCAGACAGAGCCAGGGCCAATGTGTGAGGCACATGAATAAGCCAGCTGCAATGGTGAGGAAGGGCAGGGTCAAGGGGGCTTTTCTATGGGCGACCCCTGCAGGGGATCCTTGGCACCAGTCTTGCCATGCAGCTCCACTCTGTTACCAACCTCAGCTGTTGCTCGCTTAAGTTCTCTACATTGAGCGGCTTCCTTCGCTCCGATAAGATCCGGATCTTCATTTCACGGCCTGTCTGCCTCTTGCCACGTTTCTGCTCGGCCTAAGAGAGAGAAACCAGGTGGGAAGTGTGTACAAAAGGGAGTCACTTAGGGAAAACTTTTTAAACCAGGATTTTGACCTTTAATTTGAAGGATTTTAAAGTATTTGCAGCCTCTTTTGGTGGGGGAAGGATCTGTGAGAGCTTTTATTTGCAGAAAATGCTTTTGTTTTTTAGGTTTTTATTGATTGCGTTTACTATAACTGGGTTTTTTGTTGCTGTATTTTTACTGTGTTTGCAAGCTGCTTACAAACTTGCCAGAGCAATCCATGAACCAAAACACAGCTACCCTTCAAAAATTGGCACTCATCTGAATTTTGCAGTTCTCCAGCCAAACATTGTTTACAAAAATGCATGTATTTGGAAACTGTGCACATCGATGAATATATTGGTGAAAATAACATAAAATTCATTAGGAGAAATTTGGAGTAAAATGCTGGAGAATTTCCATTGGGATTCCCCCCCCCCTTATATATAAAAAAAGAATTTGCAAATTGCTGCAGTGTGAAGAACCAAAATGAAGATTGGGAAAATGGGGAAAAGGATAGAAGCAAGATGGACAGATTCTTCCAGCCCTAGTTGGGAGTCCAGAAACATCTGGATCGGCTACAGGTATCTCTCTACCCCAGACAGACTGAATCGCAGGAAAGGGATGGTGACTGCAATTGTGAAAAGAGCCACCTGATGGCATCGCGGTGCTATTATATATTCCGTCCCTTCCAGAAGATCAGGTGGGAAGCAGATTCTCAAAGGCTTGAGAATAGTTGCAGAGGATGAACCTAGAATCATAGAATCATAGAGTTGGAAGAGACCACAAGGGCCATCGAGTCCAACCCCCTGCCAAGCAGGAAACACCATCAGAGCACTCCTGACATATGGTTGTCAAGCCTCTGCTTAAAGACCTCCAAAGAAGGAGACTACACCACACTCCTTGGCAGCAAATTCCACTGTCAAACAGCTCTTACTGTCAGGAAGTTCTTCCTAATGTTTAGGTGGAATCTTCTTTCTTGTAGTTTGGATCCATTGCTCCGTGTCCGCTTCTCTGGAGCAGCAGAAAACAACCTTTCTCCCTCCTCTATATGACATCCTTTTATATATTTGAACATGACTATCATATCACCCCTTAACCTCCTCTTCTCCAGGCTAAACATGCCCAGCTCCCTTAGCCGTTCCTAATTAGATAAGGTGGACATCAGGTTTTACTTGGGGTTAGGGTGAATTTGCTCTCTCCAGACTGTTCAGCCCACATCTCCCTTTCCCTGTTAGAAACACCAAATATCCCCCAAACTTTAATAAAGAATGGGGAAAAAATATAATTTATCTGGGAGACGACTGTAAGCAGATGAAAACATTAGCAGGATTGCAATAACACTGGTAATGTAGCAGATACTATGGACAAAATGGGGTGACATAAAATATGGATTATGGAATAATATGCAGTCGCAAAGGTTGACAATTGGACCCACGGAGGGGAAGATGGGAAGTCCAAGGATTTGGAGAAATCTCTAAGTGTGGATATGTATTTTGTATTGTTATAATTCTACACTTGTAAAATCAAATAAAAATTGTTTCAAAAAAGAGGCAAAAAATAAAGAAGAGAAAAAATAAACATAAAATATCCTATAGCAACACTCCCTGCCCTGTGCAAAGCACATCCTCTACTTTGGGTTTTGCAGTGAGGAATTAGCTAGTACTGTACACCTCTAGAACAGGTCCAATTGGATGGCAGGCAAGTGGTTGAAATATTAGGAAGCAAAGCAAAGCAAAGACTGTGATTATCCAAAAGAGTAAATCCCTCCTTACTGTTACCCAGCAACTTACCTTTACCAGGTACCCGCCAAAATGAGCCCCCATATTGGACAGCACTTTCTTCTTCTTGGCATCATCTTCTGCCCGTTTCTTGGCCTCCTCCTCCTCCTTCCTCATCTTCTCTTCCTGCACAGGGTGACCATGTGGAATCCATTATCCAATGACAAAACGGGGGCAGGGAACCTTTTTTCAGACTGAGGGCCACCACCCAGCGGTCACATGACAGTGGTGGGCGGGGGGGAGGGATGTGGGCGAAGCAACCAATGTAAATCTCACCTTTTCTAGAGCAGGCTCGTTTCATACTCTCCAACATGTTGCCAAGTCAAAACAGCGTGTGCATTTTTCAGGGCCGCACTCCCGTGGGAGCCACATGACTCGCACAAGATCATGACCCCCCCCCCAAAACGGGCATCTTTTGGGGCCCTGCTCTCGTGGGAGCCAAAGGGGGACATCCTGGGAGCTAGTAAATCTAGGATGTCCTACTTAAAGTGGGACAGTTAATGTAAGGTTACCAGATTTTTTTCAATGAATCTGGGGACACTTTTGAACTTCATTAGATTTTGTATGGGGACTGATTTGTAAATCCGGGGACTATCCCCAGGAAACGGGGACGTCTGGTAACCTTAAGTTAATGGGTATGTCCAATGGTTTTTGTTTTAAATAGAAAAAGGTGCCAGTACTTACCATTAAGTTGTTACAGTAAGTGCCACACTTTCAACATTTGCGGCGGCGGGGGGAGAGGGGGTGTACCGTTGAGTACCCCCCCCCCGAAAAATAGCACCGGTATGTAATTTCTATGCCCAGGCCTTACACACCCCTGTCTCCCCTGTCCAGGAAACCAAGAGGCACTTCCAGAGCTCAGGCGTATATACGTTCCAGCAGGCAAAAACAGGCACAGAGCATATGAAGTGAAGCGTGGCTTGGGGAGAGTCCCCAGGGCTGGGCCAAGAACCCTGGAGGGCCGTATTCGGCTCCTAGCCTGAGGTCCCCCACCTGTGAGCTGGAATGGGAAGCTGCCAGGCGATGGCAATACTCACAGCCAGTTTGTTCTGCCGCTCCCGTTCCTTCTCAGTGCGGACTCGCTGCTGCTCAGCACGTTCCGCCCGCCGATGTTCCTGCCGAAGGACACGAGAAAAGGCTCAGACCTTTGCGGTCCTCAAGGAGAAACGTGAAAGTGACTTTGTAAACAACACCGGCTACTAGGCAGGAGAAGCTTCTGAAAAGTAAGAGGTGTTCAACAACAGAACTTGGGAAATGGGAAGCGTTCCTTCGCTGGATGGGGATGTTGCAGTCCAAGGGTTGCCAAACCAGAGAGTGTGAATGCCCTGGTACCCATGAAGTCTTCCTTCCCTTCCTTTCCTGAATGGTCCCGTGGAACACCCTTGTCACTTGGGATAACCATGTGTATGACTATTTCTCTTTTTCCAGTGCTGGTGGACCAGCACTCTTTTTGTCACACAACCTGCAACATCTGAATGTTCTTCAGTAGATTCTGCAAGAGAGCAACTCCGTTGCTATTTTGGATTCAGCATCTAAGATCTTATGCCTACACAGCTAACCAACCGCTAGGTGGGAGCAAAGAACAACCATTCCCTGCATCATGGTCTGTCTTTGTGTTTTTGCTGGCTAAGGCTCATGGGAGCTGTAGTCCAAAAACATCTGGAGAGTGCAAGGTTGAGCAAAGCTGCCCTAGAGAAAGAGAGATAGATCCTAGATCTCCCAAGTGCATTCACCCCAAACATAGACCTCATTTTTCTTCTCTCTCCCCCTCCTTCCCCTTCTTTCCAGCTGCCAACATCTGTCTCAGACTCCACCTGTTTGTAAAAGTTTGAACATATATATATATGCAGGTTTTGGTGTCCTCGGGTGTCTTCCCGTGTAAAAGTTGGGGTGTCTAGGCGACGTTTCGACGAGGTCTCACTCGTCATCTTCAGGCTGGTGCTTTCGGCTTCTTGTTACTGGAACAGAGCAGGATCTCAGTGTTTGAGTTCCTATAAATACTGTTGAGGAGGTGTGGTGTATAGCCTCCAATGTTCTGGGCAGAGAGGAAGTTCCCAGGCTAGTGTGCCTTTTCTTCTTTTGTTCCTTAATTGCTTGAGGGATATCTTGAGTGATTTCTTGAGTGATATCTTGAGTACCACTTAGGTGGGTCATTAGGTGTGGATTAGTTGCTAAAGCTTTTGTGTCTTGACCTCTTGAACTTTGTGAAGAGTTTTTCTGAGAAGATGGCTGTACTGCTTTGTTGTGCTCTGGCTTGGCTTCGTGTATAGGGGCGAGCTGTGGTTTTGTGGCCTGTGCCAGCCAGATCTGTGTAGGGATTGCAGGGGGGTGCAGCATCCGGAGGTGCCATCGTGGTTTGGCTACTGGATGGTGTCTGTAATTTATCTGTGGAGAGGGTCTGGGTTTGGGTCTGGTGTGGTTGATTGGTGATGGCGTTCTGTGTGCCTCTGGATCTGGTGTCAGTTTTTGTGGGGAGGGCTAATTTCCAGATGTCTGGCAAGCGGGATGTGTCGTCACGCTTGTTCATGTTGTGAGGGTGTTTCTCTATCTCGATGGCTTCCATGATTATTCTCTTGTGGTGATGTTCCATGTTAGAGAGCAATTTGGAATCTGCAAAATTAATTTCGTGTCCTGTTTCTTTCATGTGTTGGAAAAGAGAGGAAGTTTTATCTTCTTTTTTGACGGCATTCTTGTGTTCTGCGATACGTGCATTTATTCGTCTGTTTGTTTGTCCAATGTACGTGGCTGGGCAGACTTTGCAGGGTATTTCATAGACCCCTTGGTTTTCCAACTGGATTTTATCCTTGGGGTTTCTGAGGATATTGGCTATTTTTTGGTTGGCGCAAAAGGCTGTTTTGATATTGTGTTTATGGAGGATTTTGCTAATTTTATCTGTAGTGCCCTTGATATAAGGAAGGAGGGCCATGCCATTGTTTTCTTCTGTGTCTTGGTTTTTGGGGGGTGTTTCTTTTTGGATTAGCTTCGTAACCCTGTTTTGCTGGTATCCATTGGCAATTAACACATTTGAGAGATTCTGTAACTCAGTTGTCAAGTGGTCTTTGTCAGCCAGGCGTTTGGTTCTGGAGATGAGAGTCTTGGCTACGGAGTTTATTTGTGCAGGGTGGTGGTGTGATTGTGCATGTAAGTAGCGGTTGGTGTGTGTTTTTTTCCGGTAGATAGTGTGTCCTAGGGAGCCATCAGGTTTTTTGTAGATTAGGACGTCAAGGAAGGGAAGTTGGTTGTTGGCTTCTATTTCCATAGTGAATTGTATTTTGGGGTGTAGGCTGTTGAGATGTGTGAGGAAGCTGTCCAGTTTTTCCTTCCCGTGTGGCCAAATTACAAAAACTGACACCAGATCCAGAGGCACACAGAACGCCATCACCAATCAACCACACCAGACCCAAACCCAGACCCTCTCCACAGATAAATTACAGACACCATCCAGTAGCCAAACCACGATGGCACCTCCGGATGCTGCACCCCCCTGCAATCCCTACACAGATCTGGCTGGCACAGGCCACAAAACCACAGCTCGCCCCTATACACGAAGCCAAGCCAGAGCACAACAAAGCAGTACAGCCATCTTCTCAGAAAAACTCTTCACAAAGTTCAAGAGGTCAAGACACAAAAGCTTTAGCAACTAATCCACACCTAATGACCCACCTAAGTGGTACTCAAGATATCACTCAAGAAATCACTCAAGATATCCCTCAAGCAATTAAGGAACAAAAGAAGAAAAGGCACACTAGCCTGGGAACTTCCTCTCTGCCCAGAACATTGGAGGCTATACACCACACCTCCTCAACAGTATTTATAGGAACTCAAACACTGAGATCCTGCTCTGTTCCAGTAACAAGAAGCCGAAAGCACCAGCCTGAAGATGACGAGTGAGACCTCGTCGAAACGTCGCCTAGACACCCCAACTTTTACACGGGAAGACACCCGAGGACACCAAAACCTGCATTCCTGTACCCGTGAAAATCTACGAAAGCATATATATATATATATATACACACACACACACACACACACACACACACACACACACACACACACATATATATATATATAAACGAGCCTTTTGCAGATCTGAGCACTGTTCATATTTCCATGAACCCAACAAAGAGGTGGCCAAATAGCTAAGCCTGGAAGAGGGGGAAATAACATAAAAGGGTAGGGGGAGGTCAAAAAGGTAATGAAAGGAGTGAAAGCAAAAAAGGAGAGAAGATAGTGGTTTAAGAGAGAGGATAAGCTTCCATAGAAGCCTTTTCATACTGCACAGATCTGCACACTTGTTGTTGTTGTTTAGTCATTTAGTCGTATCTGACTCTTCGTGACCCCATGGACCAGAGCACGCCAGGCACTCCTGTCTTCCACTGCCTCCCGCAGTTTGGTCAAACTCATGCTGGTAGCTTCGAGAACACTGTCCAACCATCTCGTCCTCTGTCGTCCCCTTCTCCTTGTGCCCTCCATCTTTCCCAACATCAGGGTCTTTTCCAGGGAGTCTTCTCTTCTCATGAGGTGGCCAAAGTATTGGAGCCTCAGCTTCAGGATCTGTCCTTCCAGTGAGCACTCAGGACTGATTTCCTTAAGAATGGAGAGGTTTGATCTTCTTGCAGTCCATGGGACTCTCAAGAGTCTCCTCCAACACCATAATCTGCACACTATTCCCCTGCATATCTTGAGAGAAGGATGGGGAAATTGGGGCTCCCCAGACAGAGGTGCGCCTAAGCTCCCTTGCGCACTTGGAAGAGGAGCCTGCACACCTTGCCTGGCTACCCAGAGCAGTGAAGGAGTGGCCTGGGCAGCGTGTGGATGGGCAGACAGGCTCCTAGTCATTCCAAGCCAGAGCGGAGAGGCGTGATTTTCGTGTCCCCCTGTGCTTGGGACCTTGGCGGGGGCCACCACAACCGACCCCTAGGTATGCCACTGCACCCGGGTGTCACCGGACTGCAGCTCTCATCACCCCTAAGCGTTGGCCTCATTCCCTGTTGTGGTGGGAGCTGGAGGACTCCAGGAGCATTGGGGGGGGGCACCAGCTCCCCCACCCGTCCTTTAGACCCAGACCTTGATTCTTCCATGCTGTGACTTTCTTGGCTGCATCTGTGTCAGGCTTCAGGGAATCTGATCCCACCCCCACCCACCCTCACAGTAGGCTACCAGGAATAGACAAACAGGGAGAGTTCTTACCAAAGTCTTTTATTCAATATTCACAGAGAGAGGCTTAGAAACGCTTAGTAAACTCCACCCCCCACCTCTCTTCAAATGTCAACAGCACCACCCACCTTACGGTGGCTGCTTAGGGCCATTTGTCTCTGAGCCCTTTGCTCTCCTACTTTCAATGCTCGCTGGGTTCTGGGAGAAGGGGGCGGGTCTGGAATGCTTTCTAGGGATAACGTGTCAGCCAGCTGCTCCAGCTCTGCTTCCCGCTCCTCCTCCTCTCCCATTATTGCCCAACTCTGCTCTTCATCTGCCTCTGAGCCATGACCTTCCTCAAACCACTGTTGTAAATCTATACTGTCTCCCTCTTCTCTGGAAGGTGTGTGTGTGGGGGGGGAGGCGGTCTCCACCACTCCTTCTCTGTACAGTCCCTGGCAGTCTGGCACTCTATGTATGGTTTTGTATTTCCTGGTTTTTGGCAGCCAGAATGGCTCTTCTAAGCCAACCCAATGGGTTTGGTGAACAACAACAACAATTTACTATTTCTACCCCACCCATCTGGCTGGGTTTCCCCAGCCACTCTGGGCGGCTCCCAACTGAATATTAAAAACACAATATAGCACAGCATTAAACATTAAAAACTTCCCTAAACAGGACTGCCTACAGATGTCTTTTAAAAGTACGGTAGTTACTTATTTCCTTGACACCTGATGGGAGGGTGTTCCACCGGGTGGGTGCGACTACCGAGAAGGCCCTCTGCCTGGTTCCCTGTGCTTCATGTCTTGCAGTGGGGGAACTGCCAGAAAGCCCTCGGAGCTGGACCTCAGTGTCCTGGAAGAACGTTGGGGGGTGGAGACGCTCCTTCAGGTATACTGGACCGAGGCCGTTTCGGGCTTTAAAGGTTAGCACCAACACTTTGAATTGTGCTCGGAAACGTTGAAACATTGAAATAATAGGCTTGCAAGGGAACCTTGGAGGTTATTTCGCTCAACATCCAGCTTGCTATATGATTTGCAACACAGGATGCAGCTACAAGATTCAAATATTGCTGGGGAAAGTGTGCCAATTTATATTTCGAAAGGCTATTTCCCATATGTCTCTGGAACTGGACGAATACATTTTACCCACATTTTGAAATGGCTCTTAAAAATACCTCTCAGATCCTTATCTACACCACTGCTGGGTGAATCAACATACGCTTGCAAGTCAAGTCGCCTGTAAAAACATCAAGCAGATCAGACCCTTTGATGTAATCTTGAAGAACAGGTTGCGTCTCTCTCTCGTATAAAAATTTGCCTTTCTGCGTAACCTTAAAAAACTTCTTTTCCCTCTGGGCAGCTTCTTAGCTGCCAGCATTTCTTATCATCCCCCCCCAAATACCCCTTGCCAACCCAGTATTTGTCTTTTGGGGCCAAACTGGACATAGCAAAGAAGATCTCTGAACCGCCAGCCTCTTTAAATTTCTGGAAAAATGTAGCTATCTGTACCAATATGTTTTCTCAAATGGAACAAATAGCAGTGGGTGGTGGGACAGGTATCAGAAAAGTAACACGGAGAAAGGGTTAAAGAACACCAGTGGAATTGTTTTCCCTAAGTGCAAGATGGGTGGTGGTTTCATTTCAGGTGTGTGTGTGTGTGTGTGTGTGTGTGTGAGAGAGAGAGAGAGAGAGAGAGAGAGAATTAAAGCTCTCATGGGCTACATTCCCAAGTCACATCCAAGCTATACATTCAAAGCCCATCTGTGCCACTTAACAGTCATGTCTTCCCCAAAGAATCCTGGGAAAATTTATTTACC
>JAXCMG010000035.1:5665603-5691332 GCA_034642415.1 Podarcis siculus
CTTTATCACTACCCGAAGGAGTCTCAAAGCGGCTAACACTCTCCTTTCCCTTCCTCCCCCACAACAAACACTCTGTGAGGTGAGAACAGAAATTGTGTGGCGACGGCGCGGCGGCAGCAGGAGGCCCCATTGGCTAAAGTGATGCTTCAGGTTAAGAACAACTTCAGGTTAAGAACAGACCTCTGGAATGAATTAAGTACTTAACCCGAGGTGCCACTGTAATAGCATTTTGACAGATAAGGATAGCAGATTGTATCATTTAATGTAACAAACCAGAGGGGAAGCTGAAGGAAGTCAACAGGAAGGGGTGTGTGGAAATGTAGAATGTATGTTTGGAAATGGTTTTGATATTAGTTGTTAGAAAAGAAAACTAATAAAAATTACATACAAAAAAAGAGAAAGAACTCACAATCCTTGACATGAGACCAACGAGCTCCTCCTCCTCTTTCTTCCTCTGCTCAAAGTGCACGTCAATGAGGGTCTGCAGCTCCAAGAGGTCCTTCTCCATACGCTTGCGGTGGATGTCCTGTCCATCAGGCAGAAGGAGAGGTTAGCTTGAAGGGGATGAAAGTCACCCAGATAGTCCTGTGCATGTCTCTGTGGGCTGGCCTAGGGCGGACCCTTGAAAGGTATTACCATATTTTTCGCTCTATAGGACACACCGGACCATAGGATGCACCTTGTTTTAGAGGGGGAGAACAAGAAAAAAAATTCTCCCCCTCTCTGCTCAGCGCCCCTTCAGCGAAGCGGCAGGAGAAATGGAGGCCCTTCCATTTCTCCTCCCGCTTGGCTGAAGGGGCGCTGCACAGCTCTCCCTCTCTGCTGAAGCAAGACTCTCCTGGCTTCAGCGAAAGGAACCTGAAGCCTCCAGAGCGCAGCGGGAACTTGCGCTGCGCTCCGAAGGCTTTAGGCAGCTGTCCCTGAAGTCTGGAGAGCGAGAGGGGTCAGTGCGCACCAACCCCTCTCGCTCTCCAGGCTTCAGCGAAAGCAACGCGAAGCAGAGAGGCAGACCACAAGTCTCCTAGTGCCTGCTTGCCCACTATCTCTAATAAGTTAAGGCCAAAGTACATTTTATACACACTGCGGGCATTGTTTTTAAAAATTAAAAGCAAATATAAATGGAAGAAAGGACTGTTTAATGGTTAAATTTTCATTTCCAGCTATTTTTCCACTTAAGAACCATCTTGTTTTTCACCCATGGGGGAAAAAAAAAAGATCCGTATTATCACCAGCTAGTGTCTGTAGATGTAGCTGCTGTTGCCACCATGTGTGTATAGTTGCTAGCAGAGCATCAAGCAACCCCAGGAACCAGGTCCCCAATTTGTCTTGTGAGAACCAATTTAATTACTAAGGTTGACTGAGGAGGGCATCTGTGCTAGTTGGCTAAATGTCTGGTCTATTGGCAGAGGCTGTTTGTTTGAAAGGCTTGGGGCTATCTGTGAAGTGATGCAAAAAAGAAAAGAAAAAAAAGCGGGGATTAGGACAGTTTAATAAAACAGAATACTCACATCGAAATCTACTCTCTCCCCCTCAGGGATTTTTGGAGGAGCCAACTGTGGAACCACTGGCCTTTGTATGCAAATACAGACAAGGAAATAAGAATATAGTTAATATCTGAAAATGCTACTCACTTTCTCCCCCCCCCCAAAAAAATCCCTGCCAAAAATTAATACAAATCTCTGCTACCACTTCCCTTGAATTAGACATGTCAGAGCTAAAATGAATTGCTGTGAGTGTGTTTTGTTTTTGGGGAGGGGGAGAGAGAATTTTTAAACTTGCGTATCAAAAAGCGGAATCTCCAAGTGCCAATTTTGTGTTGGGTTTTCCTTTTGTTTCTTATAGAAGGATCAATACTTATGGAATTTATTCATCACCCTAACTCTCTCTTTGCGCCGTACAGTAAAAAAGAAATGCACATCAAATAGACAAACAACTGCATATAAAATTTAGAATTTAATTGTAAAAAATATCAGTGCAGTCACAACAAGCTGCTCTAGCGATCACACAAAAAGTCATAACATATTTATTTTTTGTAAAAATCGTCTCCTCCCAACTACATAACACGATCACTATGAGATTAATCAGCTAATCTAATCAGGCCTCCACAGAATCAACAGTTAAAAAATAAAAATCAAAGCCCATCAACACTCAAAAGGTTTTGCAGAGATTCTCAGGTGTCAAAAAAGGTTATTTATGTATGCCACTACTGCGGCCCGTGTGGTGGAACTAGCGAGGTCTCAGCTAAAGAAGAATGGCAACTTAAACTGATGGAATATGTGCAGCTTGTGGACCTAACATATAGAATAAGAGAACAAGAGGAATATATGTTTAAAGAAGATTGGAAAATGTTTATTGAATATATGGGGGGAAATTGTGTACATTTGAAAACATGGGCGGCATTAAGATAAATTCAGCAGTGGAAATAAGATTTGATGGATGTAATAATGGAGTACTGAATGGTTTCGTTTATATAAAATATGCAGGGATTTATGTAAAGCAAAATGAACCATGGAAAGAGAAGAAGGGATGTCATTGGGTTGTTTAAATGAATATTCTAAAATGTAAAACAGAAAATTTTATAAAAATTATAGGGGGGTGGTGGGGGTGGCAAACACTCAAAAGGTTTCAGGGCCTTTTAAAAACTAGACATTCTAGGCAGTGATTCAATAATTACTGCCTTCCCTCACCGTGATGATACCACCCTGGGCAGAAAACTCTGTTGACTTTCAGCCTGTCTGGTCACTTACAAAGACACAGGAGATTTTGATGGGGAGGGGGGGATGGCAGGAACTCTGCCTTTGTGTACACACTGCTCCTTCCACCCTCCAGTGAGAACGTCAGCATCCAATGCTCCTGTGGTCAGTGAACTTCTGTGGAAGAAGCACCTTATACCTGTTGCTTACCTGGGCCTGGGGCGTTCTTCCTCTGCGAGAAACAGAAGGCAAAGAATGGTCATTAATAGACGCAGAACAAACCATCATCAACTGGCTGTACAAAGATAGCCAGCTCCAAAAACTCTGGAGGGCAGGCAGAGGGGTTGGGGAGCTGGTGTCCGTAGGCAGAGCTGAGAAAGCCTTCTGCATAAGACCCTGCAGAGATGCTGCCTGTCAACAAGTGTACACAGTATGGAGCTAGAGAGACCAATAGGCTGACTTGGTATAAGGGAGCTTCTTACATCCCTGTGGCTGTCAGCAAGGCACTGTCTCTGGGGCCCTCCCAGCTTCCAAGAATTAGATGCCCACATTGAGAATTCTCTCCTGCTGCCTCCAGCTGTCTTGCATCCCCCCTCTGCAAAGTGAGAACAGCTCCCCTGCAGGGCTGGTGGGGTCTTGGCCAGGATTAGGAAATGGCTGACTTTGCTGCCCTCCGGAGCTAGCTGCGGAAGTGGGGTTTCAACTACCATTGGTAAAGCACAAACCTTTGCATTCTCACAGAGATATACCGTACTTTTCCGCGTATAAGACAAGGTTTATTTTTAATTTAAAATTATGTAAAAAATTGGGGGCTGTCTTACACACGGATGGGGGGGCACATGGGATTGGTTGCTGCCGCGAGCCGGAGATTGTCAGTGGCTAATGGGCGTGTTATTGGTGGCCGTGGCGAGGGCTGGTGTTGATTGGCTGATGCTGCAGCAATTGGGCGGGTGATTGGCGGCTTCTGCCGGCAAGGGGACAGATGATAGGTGGATTTTGTGACGCATGCGAGTGGCAGCATAGGTCAGGCGGGTGAGCGATTTTTGCCAATCCCCCTTAAAAAAAGCTGAACAACTCTGGGCCACTCCCCCCAAAAAGCTCAACAAGTCGGACAATCCTTCCCCCCCAAAGCTCAGTAAGTCTGGGCAATCTCCCCCCATTTTCTTAATTTGGAATCCCCCCCCCCAAATGGGGGCGTGTTATACATGGAAAAATACGGTATACCGGTATCTGACTGCAGGTCAAATTGAAAGTTATAGATTGTTGAACTGGAGGAAATGAAGAATGTAATTCCGAAATTGTGTTGTGACGAAGGAGTTGATGCATGGCAGTGAGGTTACTGGGTCTCTCTGCCTATCGATCCATCTGCAAGTCTGAGGAGGACACTTGATGTAGCTGGTGGACTATAGTCCACAGAGGCTCATGTCAACCTTCCCCATCCTGGTGCCCTCCCATCATTTTGCACTAGGACTCTCATCAGCCCCACCCAGCATGAGACTGGTCTAAAACAGCCTCCCCAAATTATTCATGATGTTTGGTGGGGGTGGAATGAAGGTGGGGGCAATGGTTGTGGGGTTTTTTGGGGAGGGAGGAGTAAGGTGAAATTCTCCAACAGTTCTCAGAAAACTCTCTTCTGAGACATGTCCGTCTCATTTAATTTTGAATGAAACTCTGCTCTTAGTTCATATGGGTGGGTGGAGGGAGGGAGCAAGGGGCTAAGAGAGTGGTCCATTGCTTTCTTCAAAGATATTAAAATGATATCAAACTATAATACAACTAGATTAGGGTTGCCGTACATGTGGACATACCCAGAATACTGCAGTCGGAAGCAGGAAAATCTGGACATGTATGCAACCCATGTTGGCATAAACATGTGGCCAATAATAATTATAAGAATAAGAATTCTCAACAACTTTTGTGTCCGGATTTTCACTTTTTGAAATATGGCAACCCTAAACTAGATCCAAAGTTGCACCCAAAATTCAGGAATGGTGAATTTTTTCACAGAACCCAAAACTGGGGACTATTCTCATCCAGGGGATGATTATTTATTTATCTATTCATTTATTCATTAGTGAATCTATTCATTTATTCAGGATGCTCTCTTTTTAGGAGGAGCTAAAAAAAGAAAGTCAACTGCCACAAACTTTGTCTTTTGAGAAATTTTGGCTCAACCCTAGCTGAAAGCAGAACGCTTGGCCGTACAGCAGGTAAAAATTCCAGGGTCGGCCTAGAGGAATCCAACCGAAATTTCAGGGCTGTTGGCAGGTGAGTCCAGACAGACACCAGACAGAAGACGGTTTTCATGATCATGGTCACAGGCATGTCCATAGGTACTGGAAAATATCTTTTACCCACATCTGGGCTTAGATATGTTGCTTCCCTTATAGACATGATGGGGTTGCACATGTTCTCAACACAGATACATAGAGAAAACACATGACTTGCATGTATCCAGAACATGTGTGGCACACGGACAACACCAGAGGCCTGTAGATATATCTGCACAAAATATATCAACAAGGCATATTCTGTTAGGAACCTGTGCACATCCTCCTGCTTTGAGGGGTGTGGATGGCTGGGGAGATAACTTCTTGGAAGTCAGAAATACATCATGGGAGCTGCCGGAGGTGTGTGCGCATGTAAATAAAGTAAGCCGTTAAATTTAACTCAGAAAGGTGGTGCACTCGGCACCACACTCAAGCCAAGCCTACTATGCATCAGAATGAGGCAGAGCTTTTGGCCTAGTATTTCATGTGAGAAGGGCAAAAAGAAAACCCCCTCAAAGACTGAGGGCAGAAGGTTGGCTAGCCTTAATTTAGACATAGCGGCCAAGGTCTTTTCCCTTCTCTTTTGTAAAACCTTGTGGCAACTTGTAAAAGCACCAGAGCTCTCCACGTTCTCCTGACAGTGTTTCCTGGACCAGAACACCCATGAGAATAATGTCCTCAGATACTCTTGGGTTAAAAAAAACCCATAGCTGCCTCTGTGGGTGTCATATGGCAGAGAGCAGTTCTCATTTATGAATGCTCCCCTACCTTAACAACTCTTTACAAGTAAGACAGACAGACAGACTGACTCACTGACTGACTAACTACCTAGCTAACTAACTAACTAACTAACTAACTAACAGCTAGTGCAACTGGACCTCTTCAGGCCTGGTGTCTTAGCTGCATAATGGCAGATAAGTGTTTCTGTAGGGGAGCACTCAAAAGCAACCCTTCACCCAAATCAGGAATGAGGAATCAATGTTGTTGGACTGCAACATCCACCAGCCCCAGCCAATCAGTCAATAGCCAGGGATGATGGGGGTTGTACTCCAACATCATCAGGAGAGTCACAGGTTTCCTAGTCTCCAAGATATAGCCTGTTCTATCACCTCATCATGTGTAGAGCAGGACATCAGAGACCACGTGTTTATGATCTCTTTCCAGCCATTTGCCTGAGGTTGTGTGGCCTAGCTCTGCCCATCACCAGGCTGTGACATGCCAGATTTTGCTGGAGAGGAGGGGAAGTAACGTTTTGACTTGCCCCCTCCTGGTTATGTGTCCCCACCCCCACCCCCAAAAGGAAGAATGGAGTGAAGAAGAAAGATACCTGGCTCAGCAGCCTGCTCAGGTTCGTCAGCCACTGCAAACAACATATATCACAGGGGTCAGGAGGACGGGGAACACAGATGGAGCAAGGATGAGGTGGAGCAAGGAGAGAGAGGGAAGTTGTAGGGTAGAGACCCAATTAATGAGAGAAATGAAAAGGCAGACCAATCCATCTACAGCAGAGGTGAGGAAGCTCTAGTCTTCCAGACATTGTTGGACTCCAATTCCCACCATCCTTGGCCATGCTGACTATGGCTGATAGGCTTTGAAGTCCATCAATTTCTGGCAGGCCAAAGGTTCCCAACCCCTGATCTACAGGATGTGGATAAAATGAGAGGGAAATGTCATTAAAATAAAAAAAGACATTAGCCAAGGGGGAAAGAGGAGATATGTAGCATAGCTGTCAATGTTTCCCATTTTTTAAGGGAAATTCCCTTATTCCGAATTGGATTCCTTGCAAGAAAAGGGAAAAGTTGACAGCTATGATATGTAGGCCACTTCTCTCCATTCATATTGAGAGTAATATTGTTTGTTTAGCCTTAGCGATGTCCCCATGTAGCAAAATCTGAATGGCTACATGGTGCCACGGTCACATTCTGTACTTTATGTGATCCCTGATGGGTACTGTGATGCTATCATTCTTTCTCTGCTTCTTCCCCACAATGGATGCCTTCTAATAATAAAAAATGGCAAGAAGAATAATAATAGGAGCCATTTCCCAAGAGGCACAAAAATATTGAAAAGAACCATTTACACTTCATGGCTCAGCTTCCATTTAGAATAATACACGATCCTTAGAACTGTTTCCAGGTGCACAGGGATTGGTACCAGAGGACAAAAATTTGAAGGGGAAAAATAACGCTTGGTTATAACTGGAAGGCAAAAGTAGCCGCCGCCATCAAGCATTGTCGCCTGGTTAAGCAAACGGGTTGAAAAGGGGGGGGGGGAAGGAAAGAAAGAGGTTATGAGCATAAATAAAGGGACCGGCTTCAAGCATCTAGGAGGTGGAATGCAGATTGTAAAAAGAAAAAAGAAAACAGCATTGGACCCAGTTATGAGACAGAGTTATTGCACAGATGTCAGGGACTGGGCAGAGGAAGAAGAATGGTGGAGACTGCCTGCCCACCCTGACCCTTCCAGGTAGAAGGAGGAAGAGGAAGACAGTCTAGATTTACAACAGGGGTTTGCGGGAGGTCACAGCTCAGAGGCAGATGAGGAGAAAAGTTGGGAAATAATGGCAGAGGAGGAGCAGGCAGAGCCAGAGCGGCAGCTGGCTGACACGTTGTCACTAGAAAGCATTCCAGACCCACCACCTCCCAGAACCTGGCGAGCCTTAAAAGTAGGAGAGCAAAGAGCTCAAAGACAGAGGGCACTTAGCGGCACCCATAGAGGAGGTGATGATGGTGACAAATAAGGAAGTGGGAGAGAAGGGGGGGTGTAGATTCAATCGTGACAACGCCATTATCCAAGAGGCTGGGTTCTATAGCCTCTCTCTGTAAAGCTTGAAATAAAAAAGGGCTGGGAGAAACTTTTCCTTGTCTTTATACTTTCCTGGGCAACCAGCCGGGAGCTGCTGACAGTGTCCTGACAACATGTGACGCTCAAAAAAGTGGCCTGTGAATTTCATAACATGGGCTGAATCATCCCAGGCTGAAAACCAGAAGGGAGAAAATTTGTGAATGACAGCAGGCAAACCTTTCGGGCATGGGGGGAGAGAAACCGGACATCCTGTGTTCACACAGGCCCCCTTTCCCAATTGAAACAACCCCATTCTCCTCCCAGAGAAATGGAGCTCTGACCCCAACTTTTCTGAATCTTAGTCACTAAGATTTGGAGCCACCATGGAGGTCAGGAGCATTCTTGGTTCTCCACTAAGTAACTCTGTGAGGGTGCCTGAGGCCTGAAACAAAACAAAACAAAGGATGCTCAGCAGGAAGAGTAGGGAGGGAATAGACGTGTGGTATCACCTCACCTTCTTCTTCAGCTTGTTCCTCTTCTTCAAGAAAAAGAGAGAGAGAAAGAGAGGGGGGGGGAGAGAGAGAGATACCAAAGAAAAAGAGAATGAGACAGAGGGAGGTTATCAGTTCGGCAAGGGTGGTGTCAACAGATATGGGATATTGGTTGCTGATTACCGCAAGTTAGGTGAATGCTTTGGGAACAAGGTCTGAGTGGGAGAATGGCCTGCCCTGTAGGACATTCTGCTGGAGGAAAAAGTTCTTACAAACAAGTAAACACACACACACACACACACACACACACACACACACACACGAGAGTTCAGGACTGGAAAGAATGAGGGTTTCACTTCTTGCTCTGCAAGAAAAAAATATCAGTCTAGGGGCACTTCCAGACAACCTGTTTACCCAGCATTCATCATAATTTGTTTGGAGGGAGATTAGATGAAGTTGACTGTTTCATTCATTCTGATTTTTTTTGTGTGTGAAGCTTAGATGACATTGCACCTCAGCTGGTGTGGGTTTCAATTTTGGTTGCTGGTCATGCCAGAGGCAGGCAGAGAGGAACCTGGAGGAGCTGAGATAAAACTTTGTCATTTGTTTATTTTTTTAAAAAAAGAATGAATCGGGAAAAGGGGGGGGGGAGATGCTACCCAGATGAATTATACCCTCCCCATCCCCACCCACATAGCTGTGGAATGCCAGGTGTGGCTTACAAGGGAAGAACAATGAATGGAGAGCATTAAGAGCTGCCTGCCTGGATGCACCCTGGGAATGCCATCAGGAAAGGCAAACAAATCTGTTGATAAGCAGATGGCAGTATATAAAAAATATGTAGTGCCTTTTTAAAAAAACCACAAAAACAAAACATCCACAGCCAGAAAAGATTGTGGAAAAGATCACAACTGATCATGAGTATTAATGGATTACTTAGGAATCTCTTACCTTCCTGCTGCTCCCTGGTGAGTGGGAAACGGGGTGGCAGGGAAAGAGAAGGAGAGAAAGCAATGGAGACATATATTAATGCGTCCTTGATGTTGAACTGTGGGCACATCTCAACACCATACAGTTAAATAGTCTTGAAACAATTTTGAAATGTACTTTTGGATGTTATTCAGACATCCAACGGTGTCCCGTTGCACCAGAAGCGGCTTAGTCATGCTGGCCACATGACCTGGAAAACTGTCTGTGGACAAACACCGGCTCCCTCGGCCTGAAAGCGAGATGAGTACCACAACCCCATAGTCGCCTTTGACTAGACTTAACTGTCCAGGGGTCCTTTACCTTTAGCTACCTTGTTTTGGAAAGTGTGAATTCACCAGGTTTGCTTTTAAATGAGAGCTGAATCAGATTTCTCCCCCATCCCTAGTGATTTGGGTATCAACGCATGACTTTCACTCCATGGGCAGCCCAGCTGGGCACAAATGGGAAATGCCAACCCCTATGTGTGGTGCTTGGGAGTGCCCAGAGGCACTTAGCAGGCAGCCATTGAAAGCAGAACTCTGGATTAGACTGGCCTTGGCATCATCCAATGAGACAATTTTTTGTGTGTGTGTTTTTATGTGCCAAGGAATAGCTGGTCCGTGTGGGTATCTTAGGTATGCATGCCCCAAGCCTTCCCAAAGTCTCAGTTCTCGGGTTTCTTTTCACAGAAGGCATGGCAATTAAACTACTTCATGTTTACAGGCCACACCACGAGCTCCTTTGTGCAGCACTTTTGGTCTGTTAAATGTGGACATCCTCTCGTCCGCCCCTGAAGTCAAGCTGGATGTTGTGAGGTGTGATCAAGATCTCTGCTGAAGTCTTCTGACAAAGTTTGAAAATGTGTGTCCACTTCACCTTGTAATTGCATTTGAAGCTTCTTCTCTTACTCATGCAGAATTTCTTAATAGATCTTTAGGGCAAATGGGGCACGGCCCCACCAACCCCGGCCTGACCTCACCCAGCTTCTGCTTGCTTGCTTTCCTACCTACAATCAGTCCAGGGAGTGGCACTGCTGTCAACCTCCTCCTCCTCCTCCTCCTCCTGTTTCAGTGCTGCCTTGAAGAACTCAGCAGGGAGGGAGATGGGGCAAAACTAGAATTGGTTGCTCTGCCTGTCATTCAGCCTGGATTCAGACATGGCATAGCCCTGGGAAGTACAACAATAGCAGGACTGCAGGAGGAGCAAAGTGGCTGTGATAATTGCTCCAGGAGCTCCCAGGTTTGGTTGTTCAAACTAAGACATGGTGTGGCTTAGTGTGATCTCTGATCTGATTTTAATCCTAAAATACACTTGGTGTGTGGGGGGGTAAAGTCTAAAATACACATTTTGGTACTTTATTTGAGCCAAGAACTATATCACAGAACTTGGATAACTGAAAAATCTGAAGGATAATTCTGTTCCAATCTGTGTATTAGTCCAGGATGTACAAATCATCTTGTTTCTCTTAACAATTATTATTATTATTATGTATTGAATTTATATACCGCCCTATACCTGGAGGTCTCAGGGTGGTTCACAGAACAAAATCAAAATATAAAACCACAAAATATATAATCAAAACAAAAACAACAGCAATCCAGTAACCCCCCCCCCAAACCCCACATTTTAAAAGGGCGTAGAATGCCAATCAAATCAACCAAATGGCTGGTTAAAAAGGAACGTTTTTGCCTGGCACCTAAAGGTGTATAATGAAGGTGCCAGGTGAACTTCCCTGGGGAGAGCATTCCACAAAGAGGGAGCCACTGCAGAGAAGGCCCCTTCTCGTGTTGCCACCATTTGGACCTCTTGGGCACACGAAGGAGGGCCTCAGAAGATGATCTCAGGGTCCGGGTAGGTTCATATGAAAAGAGGCGGTCCTTGAGGTATTGCGGTCCTGGGCCATTAAAGGCTTTATAAATCAAAATCAACTCTTTGAATTGGGTCTGGAAACTAATTGGTAGCCAGTGCAGTCAGACCAGCCTTGCTCCGGTGAGCAACTTGGCTGCTGAATTCTGCACTAGCTGAAGTTTCCAAACCATCAATGAATTAACAATGAAGTCCAAATGAAATTCTTACCCACCCCTAACCCCAACTTGTGTGCATTCTTAATTACACATGGGTAACCACAGTACTTTGGCCACCTCATGAGAAGAGAAGACTCCCTGGAAAAGACCCTGATGTTGGGAAAGATGGAGGGCACAAGGAGAAGGGGACGACAGAGATGGTTGGACAGTGTTCTCGAAGCTACCAGCATGAGTTTGACCAAACTGCGGGAGACAGTGGAAGACAGGAGTGCCTGGCGTGCTCTGGTCCATGGGGTCACGAAGAGTCGGACACGACTAAACGACTAAACAACAACAACAACCACAGTCTGGATATCACTTACTCCTCGTACTCAGCTTCCTCATCAGACATGGTGGTGGTTATTGAGTTTCACCTGGAAGAGAAGAAAGACTCTCAAGGTTTGGCCAGGGTAGGGGTTGCGTTGTGGAGTTACAGTAAATTTCAGAAACGCTTCAGCAATAACAGCAGGGGGACTTGTGAATAAAGAGCTAAATATGGCTATCTTTGATTGGGTCAGCTGGAGGTTCCGTCCCCCTTCTCAACACACTGGCTTATCTTCAGGGGTACCCAATCAGGGCAAAAATTAAATAGGAGATGATGGCACAGAGCAAAGGTCATCGCCCTTCATCCCAGCCCCTTCCCCGCAGTTCTCCTGAGAGCCCTTCCTAATTCCATCTGGAATCCCTTTCCCTTTTATGGTACGAACTGCAGGCAGGGGCAGTGGACAGACAAAGAAGGATTGTGATCAAAGGCTGGAGCAGGCGGGGTATGTGGGGGCAAGGTTAGGGGCGAGAATAGTTCCAAGCCTTCCATCACTTTCTATTTATAACCATTGTCATTGCACGGCTCAGTGTGGAAGGGAACAGAAGGTATTCCCCTTGTAGAAAGCAGTGGCTCCCATCAGGGATCCTGGTGGGGGTGGATTTAGGGCTGTGCAACTGGATTCTGAGCTGAGGGGGCTCCATCTTAGAGCCAGGTAAGCAAGGTGCTGGGTTTGGGGAAGGAGGCATGAGGCCCTGATTCCCTCTTTCCCAAAGCCTAGTTAGCGCCTTTCCAGCTGCAAAGCCACCACAAGCATTGATGTGAGTACAGTGCTATAATCTCGCTTTCTAGCCAATGTTGAAACATTGTACCAGCAGGAAGTGATCTGATGCAAAGATATCACTGCACACATCCATGCCTAAAGGTACGTAACTGTTTAACCCAAATGGCTTCACTCCAAAGTAAACCCGTTGGTGCGATAAGGGACTTTCGTGCCACATATTCAAAAGCAAACAATTAAACCCCTGTGTTGCAAACAATTATCAGTAATATCAAAGGCAACACGATGACCAAGTACAACAATGTGATATCAATATACACTCTTTACATAAACTATATGGAACATTGAACAATATGAAATATGGATATGATTTGCAGAGAGTGCATATTTCATATTGTTCAATTTTCCCAATAGATTATATAAAGAGTGTATATTGATATCACATTGTTGTACTTGGTCATTGCCTTTGATATTATTGACATATTTGATATTACTGACATATTCAAAATCAGACTGGCCTGAGGTGTCTGGTGCTCAAGCAACTACGTAGTTCAGGGACGGGGGAATTTTGTGGTCCTACAGATGCTGCTGAACTGCTCTTCCCATTATCCCAGGCCACTGGCCATGCTAGCAGAGGCTGATGGGCACTGGAGGACAACAATATCTGGAAGGCCAGCAGCTCTCCAACCTTGGCCTAGTTCCAAACGTATAATGGCTGGTGAAGACTGCCATCCTTCGGTTGACTGATAATGAGGCTTCTAGACTTTGGATTCCCCTACGACTATCATGGGAAACCAGCAAGTGAAACAGGAAACACCTTGTACAAAGAGGATCCTCTTCTTGTTGGGTTTGTGTAGTGGATGATAATTCCCCTGCTGTATGTTTAAGATCAGTGGGACGCGGGTGGCGCTGTGGGTTAAACCACAGAGCCTAGGGCTTGCCGATCGGAAGGTTGGCAGTTCGAATCCCCGTGACAGGGTGAGCTCCCGTTGCTCGGTCCCTGCTCCTGCCAACCTAGCAGTTCGAAAGCACGTCAAAGTGCAAGTAGATAAATAGGTACTGCTCCGGCGGGAAGGCAAACGGCGTTTCCGTGCGCTTCTCTGGATCGCCAGAAGCGGCTTAGTCAGGCTGGCCACATGACCCAGAAGCTGTACACCGGCTCCCTCGGCCAATAAAGCGAGATGAGCACCGCAACCCCAGAGTCGGTCACAACTGGACCTAATGGTCAGGGGTCCCTTTACCTTTATGTTTAAGTTCAGTAGTGACTTGCCTGTCTCCCTGGTTTTTGCCACACAAAATGAATGTGCCAATCACCCAGCAGAGCATTCCAGTATTTGATGCTGTAAAATCGGCAGGCGGTGAGACCCGCTGAATTTTGAGACACCTTCCTCTGTGATTCTGTGTAGTGTTCTTGTTGGACTACAACTCCCATCATCCCTTAACGCTGGCCATGCTGGCTGCAGCTGCTGGGAGTTGGAGAGGTTGGGGAAGGCAATATAGCCTAGGATCCCTCTTAAACCATCTGGATAATGGCTAGAGCAGGGCATCTAAGAAGTATAGATGCTGATCAGGTCTGCATTCACCTCAGCCTTCTAGGAAAGAGATGGCTGGTTCATGGCAGAGGCCACAAACTCACCAGTGTGCCTTGGCTAGTGAAAAAGGCAGGTGCACAAACCAATCCTAAGCAGGTTTACGCAGAAGCAAGCCCCAATGGTCAACGATGATGGGAACTGTAGTTGATCTGGAGGGCCGCCGGTTCCCCTACCCTGCTTACTAGAATATGAACTCACCAGTGAGGTATATTTGCAGTTAGCTTCAGACAAAAGAAAATCTGGTTTTTTGGGGGGGGGGGCGTACAGCAGATAATGTATTCATATAATTCACAAGATGCAGGAATAGTAATTAGTTCAGGTGTCTTAAAAAGAAAAAAAGGAGGATTGGGCAAAATTCATGGTTCATCCCAAACGGAAGCTCCATGTAAAGAGACAGTGTTAGCCTGTACAGCAGATAGCTAGGCACAAATGGGGAATGCCATCCCCTATGTGTGGTGCTTGGGAGTGCCCAGAGGCACTTAGCAGACAGCCATTGAAAGCAGAACTCTGGATTAGACTGGCCTTGGCATCATCCAATGAAACATTTTTTGTGTGTTTTTATGTGCCAAGGAATTGCTGGTCCATGTGGGTATTTTAGGTATGCATGCCCCATGCCTTCCCAAAGTGTCAGTTCTCGGGTTTCTTTTCACAGAAGGCATGGTAATTAAACTACTTCATGTTTACAGGCCACACCACGAGCTCCTTTGTGCAAACTGCCTCAAGTCACCACCTCAACCTCAAGTTCCCTTACTTGTAAAATGTCTGTCAACAATGACATATTTCACAGGATTGTTGTGAGAGCAAACACGTGTAAGGTTGGAAAAGCTATTTACTACTTCTGAGGGGGCAGGTGGGTGACAGACAACCTGAATCCAATATATTTTGGCACCTGAGGGGGGGAAATCCACATGGTCCTTTGAATCGTGTGTGTGTGTGTGTGTGTGTTGAATTTATTTCATATGACCAACAAAACAAAAATACAACATTCAAAAATACAAAACCACAAGTATTTAGAAATTAGTGGCCCTTCAAAAGTACCTCACATACTCCACCCGCTCCCCCGAGACAGCTACATGGCAGGGCAGGGACCAATCAGTCCGTCAACAGGAGATGGTGCTGAGAGGATTACTTAGGATAGGATGGTGATCAATTTGGAATGGAAACAAGTTGCTTTTCTTGTTTGTTTATTTGTTTGTAGCATGGCATTTTATTCTGCCCCACCTCCAAGGAGCTCTGTCTGACACAGCAACTTAAGAAGAGTCTCATTGTATCAGGCCAGTGGCCCAACTAATCCAACATCCTCTTCTTACAGTGGCCAGTGGGCCAAAACATCTTGGCCAGCATTGGATACCAAGCACTTGACTCGGTGGCTGCTGATTCATGATGGCTAATGGGACACTGCCCCACCAACCTCACTCTGCCCTCAGCTAGTCCTCACCTGGCAGCTCTGCCTCTCATTGGCTCTGGCGCCACCTGCTGTTGGCCTCCTTACCTTTTGCCCCACTAGTCCCAATGGGCACCAACTGCCACTGCCTTGACCTGTTGGGTCTTGTTTTCTGCTCTCCCTGAGGTGGCAAAATGTCTTGGGCCAGTCCCGTGATAAACCTACAGGGTTTGGGCTTGCACAGATGGGCATTCTGGGGCACAATTTCCCTGCCCTTCCTGTGCCCGCTGTGGCTTTGTTTGACACAGTTGAGGTCATGGCAGTGGGAGCGTTTGTCCTGAGCAGCTGTTGTGAAAGGTCACAGATATTTTGGAAGTCTCCTTCCATTGTTTCTCAGTGTCCCAATTGAGTCCCTTCCTACTATATCTTTAAATAACCTTGACCAGCTTGGGCTGGCATCCCTGTATCCTGCCAACCCAAAGCCACCACCTTCCCTCACCTTCCCTCACAGGATTCACTGCTGTGCCAAGCAAGTTCATCTACCTAATGGAAAGCTTCAAGAACAAACAAACTGGAAAAAAAACCCTTTATGGTCATGCCACCTTTTTAAAAGCCGTGATATGGTTTTGAATGATATCTTTCTTTCCGCATCCGGGAAGCAAATCTGACTTACCATATGCTTGCTGTGCAAAAGTGTATGAATTGTTTTATAATTTGTTTGCTTACATCTCTAAAGGCAAACATAACGAACTACACCTCTGGCAAGCTTCTCTGTGTGCAAAAGACACAAGATAACTGAACCAGACACTAAGCCTCTGACTAGACTGGAGCTGCCAAAATGCAGTGGTTAGAATGTATCTAGAGGACATCCAGCTCAACCCCCTAGATAACAGGCAGCCCTGTTTAGAGAAGCTTTTAATGTTTAATTGGTTATTGTATTTTAATATTCTGTTGGAAGCTGCCCAGAGTGGCTGGGGAAACCCAGCCAGATGGGCGGGGTATAAATAATAATATATTATTATTATTATTATTATTATTATTATTATTATTATTATTACATGCGTAAATTGGAACAGTAAAGAGGGGGAAAAGCGATCTGCAGCAAAATGTTGCGGTGCATCTTCACCTCCTTGTCGCAGTGCTCCTGTTCAGGGTTCCAGCCAGCAAACTCTGCTTTCCTTTAGGATACTATGAGCCAAGGGGTATCCAACATGGTGCCGTCCAGATATTGTTAGACTCCAGTTTCCCTCACCCCAGCCAACATGGCCAGAGTCAGGGTCAGGCATGCTGGGAGCTGTAGGTCAACAACACCTGGGGGCACCATGTTGGCTAACCCTGCTGTAAGCTGTAAGGAGCTCAAATTGGGCACTCCACTCCTTCCCCGACTGAACAAGGCGTCAAACTAAAACAGGGATTTCAGAATTCATGACTTGTAAGTGATGAAATCAGGAATGGGAGAAATGTTTGCCCAGGGCTCCCCCAGATGACATATTTACTGAGCACTCATCCTGATTTGTTTGCATGAAGCTTAATGCTGATTATACCTGGTCTTTACTAAGTATTTGGTTTGATTTGTTTACAGGGAGATGATACTACAATGAGCACTCACTCTCCGTTCATCCTGATCTGCTTCTGGGTGTTTACATTTCAACTTCTCCTAGTTTCTCATTTTTCTACTCTTAAATTCTGTTATCCACATTACCACAGCATTTTGTGATTTTTATGTGATGAAAAATTCACCAGCATTTTAGTGTGAATTTCTCCTAATATTCACATTTGTATGCAATTTTGCCTAATTATATGCATTTTCCGCAAGCGATTTCCCCTATCGGAATGTGTCTTTCTTTGTTATTTTCACTTATAAGCATTTTTATGCACACTTTACCCTGGTATTTGCATTTTCGTACATGTTAGTTGGCTGGAGAACTGCATTGAAAAATTTGGAGGAGGGCGAATTTCACAATGTGGCTGCGTTTTGATTCACGTATTGTTTTTGAAAATGAAAATCAGGTAGCTTCACCTTTAAATGAACATATAATCCAATATCTCCCCCATCCCAAACTGTTACTCATTCCTACAACCTATACTTTTTAGTGCATTTCCCGAAAGTCTTACTCTTTTTTTAATTGCACAAACCTAAAGTTCTGCTTAAATCTCTCCCACTGAATAATAGCAGAATATTAGCAAACATGTTGCCTTTTCCCATTGATGCAGTTCCATGCACTCTGCTATCCTTCCATGAAATGGGCTGGTTGCTTGTTGGCTTGAGGAAGAAGGTTCAGTTGTTTGTGGCTGAAAGTATTTGAGGCTGAGCTTACGAACCCAATAACCACTTAGGCTGCATTTAATTACACAGAAGAGGTTTGTGAGGGGGGTCATGCTTTGCCCAGAAACCACTTTCTGTGAACCATAAGCCCTGCCTCCTACTCCTAGTGGCAGGTGGACTTTGTGCTTATGGAGCACTCTGAAAAAGGCACTCTGCACATGTTCAGCGGTGTTCTAATCTTTTATGATTGGTTGGACCGTCCCGCTGATAGCAGGTCTCACGGGCAAAGGACTGGGAAATGATTCCCAATGAGCTTTGAGGGAAAGAGTTAGATTATCGGGGAAAAGAGGGACATAGTTTGGAAAGAAAGAGATTAAGATATGAATTGTAAGGAGCAGGGCCTTGGGGCCATTTCCTCAGTGGAAGACCACATGTTTTGGATAGGAAAGGTTCTGGGTTCAGTCCCTGGCATTCTGTATCTGGAAGGAATCTCGGCTAGCAGGGCCTTTTCTACTGGAGAACCTGGAGCGCCAATACCAGTCAGAGTAGACTAGATGGTTGATATGCACCATCTGGTCAGCTTCTTACGTTCCTTTAAATGTGCGCATGAGTCTTCCAAACACAGACTTGCTACTGAACAACCTCACCAACAATCACATTTGTTAGTTTCTCACAAAGTAGTTGGATAAGAACACAGACCATCTCAGCAGCCCTTCCTGCACCCCAGTTATACAGATCAAGCACCAAACCTAGCAAACATGGCTGGCTACACACCCACCCACACACCCACACCCACACACTGACCTCACCTGGAGATGGGCAGTCCAGAGATCTCTCTTCCCCTCCACAGGCACTGGCTACTGCAGGAGCCGAAGAGTGAGGCCTTATAATGAAGTAACCAGACACCACCACCCCACCTCTCACATTTGGAGGATGCAGTTTGCTGAGAGGAAAACGACACCGGCGTGTGAGTTCATCTCTGCATTCCTGGGGCAGAACGTTCACGGTCACAAATGAGCAGAGGAATCTTGTGCGAGCAGCATTTTCTTTTGTTGCAAGCTGGAAACCCTTTTCAGACGTTCATGTGGGGGCAAAAGTAACGTGTGTGAGAAACAGAGGACGTCACCAAAGCAGAATGTCACTCTGCCGCTGAACGTCATGCTTTCCGCAGGACACCCGTAAGGAGCACCCACATGTCCTTGGAAGGTCCCTCTGTTCTAAGGACCATGAAGAAGTTGGAGGCAGATCATGTCCCTCACCCCTACATGAAAACATGAAAAGGGCAAGTCAAGCTGGTGATGGATGGTCAATTCTGCTTTCTCTCCATTTCTCATCTTTCAGATATTAAGTTCAACAGGCTCTGTTTCCACAACATTCCACGAATTCTATTTTAAACGTCCGCACAGAAATGTGTATGCATTTGTGTGTGTGCTTCTCCTGACATTCTGCATACAGTTTTGCCTAACACACAATTTTTGAAAAGCAATGTTCCTCAGGGAAACTTTTTTGGGGCACACTGTTTTTCAGTTTTCAGGTAGAGAACTAACCAAATGGGAGCCAGTTTGGTGTCGTGCAGGGGTCTGCAAACTTTTTCAGCAGGGGGCCGGTCCACTGGGCTGGACTATATTTTGGGGGGAAAAGAAAAGAATTCCTGTGCCCCACAAATAACTCAGAGATACATTTTAAATAAAAGCACACATTCTACTCATGTAAAAACATGCTGATTCCAGGATCGTCCATGGGCCAGATTTAGAAGGTGATTGGGCCGGATCCGGCCCTTAGTTTGCCTACCCATGGTGTAGTGGTTCAGAGTGTCGGACCAGGATCTGGGAGTTTCCGAGCTCAAATCCTCACTTGGCCATGAAGCTCACCAAATGACCTTGGACCAGTTGTTACCTCTCAGTCTAGCCCACCTCCAGAGGATCTCCCACTGTGCTGGGAGGTTCTGGGCACAGCTGGGCTACCCCAGCATAATTCCCCATCCTCAGTTCAGCCAGAAATATGTTAGAGTATCTCTCCCAGCCTGCTGGCTGAACCCAGCCCAGTTGTACGTAAGCCAGCATAAGCCCTGAAAAGGGGACATTTGAGGGGGGATAATTTACTCTAAAGTAATGCATTTCTGCATATTATTTTCACTACTGCATACATTTTTATGCACATTTCATCCTAGGGCATCCATTTTTGCACACATTACTTCGCTGGAGAACTACATTGCAAAATTCGGAGAAGCACAAATTTGGGAGGATGGCTGTACTTTGGTTGATGTATTGTTTTGGAAACAATATGAATTATGAATGTTTGTCTTGAGATGCAAATTGGATTGGATTTCTCACTCCTCCCTCATGGTACTACTGCTGACATTATGCACTTTTCAGTGCCAGCGGTTGACATAGCTCTCTGTTTGGGCCTTTTCAGTGGATGGATCCCAGGAGGCCAACTGCGAATTAATGGACTTCCTATCTGTGATGTTACTAAGACTGTTTTAATGTTTATTTGCTATTTTGATGTTTCACTCTTAGCTTCCTGCGATTTTACTATTGTTATTTATTTCAAATTATTTATTGCCTTCTCTTCATTGTTCACACCATCACAGAGCAAGGTAAAGGTAAAGGTACCCCTGCCCGTACGGGCCAGTCGTGTCCGACTCTAGGGTTGTGCTCCCATCTCACTTAAGAGGCCAGAGAGCCTCTTAACTTCACAGAGCAAGAGAGAACATTAAAACAAAACAAAATGAATATTTGAATATTCATTTAAATGATTTAATATTTGAATATTCATTTAAATGATTTAATATTCAAAATGAATATTTCATTTAAATGCAACCTAAAAAAGACAAGACACTCACCTTATACTGTTGCTACCTGTAATAATTTACAATAATAATTTATTATTCATACCCAGCCCATCTGGCTGAGTTTCCCCAGCCACTCTGGGTGGCTCCCAATCGAGTGTTAAAAACAATACAGCATTAAATATTAAAATATTAAAAACTTCCCTAAACATAACATGCTGTAACCTGTCCAGAGTGGTTTGACAGTCACTACCTCTTCCCAGGGAATTCTGGGAATTGTAGCCCTGGGAGGGAAATAGGGCTTCTCCTATCAACTCCCAGCACCTTATTTTTTTTTTAAGAAAATTTTATTAAAGTTTCACATATAATAAAACAACAATAAAAACATAACAAACCCAACAAACACCAACATACAAAACATAAACAAAAAAACAACAACAAGCATAAATTCATTCCCTTGTTTTCTTCAACCTTACTTCCCCGACTTCCTCATACCTTCCCTTTCTGTATTCCAATTTCTAATATAGGTTCAGCAAATCCTTTCCTTTAATCTTATTTAGATCTTTACCTTTCTTTTCCTTTTCATACCCATTACAGCTAGTAACCACATAGTATCTAAACCAACATCGTTTCAACATTCATTAATTTTACAATGTTTCTTAAGATAGTCCTTAAATTTCTTCCAATCTTCTTTCGCCGTCTCTCTTATCTGGTCTCGGATTCTGTCGGTCATTTCTGCCAGTCCCATATAGTCTATTACCTTCATCTGCCATTCTTCCAGAGTGGGTAGATCTTGTGTCTTCCAATACTTTGCGATAAGTATTCTTGCTGCTGTTGTTGCATTCAACTCCCAGCACCTTAAACAACCAAGGGAAAGGTAAAGGGACCCCTGACCGTTAGGTCCAGTCGCGGACAACTCTGGGGTTGTGGCGCTCATCTCGCTTTACTGGCCAAGGGAGCCGGCATACAGCTTCCAGGTCATGTGGCCAGCATGACTAAGCCACTTCTGGCGAACCAGAGCAGTGCACAGAAACACTGTTTACCTTCCTGCCGGAGTGGTACCTATTTATCTTCTTGCACTTTGACATGCTTTTGAACTGCTAGGTTGGCAGGAGCAGGGACTGAGCAATGGGAGCTCACCCCATCGCGGGGATTCGAACCACTGACCTTCTGATCGGCAAGCCCTAGGCTCTGTGGTTTAACCCACAGCGCCACTCGTGTCCCCTAAACAAACTACAGCTCCCATAATTCTTGGGGGGAAGCCATGAGTATTTAAAGTGGCCAACTTCTTTAGCCAGTTTGTGCAGCTGTGACTTTAGCAGCAGTGTGATATGCAAACTTTAACTGGGGATTCTGTTTATTGCCATGCTGTGAAAAGCTTCCCCTGTGTCCTTCGGTGCTCCAGCAGATTTTTTTGTCCTGGCATTTTCCCCGGGAAAACTCACGTTTTACCACTGAATTGGAGGGAATGGTAATCCATGGAAAATCTGATTGCCATTTGCTCCAATTTGGTGGTAAAACATGGGTTTTCCTGGGGAAAGTACTGGGACATAAAGAAAAACAAACAGACACAGACCAGAAAGCCCAGACCTGTGTTTAGAAATGGGGAGCAAAGGTTAAGTGCGGATGAGCCCTAAATTGGGTAGTCTTCTGGATACTTGGCAACCTTAAAGTAAAATCATTTAATAACAAAACAAACGCACAAGAGGTTTTTACATGGATCTTTTGGAATTCATTCTAGATTAAGTAAGCCCATTTACTTGTTTCTGTCTGACTGTCATTCAGATAATCCCTCCAACACTTTGCAGATGAAAAGAGGCTCAGTCTTGTATATCTCTGTAAGCCAACCAACACTTCCGCTGTTACAAAGTCCTGAGAGTTCATGAACAGGGTTGCCAGCTGTTAAACCAGACTGTGTGCTTTATAGCCGTGGCTTGAGCACATTCCCGGAAAGTAGCTGAACATTTTCATATAAAGATTGAATGTTTATTAAAGGCACAGCTATTGTTGCCAGTTGGTAAACTTGGCAACCTGAGTTGTTGTTGAAAGTACTGATTTCCTCTGCAGTTGCTTGTCTTGCTTTCAGCTTCTGAAGCAGCTTGTGCTAAGTAAGTTAACTGACTCTGATAGTTTTTTCCTTGTTTATAGTCAGTTTACTAATGCAGCGAAAGGAAAGCATCCAATCTATTTTTAAGGCCTACCCCAAAGCAAATGAGAAACAACATATTGGAAGTCATAGGGCATCCAAGTAAGTGGTAGGTGGTAACCATTGGGACTTGTAAGGTGGGCGCCAAAAAGCTCTCATTGCGAATAAAGAGGAAGGCAAGTATGAGGGGGCAGAGATCATTGGGGCAGTGTCCCTTTTGCACAAACGGACCAGTCTCCATTGTCCCAGTTACAAAACGGGACAGGGCTCGTACACCTTTAATATTTATGCGGAAAAGAGAATATTAGCAAAGGTAGCTTTTCAGGCAAGTCACACCTGCAGATTTTCCTTGTTCTACACCGTGCTATTTTTCTGGAAAAAGAGGTGCTGGAACTCACAATGAACACCTTCCTTGTTCTCTTATAATAGCAATGATGTCCACCTGAGAGGTGCCGGAACTGAGTTCTGGTGAGTTCCAGCTGGGGAAAAAAGCCCTGGTATTGGGTTGCTGTCTTATTTTTATTAGGTATTTTGTGGTTTTATATTTTGATTTTATTCTGTGAACTGCCCTGAGACCCCTGGATATAGGGCATTATATGAATTCTAACAACAACAACAACAACACAACTGTTAAAGGTGCAAGAGTCCTGCCCTCTTTCGCATCCAGCTGCACACAGATTCACTAGCAGAGGTAAAGGTAAAGGGGTAAAGGAACCCCTGACCATTAGGTCCAGTCATGATCGACTCTGGGGTCGCAGTGCTCATCTCACTTTATTGGCCAAGGGAGCCGGCGTACAGCTTTCGGGTCATGTGGCCAGCATGACTAAGCCGCTTCTGGCGAACCAGAGCAGCGCACAGAAATGCCGATTACCTTCCCGCCACAGTGGTACCTATTTATCTACTTGCACTTTGACGTGCTTCTGAATTGCTAGGTGGGCAGGAGCAGGGACCGAGCAACGGGAGCTCACCCCGTCGCGGGGATTCGAACCACCGATCTTCTGATTGGCAAGCTGTAGGCTCTGTGGTTTAACCCACAGCGCCACCTGCATCACTAGCAGAAGGAACCACAAAATACAGACTGTCTCTGGTTAGTAGCTGGAGAGCACATCAGTGTGTAGAAGCAGGGAGCTGGCCTGTGCTACAGGAATGTCTGAAGAACAATCTCATATGATCTGACACTGGTGTGGGTGGGAGAGCGGGTGGGGTGGGGGAGGAGAAATGCTGCCCTCTCCCTAACCCTCCATATATGGTCCCTGTCCCTCCTGGTGGGGCCTTTAGTTATGGATACTGGCAAAACAAGCTTGCCCATTGCAGTGTCCTTGTGTGACAATGCCCTGCTGCGTACCAAGAGAGCTTTCTATTTGGAGGCCCTTAGAAGAATGAGAGGAGCTGGCAGCATCATCCAAGCAGAGAATAGAAACAGCCAAGTGCGGACCCCGTTCCCCACCCCTCCATTGTTCCCAGGCTGGAATGTCGGTGTAACAAGAGCCCTCCCAGCTGTTAGGAGGAAGATAAACTTAGCCTGGGGGTTTGAGATGGAAAGGCAAAAGGCAGTATGGGTATGTAATCTCTCTGGGTGGGGGGCAGGCTGCTGGTGAGGACAGAGATCTCAGAGGAACAATCAACACGTTGAGAAAGTGTGGCGAGACTTGGCTTTCTTCTGGATGAGTGTAGATGGGTCTATTGCACTAGGATTTTGCTTGACTGGTGGGTGTTGATGGTCAGGGGCTGAACAAAAGAGACAGTGATCCTCAATGTCTCTCTGTTGCAGGGGTGGGAAGTCTTTTTTTTTCAGTTTGAGGGCCACATTTCCTTCTGGGCAACTTTCTGGGGCCACATGCTGCTGGTGGTGGAGCAACCAACGCCAATTTCACTTGTATACCAGGTGGCTGGTGTCTTCACACATACTTCTCTGTCTCCGCCCAGGCTAGCAAAATGTACCAGATGAGTTCAAGGACACATTCCAGCCAGGCCAAAACATTTGAGGAGGATGCGAAGCACGTATGGCAAAGTAGGAGGGGGTGTGGTATTGGGAGAATTTTGAGGGCAGGATTGAAAGGCTTGGAGGGCCACGTTTGCCCTGCTGGCCTGAGGCTCCCAACCCCTGATGCATAGCCTTTGGAGTGAGATGCCCAGCAGAATGACCATGCAGGAGCAGTGCCCTGATCCAAATTGGGAGTGCGTTCCAGATTGGGGGCATCATTTGGCTGCTTATACTTCTGAATAAAAGTAGCCTGCTTAAGCACGCTTCTCTAAAACTGTGAATAATATAGTTAAAGGTAAAGGGACCCCTGACCATTAGGTCCAGTCGCGGATGTCTCTGGGGTTGCGGCACTCATCTTGCTTTATTGGCCGAGGGAGCTGGCATACAGCTTCCGGGTCATGTGGCCAGCATGACTAAGCCGCTTCTGGCGAACCAGAGCAGCGCACGGAAACACCGTTTACCTTCCTGCCGGAGCGGTACCTATTTATCTACTTGCACTTTGACGTGCTTTCGAACTGCTAGGTGGGCAGGAGCAGGGACCGAGCAACGGGAGCTCACCCCATCGTGGGGATTCGAACCACCGACCTTCTGATCAGCAAGCCCTAGGCTCTGTGGATTAACCCACAGCGCCACCCGCTTCTATGAATAATATAGCCAGTGGTATTTTTCTAGAAAAAGAGGTGCCGTGACTCACCATGAACACCTCCCTTGTTCTCTTACCATTGCAATAGCGACCACCTGAGAGGTGCCAAAACTGAGTTCTGGTGAGTTCCAGCTGGGGAAAAACACACCCTGAATATAACATATTGTTTGGCCTTGATTCATCCCAAAGATAAGCCTTTGCCAACACGATGAGTTTTTGGACTGCAACTCCCATCAGACCCAGCAAGTAATGTTGGATTGTAGTGTATTGCCAAGAACAAGGGAGCCATGAACTGTGGGATATGGGAGCGAAGCAAGAGCACCATTTCAGCACCATTGGAGGAAATCTTGGGTGCTATCCAGTGGTTCTCAAAAACCTTGAAATAGATCACACGCCTTTAATAAACAAAACCCTCCTCCAAACAGCTTGTTCCTGCAAGCTTATTGCTGCTACTGGATGTAACAAGCGACACTGTTCCCGAGTAGTCATTTTAAAAGTAAATAGTTTAATGAGTTTCTGACTTCCATAAAGGTATGGGACAATCAACATCAACCTGGAGTCAACCAGATGTTTGGACTGAAACTCCCTTCAGCCCTGGCTAATGCATTGT
>JAXCMG010000035.1:5702015-5714065 GCA_034642415.1 Podarcis siculus
ACTTCATATGCCAGATCACTTCATATGCCAGATCACTTCATATGCCAAGGTTAGCTGCAAACCTACTGGCTTTATTGCACAGGAGCCAACTCCTAGGGGCTGTGGGAGCTTTGGCCCCCACAATAAAATATTTGTGGGGGCTGGGCTCCCACAAAGTTGATAGGCATTGCCATTCAAATTGAGTGTCTGCACTTCATCATGTGATCAGTTGTATGGGGCAGGACTTACCTGGGCCCCCACAATATTTTATTCAAGTTGGCCCCCCTGCTTCACTCAATTTAGGTTTCCATGCAAAGCAACTTAAAACAATTCAAATCTCTCTTTTAGACTTGTCGAGGTCCTGATCCGTATGATATCCAAAAATATGCCGAGGCATTTGAAGCTATATTGTGAGCCCTGGCTGAAGATTCTGGGGTTATAGCTGATGAAATTATCTCCAAGCCCTACTCGGCACACCAAGAAGGCAACAATAATGGTGGCCTCACGTGGGGAAATCTGCTTCCGACGTGCATTCAAGGCATAGTGCGCATGCACAGTTAGAGCACACCCCAGATCCCTCCTTTTGAATTTGGCTGTGCTGTAGCTTTACCTCTCCTGCACCTGACAGTCAAGGTGAAGACAGGTAGGCTTGGCTGGAACTGCTTAATGGGCAAAATGAGGAGGCTTAAGTACAGTGGTGCCTCGCAAGATGAAATTAATCCGTTCCACGAGTCTCTTCGTCTTGCGTTTTTTTCGTCTTGCGAAGCACGGCTATTAGTGGCTTAGCGGCTTAGCGGCTATTAGCGGCTTAGCAGCTATTAACGGCTTAGCGACTTAGCGGCTATTAACGGCTTAGCGGCTTAGCAGCTATTAATGGCTTAGCGGCTTAGCGGCTTTAAGAAAAAGGAAACAAACTCGCAAGAACTCGCAAGACGTTTCGTCTTGCAAAGCAAGCCCATAGGGAAATTTGACTTGCGGAACGACTCAAAAAACGGAAAACCCTTTCGTCTAGCGAGTTTTTCGTCTTGCGAGGCATTCGTCTTGCAGGGCACCACTGTAATCAGAAATACTTGTTTTGTTAAGCTTTTAACAGATTGTTTAAAACTTCCCTGATGCTCCCTTTTTAGGCTTAATCTTCATGGCTCTTGGGGGAAATGATTAGCTCCTTAGTACTGATCGCTTTCTTGCTACACTACTGAAGCTTTTTTTCATATCGGCAGGAAAGTAGGCAAAACCCACAGGCACCATGACTGGTTTTGCTGCCACCTCCACTTCTCACAGCATGATTAAGCATGCCCCCCCGCCCAAAGCCAGTCTGCAACAAGTCCAGATTCCCCCTCCCCTGATTGGCTAGGGCTTTCCAAACCTCATGCTCTTGATCCATGATGACCTACTGTCATCATAGAGCAGTCACATCGGATATTCCATTTTGACCCATGTCCAGTTTCCTCTGCCTATTGGTCAATGGTGGCCTACAAATATCATAGGATGCTCACATGATTCCCCAGTGCCATGGCAATCCACCAGATCGAGACTCCCAAGGCATGATATTGTGTGATGTCTTCAATCAAACTTGGAGGCGGGGGGTTAAGAATTTGGGGAAGCAATCGGATTAAATAGGGGGCACTAAGAAGCAAGGCAGCAGTAGGGAGTTCTGGAAGTGGGTCTCTCTGAGCACATTATTGACAATTGACCAGGCTAGAAACCAAAGCAAAACATCTTCCTTGCTTTGTATCGAACGTTTTCCTGCTCTTACTCCTCCCAAAGCCTATAAATAGAGAGCTAATAAGGGGCGAGATAAAGTTCTGCAATGGAACCAGGGAGGGAATAAATGGTGCCTGTGTACATATTGCTGCTAAGTGCTTGGTGGTGGAAGGGCTTAGAATATGGTTATGACCCAGCCTCTTCACCTTACTGCAAAGTGAGGTCTAAAAGAGGTGGAATCAATGTGTTTGACCAAGCTAGGTCTTTGAGCCCCCTGTCAGGAGTGCTGGTGACCACTCTCACATACATGCTTCATGGAATCAGTGCCAAACAAGTCCTTCCAACAGTATCTAATTTGACCTAAATCAGCAACTATTTGGTCAAGCTTCTGGCTTCTGGACTTGGGAAGAATTATTGGACAGCAGAGGGGAAAGGTCTGCTGGAATCCCAATCCATTCAGGCAAAAACGCTGCCCAGGGCTTGAAGACCTTAAGGAAGGGAGAGTCTGGGAGGGTGTAGTTGGCCAAGTAGATGGTCTCCCCACCAGCCAGGTAGCCGGCCCAGAAGCCAAAAGTGCCAATCGTCATTATTGTGTGGTTGCAATGAGCAAGGAGAGCAAAATCCCGCCCTGGAGAGGACTCGCGCCCATCCCCAGAAAAATAAACATCCCCCCTGGAGGCACTGATGTTTTCCTTGCACCACTCCATCCCATTGCTGGTCACCACAAAGATGGGATTGGGGTACTTCTCTCTGAAATAGTTCATGGCTTTCTCCAAATATCCTCTGTCAGCCACCACACCTTTCCAGATCTTGGACATCACATGGACATAATCCCCTCTGCGGACATGCACGCCAACATACGTCACCTCCTGGCGCTGTCCCCTTAGCTTCTGAAGATATTGATTGGCTTCTTCCTTGATGTGGTCATGGAAGGAGAACTGCTGAAGTATCTCTTGGCGGATATGGTGATAAAAGGTGTAAGAACATGGGTAGCCCGTCAACCGGATGTACTTGCCTTTGATGTGTTTATAATTCTCCGACATCCAGTCATGAAGACCAAAGTCTTTCCAGTGGATCTTTTTAGCCACTTCAGCATGGAGCACAGGCAAAGTGATCCGGAATATTGGTGAGAGGTACTGGTGCATGGCGGGATAGATGTAGGCTTGATGTCCATTCATCTTGGCTAAGGCATAGAGGGTGGCATATTCCCCCATCTGGTTTCCCAAACGGCCAATGGAGTTCACTGTCCATATACCACTATCCATTGTCTTAGAGGATGACCAGGAAAAAGTGGTGTTATAGTATGACCGAGAAGAAGTGGTGGTGGCTGTTAGGGAAACAGGAGCTCCCATCCTTGGGAAATTGCGTGCATTCTTGAAGGTGATCCTCCACTGCTGATATGGTGTTTTTTCAGACAAGTACAATAATGTAGAGAGGGACAGGAGGCCAAGGAAGTACAGGAAGAATAAGAGGGCAGGCTGGCTGAAGGAACATCTTTGGGGGAGATCCATAGCTGCACAATAGGAACACCTAAAGGAAGAGCAAATGGGTTGAAAAGACAGGTAAGATCAACATGCAGAACACAACCACTGTTGTACATCAGTTGTGACATAGATGGCACTGTGACCCTTTATGCTATACATGTCCATAACTTCAATGGAACTTACTACCAAGTAAATGTGTATCAAGTTCCAGATTGAATTAATAAGCTTGGAAGCCACCACACAAATGCCTAGAAGAATACTTAAAGTAAACCCACCCTTTACACTTCGCAAATCCTTCTCCCATTTCCTCACATATGTAGCCTAACTGTGTTTTTTGAAATTTGTGCATTTTTACATCAACTCAGTCTCTAAATTCATTGTTGCTAATTACTTGGAATTAGTATTGAAATTAAATTTCTGCCTAAGATTTCTAATTTATTTGCATAACTAAAGACATTCCTAACTGTAAATGCCAAGAAGGGAGGCCTCCTGTCTTCTCACTTCTTTGTTCTTAAGATAGTATTCTGCCACTTTTGACCACATTCAGGTATATGGCAACACAGTTCAATTTCCAGGAGTCACAATTCCCTAGATGTCCATCTAAGTTAAAGTCCTCTTCTTTGGTCTCTGAAGCAATGGGAGATTTATAAGGAGTCAGATACCCTTTATGATTATCGCAGGATGTAACACTGTCATTGTTCTGTGAGCAATCATTACCCCTGTTTCTTTTTCTTTCTCCATCATGATCATTTCTACTTCTGTGATGTTGGCAATTCCTCTAAATAAATGAAGAGATCCTCTCTGTTTCTGTAGGAACTGCTGCCTAATCCACAATTGTTTGCTTGCTTCATAGCACCTTGATATCTGGTTCTATTCTACCTGTCCATCCAGTTCCCAGCAAGGAACCCAATTTTCCCATGTTCTGTTGCTCGTGGTGGGAGAAGGGAGTGACTTTTGCTTCTCCATCCCCTCCACTGTTCCATCTCTCCACCACCTAGTCTTGCTTCTTGCACTTGTTTTGCCCCCCCCCCCCACAGTCAGCAAAGAGATCCCTCAGCATTGTTTCTCACCTGGTCGCAGGGAAAAATCAACTTGGTGCTCGAAGTTGCAGCCAGTCTCCAGAGGTGTTCTGAGAAATGTGGGCAGGACTCCAGAAAAAAGTACCTCTGTTTTTATCTGCCTCTATGTAGCATTGCACCCCTGCTGGTAGGATGGCCCTATTTTCATTGGAGAAATGTTGGAGGGTATGGAGTCACCTGACCACCGAGCTGTCTGAAGGCAATCCTGGTCTCAAGGAAGAATTAAGCTGACGCTCTAACTTGCAGCCAGTCTCAGAGGTGTTCTGAGAAATGTGGGCAGTGCTCCTGAGAAAGTACACCTCGTTTTATCTGCCTTCCTGTATCATTGCACCCCTCCTGTAGAACTTGCCCTGCCTGAATAAGAATAAGGAAGAGCCTTTACCCATCTATTAATATCTGGAGCTACCCTACTTAATTCCACATTACAAGTGTCATTACATGCCTGCCAATGATTTAAACTGCTTACAATTATTTTTAAAAATAAATTAAGTATTTACTCCAGTCTTTTATGAAATGGTTAAAGTTAATATGTATAAAATCTTGTAAACCGATAAAAATGTTTAATAATAATAATAGAATAAAGGAGAGCCATAGATACCAAAAGGCTGGCATGCTAATCATATTTTTACAAGGAATTACTGCTTTTCTGCAGACCTGCCATAAAACCCATGCAGAAACCTTTGCAGATCATAATATGGCAGTCCTAAATGGCCATTTTCCACACCAGATACATGCATCCGACTTCAGAACTGCCCAGGGCTTTCTGGCCACTTGTTTTCCGCCTGCGCTTGAAGCAACAACAATAATAAAAGTCCACCTGCTAAAGCAGTGTATCTTACTAACTGAATGCAGGATTTCTCTAATCACTTAGAATCGTCCCTTAAGGTGTCCATGGCCTTAATACAGTGCTTTGAGTCTTCTGTAATTCCATGCAAGCTTGAAATGTGGCAACAGCTGAAGAATTCTGAATTCTGAGAAACACCCATTTTGTTTTGAAAAATAGCTCAGGTCGAAGCTCGTGGCTTTGGAGAACAATATTAATATTAATAATATAATAATTTATTATTTGTACCCCGCCCATCTTGCTGGGTTTCCCCAGCCACTCTGGGCGGCTCCCAGTCAAGTGTTAAAAACAGTACAGCATTACATATTAAAAACTTCCCTGAACAGGGCTGCTTTAAGATGTCTTCTGAATGTCAGGTAGTTGTTTATCTCTTTGACACCTGATGGGAGGGCGTCCCACAGGGCAGGTGCCACTACTGAGAAGGCTCTCTTCCTGGTTCCCTATAGCTTTGCTTCTCGCAATGAGGGAACCGCCAGAAGGATTTACAAAGCTTTACAATGCATGGAATATATGTAGTGAAATCTCCAGAAGCCATAGACAGGGACCTGATGAAAGGGAGCATCCATCTCCTCTACAGAGGGTAGATCATGACCCACCAGTTTGGCAAGATGTAAGTGAGGGCCCTGATAAGGCTGCTAAGCAGCGGCAACAGGATACAGGAGCAAATGCATGGTGTTACTCAGAAAGAACAACTACTGCACCAGTCCACTTGCTCTTCTACTTTTAACCAATTAACTAAATTCAAATGACTCAGTTACTAGACTTGCTGAAATAAGCGAAAAATTACAATGTAAGTAGAAAACATGATACCGTATTTTTTGCTCTATAAGACTCACTTTTCCCCTCCTAAAAAGTAAGGGGAAATGTGTGTGCGTCTTATGAAGCGAATGCAGGCTGCGCAGCTATCCCAGAAGCCAGAACAGCAAGAGGGATTGCTGCTTTCACTGCACAGCAATCCCTCTTGCTGTTCTGGCTTCTGAGATTCAGAATATTTTTTTTCTTGTTTTCCTCCTCCAAAAACTAGGTGCGTCTTGTGGTCTGGTGCATCTTATAGAGCGAAAAATACGGTAATTCTCTGAAATAATTTATTACTTATACTTCGCCCATCTGACTGGGTTTCCCCAGCCACTCAGGGCGGCTCACAACAAAATATTAAAAATACGATAAAACATCAAACGTTAAAAACTTCCCTAAATAGGGCTGCATTAGTCAGATACTTGTTTATTTCCTTGACATCTGATGGGAGGGTGTTCCCATCCCATCAGGGTGCCTGTGAATATGAAATAGTATAAAACACTTTGACAAATCTAAAACGATATTACACAAATTAGGATGGTGCAACAGATAGTTCTGATAGAACTCAGTGTGTAGAGACAATATGTCATACTGAAGCATAGATCGCCCTCTGCCTGCAAAGCCTGTTCCAGCAAGCTTGTCCCAGGAGACAGCCACACATGGGATTTGATGAATAAATTTTATATGTTGCTTTTTCTTGCCGAAGGCAACTCGAAGCAATTTACAGCCAAAGAAACTTGTATGAGTTTTGCTCTGGTCCACAGTCAAAGTGTGTGTGAAACAAGGGGTGGGAAGGTGAGTCTGGCATGTGTTTGGTTCATGATCTGCTCTAGCTTCAAGGATAAAGTTGTGCCGAAATGTTCTAATGTGTGTAAGCACAAGCTGCCAGTAAGCAAAACAAGTGCTAGACAGGTTGATTTTAAAACGGCAAAATGGTTTTAGAATAATAATAATAATAATTTATTATTTGTACCCCGCCCATCTGGCTGGGTTTCCCTAGCCACTCTGGGCGGCTTCCAACAAAGATAAAAAATACACTGAAATATCACATATTAAAAACTTCCCTGAACAGGGCTGCCTTCAGATGTCTTCTGAATGTCAGGTAGTTGTTTATCACTTTGACATCTGATGGGAGGGCGTTCCACAGGGCGGGCGCCACTACCGAGAAGGCCCTCTGCCTGGTTCCCTGTAACTTGTCCTCTCGCAGTGAGGGAACCGCCAGAAGGCCCTCGGAACTGGACCTCAGTGTCCGGGCAGAACGATAGGGGAGGAGACGCTCCTTCAGATATACTGGACCGAGGCCGTTTAGGGCTTTAAAGGTCAGCACCAACACTTTGAATTGTGCTCGGAAACGTACTGGGAGCCAATGTAGGTCTTTCAAGACCGGTGTTATATGGTCTCGGCAGCCGCTCCCAGTCACCAGTCTAGCTGCCGCATTCTGGATTAGTTGTAGTTTCTGGGTCACCTTCAAAGGTAGCCCCACGTAGAGTGCATTGCAGTAGTCCAAGCGGGAGATAACCAGAGCATGCACCACTCTGGCGAGACAGTCCGCAGGCAGATAGGGTCTCAGCCTACGTACCAGATGGAGCTGGTAAACAGCTGCCCTGGACACAGATTTGACCTGTGCCTCCATGGACAGCTGTGAGTCCAAAATGACTCCCAGGCTGCGCACCTGGTCCTTCAGGGGCACAGTTACCCCATTCAGGACCAGGGAATCCTCCACACCTGCCCGCCTCCTGTCCCCCCCAAAACAGTACTTCTGTCTTGTCAGGATTCAACCTCAATCTGTTATCCGCCATCCATCCTCCAACCGCCTCCAGACACTCACACAGGACCTTCACCGCCTTCACTGGTTCTGACTTAAAAGAGAGGTAGAGCTGGGTATCATCCGCATACTGATGAACACCCAGTCCAAACCTCCTGATGATCTCTCCCAGTGGCTGCATGTAAATGTTGAAAAGCATGGGGGAGAGGACAGAACCCTGAGGCACCCCACAAGTGAGAGCCCAGGGGTCTGAACACTCATCCCCCACCACCACTTTCTGAACACGGCCCAGGAGGAAGGAGCGGAACCATTGTATGACAGTGCCCCCAGCTCCCAGCCCCTCAAGACGGTCCAGAAGGATGTTATGGTCGATGGTATCAAAGGCCGCTGAGAGATCCAGCAGAACTAGGAAACAGCTCTCACCTTTGTCCCTAGCCTGCCGGAGATCATCAACCAGTGCGACCAAGGCAGTTTCAGTCCCATGATGAGGCCTGAATCCCGACTGGAAGGGATCCAAATGGTCTGCTTCTTCCAGGCGTGCCTGGAGTTGTTCAGCAACCACTTGCTCAATCACCTTGCCCAAGAATGGAAGATTTGAGACTGGGCGATAATTGGCCATCATGGCCGCATCTAAAGATGTTTTTTAAAGAAGCGGTTTAATAACCGCCTCTTTCAGCGGATCTGGGAAGGCTCCCTCAAGGAGGGAAGCATTCACCACACCACGAAGCCCATCGCCCAGTCCTTCCCGGCTAGCTTTTATAAGCCAAGATGGGCAAGGATCCAGGAGATAGGTGGTTGGCTTCACTCGTCCAAGCAGCCTGTCCACATCCTTGGAGGTAACAGATTTGAATTGATCCCATACAACTTGACTAGACAGGACTCTAGCACTCTCCCGCCCTGGCCCTGCTCCCACGGTGGAGTCTACTTCTTCCCGAATCTGAGCGATTTTATCTGCAAAAAACTTTGCAAAATCATTGCAGGAGATCATGTGGCCCGTACTGGGCCCCGATGTCGCAGGTGGTTCCGCTAAATTGTGAACCACCTGAAAAAGTCTCCTGCTGCTGTTTTCTGCAGATGCAATAGAGGCGGTGAAGAATGTCTTCTTCGCCGTCGCTATCGCCACTTGGTAGGCTCGACGTTGAGCTCTAACCTGTGTCCGGTCAGATTCGGAATGAGTTATCCGCCACTGGCGCTCTAGCCGTCTCAACGATTGTTTCATTGCCCTCAGATCCGTGGAAAACCACGGGGCTGTCCGGGCTCCATGCAATCGGAGAGGGCGCTTCGGAGCCAAACAGTCAATAGCCCTGGTTAACTCCACATTCCAATGGGCCACCAGGGAATCGGCTGAAAGGCCATCAACATGGGATAAAGCATCCCCTACCACTCTCTGGAAACCATTTGGATTCATTAAGTGGTGGGGGCGGACCATCCGAATCGGTCCCACCTCCCTGCAGAGGGGATGGGTCGCAGAGAAGTCCAGTTGCACCAGGAAGTGATCTGACCATGGCACTTCTTTCGTTTCGCTTTTACTTAGTGTCAGATCACCAACATCCATAGAGGTAAACACCAGGTCCAAGGCATGTCCGTGGCTATGGGTTGGGCCAGACTTATTCAGGGACAGCCCCATGGAGGCCATGCTTTCCACGAAGTCCCGAGCGGCCCCTTGTAAGGTCGTGTCGGCATGGATGTTAAAATCCCCTAGGACAACCAAGCTAGGTGTCTCCAGGAGAACATCCACCACAACCTGAAGCAGCTCGGGCAGGGAATCCTTGGTGCAGCGGGGAGGTCGGTACACCAAAAGGAATCCTGTACTGCCCCTATTGCCCAACTTCCAGAACATGCACTCAGAAAACTGGGTCTTCCCAATAGGACGCCTGGTGCAAATTAATGACTTCCTAAAAATCACTGCAACCCCCCCTCCCCGCCCACATGACCTGGGTTGCTGTGTGTAAGAGAAACCTGGTGGACAAGCGGCGGCAAGGACAGGCCCATCTGCTTCATCCAACCAAGTCTCTGTTACACATGCCAGGTCAAGTCCTCCATCCATGATCAAGTCATGGATGGCAGTGGTCTTATGAATCATTGACCTGGCATTGCACAGCAGCACCTTCAGGTCATGTGGGTATCCCTTGCTGATTCTAGTATCCATCCGGTCAGGACCAGACCCAGAGGCAGGGAACTTGCAGAACTCTTCTTGGAACTTTTGCAATTCCCCACCATAATTGAGGAAGTGATCTGGGTGCTTGTTAAAGCTTCAACTAATGCTTACAAGGTGTACCAGGTTTTGCACACCATGTTTCTCACAGATCAGCAGGATGACTCATAAAACGAAGGGATGCTGCTGACCTGTGTTTCAGAGAATTATCTTGTTTTCTGCTTACTCCGTATTTTTTTGTTTATTAAATTAAAGTAATTAAATTAATTAAAATTAATTTAAATCCAAGGCCCTCCAAAATTTCGCCAATGAAAATAGGGGCATCGTACCTGGAGGGGTGCACTGCTACACGGAGGCAGATGTAACAAGCTTTACTACTTTCCTGAGTCCTGCCCACATTTCTCAGAACACCTCTGGAGATTGGCTGCAACTTAGAGCTCCTGGTTAATTCTTCCCTCTGTGTGTGTTTGAGGGCATGAGAGAGAGGGTAGCTCACGTGCAAGAAGCAAGATTGGTTGTACCATGTGTGGAACAACTCTAGCCTGAAATGCAATTGAGTCATTTGAATTTAGTTAATTAGTTAAAAGTAGAAGAGCAAGTGGACTGGTGCAGTAGTTGTTCTTTCTGAGTAACACCATGTACTGTATGTTTCGCTCTATAGGGCACACCGGACCATAGGGCGCACCTAGTTTTTTTGGGGGGGTAAAGAACCCCCCCCAGCCCCCAGAGGCTGTGCACGGTTTTGGCAGAAGCCAAGACAGCGAACGGGCTGGATCCTGCTCGCTGTCTTAGCTTCCTTTTTAGCCACAGGGCTGGGGCGGGGGAAGCCCGAGCTCCCGGGACCCTAAGCCCGGGGAGCGCCGCGCTCCCCGGGCTTTGGATAGCAGCAAGCTCCAGGTTGAGCGCAACCTCGCCATCACTCCCGGACCCGTTCTGGGGGCTGGGGTCGGGGTTAAGCTCGGGCTTCCCCCACCCCCAGCCCTGCAAGAAGCAAGACTAGGTGCTGGTGTAATCAAGCCATTTGAATTTAGGCAGTTAATAAGTTAAAAGTAGAACGGGTCCCGGAGCGGCGGCGAGGTTGCGGGAGTTCCTGCTGGGCTCCGCAGGCTTGCGGATAGCTGCCCTAAGCCTGGGGTGCGCAGTTTCCGCCGGGTGCCGCAGGCTTGCGGATAGCTGCCCTAAGCCCAGGGTGCGCAGTGCCGCGCTCCCCGGACTTCGGGCTGCAAGCACCTATCCGCAAGCCTGCAGAGCCAAGCAGGAACTCCCGCCGGGCGCCGCAGGCTTGCGGATAACTTCCTAAAGCCTGGAGAGCAAGAGGGGTTGGTGTGCACTGACCCCCTCACTCTCCAGGCTTCAGCGAAAGCCTGCATTCGCCCCATAGGACGGACACACATTTCCCCTTCATTTTTGGAGGGGAAAAAGTGCGTCCTATAGGGCAAAAAAATACGGGGTAACAGGGGTAATGATTGCTCAAAGAACAATTTTATTAAATTTTAATTTTATTAAAAATTTTTATCGGTTTTGCAAGATTTTATACATTTTAACTTTAACCATTTCTTAAAAGACTGGAGTAAATAATTTATTTTAAAAAACATAGTTATAAACATTTAAAACCATTGACACTTGAAATGTGTAATTAAGTACGGTAACTCTAGATATTTATTCTTAGACACGGCAAGTCCCACAGGAGGGGTGCAATTATACAGGAAGGAACACATTGTTCCCTACAGGTGAGCAGGATTTATTTCCAGGAATTGCCAACATCACAGAAGTAGAAATGATCATGATGGAGAAAGAAAAAGAAACAGGGGTAATGATTGCTCAAAGAACAGTTTTATTAAATTTTAATTTTATTTAAAAAAATAATTAAATTTTTTTATCGGTTTGGCAAGATGTTATACAGTTTAACTTTAACCATTTCTTAAAAGACTGGAGTAAATACTTAATTTATTTTAAAAAATAATTGTAAACATTTAAAACCATTGACACCTGAAATGTGGAATTAAGTACAGTAACTTTAGATATTTAATAGATGGGTAAAGGCTCTTCCCTATTCTGACTAAGGCGGGGCAAGTCCCACAGGAGGGGTGCAACGCTACAGGGAGGCAGATAAAACCAGATTCACATTTTTCTGGAGTCCTGCCCACATTTCTCAGAACACCCGTGGAGACTGGTTGCAACTTAGAGCTCCAGGTCAATTCTTCCCTGAGACCAGGTGAGAAGCATTGCTGGGGTATCTCTTTGC
>JAXCMG010000035.1:5714075-5735504 GCA_034642415.1 Podarcis siculus
CTCTCTCTCTCTCTCTCTCTCTCTCTCTCTCTCTCTCTCTCTCTCTCGGTGTGGGTGTGTGCATGGTGGGGGGGGGGCAAAGCACATGCAAGAAGCAAGACTAGGTGGTGGAGAGATGGAACAGTGGATGGAATGGGGAAGCAAAGGTCACTCCCTTCTCCCCACCACGAGCAACAGAACATGGGAAAATTGACTTCTTTGCTGGGAACAGAATGGACAGGTAGAATAGAACCAGATATCAAGGTACTATGAAGCAAATAAACATTTGTGGATTAGGCAGCAATTCCTACATAAACAGAGAGCATCTCTGCGTTTATTTCCAGGAACTGCCTGTCGGGAATCAAGCCTTTATCAGGAGAAACTGGCAACTCTCCCAGGCACCCGGCTTGATCTCCTGTTGACCTCCCTGTCTGCTTTCCCGGCAAGATCCAGGCTAGGTCACAATAGGCGATCCTTCTCAGCGTGAGAAGAACACACCCCCTCTTTCCTGCCCCCCCCCCGGCAGGGGAAAGAGATAGACAGAAAACGTATTTACATGCCTTTATTTCTGTCTTTGCAGCGTTACAGAAAACATGACTGCTCTCTTCAAACTCCAGCAGTCGAGAGAGAACAAACACTTCCTGTACAGCTCATATTTCACTCTGAGCTAATTCCAGTGCCCTCTGCACTGTGAATTGACTGTCCCTCTGTTTCCCACGGAACAGTCCCAACATTCCATCATGTGATGTTTTCAAGCTACCAGCAGCTCGCGGCTGCATTGCTTCTATATCGTAACATACTCCCCCATATGAATCAATGTGCGCTGCAAGCAAAGCGTGATCCAGAGAAGAAAACAAACAGTTGTTATACAAATAACACTTCCCTGTTGTTTCAGTTCTGCCCTTGGAACTACCCACCACTGGTTTCCCCAGTGTACCTCTCTGGTTGTCTGACTTCCAAGGAATGAGTGCATCTGCATTACCTTGGCTAGGGAATGTAGTATTATGCTTAGCAACTCTCTGTTGTGTCCTTGTCTCTGACTTAGACACAGCTTCAACCTGTCTTGAGTTGTCAACAATAGTAACACATGCAACAGCTGAGTTAGCAAACTCTTTTGAATACCTCTTGGGTGGTACATCCTTTGTAACTCTCTCAGACCTACGTACGAGGTGCTGATCCTCTGCTCACTGGTTCAGTCTCAGGACTCTTTGGAGAACCAGTTCCAATAGTAAACAGTGGTTCATCCTTCACCTGTGAAGGTCTAGCCATTGTGTGAGATTTCCTCTCAATGACTGTGTCAACTGAGCTCTCTGAGCTATCACTGTTACTCTCAGTACCACTGTAATCAGTAAAATCATCATCATCATCTGAATTGTCCTCAGTGGGAAATGTGTGAACAATTACTCTCTCTTGTTCAGGAGCACTCTCTAGAAATTTCGTGAGAATCACCTGACCAGATTCAGACAAAATTACTTTGTAGAGACCCTTTTCATAACCCACAAAAATGCCTCTAGCATTCTTTACGCCACCTGGAGCATAAGATTTCACATGAGACCCAAAAACCCTAAAATGGGGAACAGAAGGTTTTCTATGAAATAGCTTTTCAAAAGGAGAACTTCCCAAACCTTTTGAAACCTTTCTCATCCAAGTGTAACAAAAACACAATATCGATTCAGCCCAATACTCAGGTGGCAAATGTGAACTCAGCAATTGCTCCTTCATTCCATTTTGCAATTCTTTGTTCACTTGCACACAGATACTTTTGTTCCACGCTCCTGCAGAAACAGCACTCTTGTGCCTTATACCTTTCTTATCCAGGAAATCCTGAAAATCCTGTAAAAGAAAAACTGGCTTTTCATCTGTGAAAAGACAATCAATGTTAGCATCATGAATATTCTTAACTGTAATGGGAATTGTGGTTGCTTGTGCGTAAGCCACAAACTGCTCAAAGCTGCTTGGGTGGCTAAACCTTTCCCTGGCTTGACAGCCCTTATGCTCGACTGCCTCAGCCGCTGGCAGAATCCATCAGTGGGCGTTTCCTAAACTTCTTCCAACATAAGAATTCTTTGACTCCAAGTCTCCGCCTAGATTTTCTGTGCGGAAGCTTTCTGTGCAGAGTGGGCGTGCCAAGCGGAGGTCCTGTGCTCTCCCCGCTGATCTCACTGGAAGAGTCTCAGAGCCTTCCCTCCGAAGTCTGGGGTTTGGAACTTAACAGGTTAAGTTGTTCCCATGATGCCTCAGCATTCTGACATCAGCTTTCGAAGCTGGGAGGAGTTTCGTTCTATTCCTCTCTGTCCGTTGAGGGAGAAGGACGCAGTTTGTCATGGCTGCAAGAAGCCCAGGAGTTTTCTGGGGAATGTCGGAATAAAGACTGTAAATAGACAAACCTGTACTCTGTGTGTTTGTCAAATGAAGTGATAGCTTTCCCACTGTGTTAAACTCTGCTAGAGCGTGACTGGAGCGACGGGAGATGGAGCAGAGGCACTCAGAGGAAGTGTGCCGGACCCGGCAGTAAAGAGCTAATTGGGGACCGTAAATCCAATTAGCAGGTCGCGCTAATCAATCAATTTGACAGGTTATGGGTAACCTTAATCACCGATCGTATAGCTATCACTGGAGGCTGCCGGAACGCTTTGAAGTTTGCGGTTTAGAGCAAAGGAGGTGGTGAGATTTTTGCCTGGTGTTAAGAGGCAAAGGAGTAGCTGCGGAGTTTGAGAGCAGCAAGGAATCGTTTCTCCACGGATGGGTGCCGGAGGAGCTTGTGATCTGTAAGTACAGCTTGGGGCCCCTTGGGAGAACGGAAGAGAATGGCAGACAGCCAGGTCTTGGAGGACATTCCGTTTGCAAAGCTCACTTTAAGAAGTTGGGCAACCTGGCTGCTGATCTGAAGTCTATTGTTCTGGGTGCCAGGAAGCCAGAGGCCGCTTGGCTAGCGCTCCAGGAAGCTTGTGAGGCTGGAGGCGGAAGCAAGGGCCGGGAGATGGCTGCATCAGAACAGGAAAGGCAAGATGGCGCTGACCACCTTCGTGAGAGCCGGTGCACAGCTGGGAAGGGCTGTGGGGCCCCAGAGGGGGGCGAAGGGACTATTGCCACTGCTGCTGTTGCTGCCAGTTTTGCAGAGTCTAAAAGGGCTGTCTGGGATGTGCTGCGTTTGTGTGAAGCTTCAGCAGGAGGCCAGAGCCCTGGAGAAGTAGAAATGGCTGGAGCCCCTGTTCCTGATGCTTTAGCCTCAAGGAGCGCTGGTGAGCAGGTCGGGGGGGCGAACAATTCCAAAGGCAAGTTTGAGAAGCCTGCTGGAATGAAGTGGCGGTTCAAAGGGGGCGGAGCTGGCAAGGAGTGCTTTTCCGGAAGAAGGCCAGCTGGGAGGAGCCCCGGGCAGTGTTTTTCCACTGAAGTTCGTCGTTGCTACGTGTGTAATTCAACGGAACACCTGCGTCGCTGCTGCCCACAGAGAGCGAGGACAGCTAGACAGGATGTTGCAAGGTTTGCCAAGGTCGTTTCCCATGGGAATCAGTCTCGGAGAGGAGGCAAGCGTGGGAACGCAAGGGAAGGACGTGTTTCAGACGCTGGGGGTTGTTTTCTTATCACTGCTTCTATGGCAACTGTGAAGAACAACTCCAGCCAGGACACGGTGACACGCTGGGTTTTGGATACTACTATTGGTCATCACCTGCTAGGCAAGCCTGCTGGCGAAATGCAGAACTGCAGGGCTGTTTCAACTGGAATGACTGTTATGTTAGCAGACGGAATGAGAAAATCAGTTTCTGCTGTGGCTAACATGGTTTTTTCCCCTTTACAGGAGGAGCTAGAGGTCTACGTTGTGCCGGGACTGAATTGTTGCCTGTTATCTGTACCAGCTCTTATGAAGCAGGGGTTCAAAATTTGCTTTGAAAATGATGCCTGTTCCATTTTCAGAGGGGGGAGACAATTGGTCAATGTGGAGTGCAGCAAGAACAATCTCTTTGTTCTGGAATCACCTCTGGAGGGTGGTGGGAGTGCCGGAAAAGCACAGGCGCAGTGTGCTAAGGTTCCCAGTCATGATTCATGTGTTCATTTATGGCACAAGAGAATGTCTCATGCCAGTTTAGAAGATGTGCAAAAGTTGCACAGGTGCACAAAAGGGTGCAAACTCCGGAAATGTGGGAGGTCCCTAGGGTGCAGGGCATGCAAAGGTGCAAAGGTACATGGTTTTCCCGGGTTTGGGAGGGTAGCCAAAGAGCCTTTTGAGCTTGTTCACACAGATCTGTCAGGACCCATGAGGTGTGAGAGTCTGGGTGGGGCCAAGTATGTGCTGACGCTGACAGATGACCACAGCCAGGTTGGCTGGTGTTTCTCTCTCAAATCACAGGGGGAGGCGGCGCAACTGATCCAGGATTGGGTTGCGGAGGTAGAACTAAGGTTCTCCACCAGGGTGCAAGGGTTCAAGAGCGACCGAGGGTCACAGTTTACTGGGTCTGCTCTGAAGGAGTTTTTCAAGGAAAAGGGAATACGTCACCAGGTGACGGGTGCAAAGTCTCCTCAAGGGAGAGGCGTGGCAGAGCACAGGAGTGAAACACTGGCTGAAACTGTCAGGGTTTTGCTGGGTGACTCTGGGCTGCCTCAGAGCTTTTGGAGTGAAACTTGGAAAGCTGCCAACTTTGTTTTTAACAGGTCCTATAACCACGTTATAGGGGAAACACCGTTTTTTCTGACCGATTTCCCGGCTGGAGCAGTACGGCTCCCACCACTCTGTCTGACGCGTTTGTCTCCAGCCTCATCGGCTTCTGCAGATCCACGTGTAAGAGCTGCTCTTCCGAAGCGAACGCCCTCTTTAGCTTTTCAAAGGACTGCTGAGCCTCTTCTGTCCATTCAAACTTCTTCTTGCTGCTGAGACAATCGGTTATGGGTGCAGTTAAATGGGCGAAGTTCTTGATAAACTTCCTATAGAAGTTTCCAAACCCCAGGAACCTCTGCACATCCTTCCGGTTCTTGGGAGTCTTCCATTCTAGCACTGCCTGCACCTTGCCTGGGTCCATGGCTAAGCCTTTGTCCGACAACCTGTATCCCAGGAACTCCACCTCTCGGGCGTGGAATTGGGATTTCTCCAGTTTGACCCACAGCTGGTGCTCCTGCAGCCTTTTCAGCACTTCCCTGATGTCCTTTACATGCTGCTCTTCGTTCTCCGAGTAGATTAGCACGTCATCTAAGAAAGCCACGCAATTCTTGTACAGCAGGGACCCCAGCACGTGGTGCATGAACGCTTGAAAGCAGCTTGAGCCTGATTGTAATCCGAAGGGCATAACTAAATACCCAAAGGCCCCCAGAGGGGTGAACATGGTGGTTTTCCATTCATCCCCCTCCCTCATCCTTATCAAATTGTACGCCCCTCGAAGGTCCAACTTGGTAAAGACCTTCCCTTTCCTTACCCTGGTCAAAATGTCATCAATTCTGGGCATTGGGAAGGTCACTGGTTCCGACACAAGGTTCAAAGCCCTGTAATCTACGACTAATCTGGGCTCTTTGGAGTCTCTCTTGTCCACAAAGAACACCGGACTGCACCCCACCGCCCTTGATTCTCGTATGAAACCCCTCTTCAGGTTCTTGTCAATAAACTTCTGCAACTCCTGCATCTCCCTGTCCGACATGGCGTACAGCTTACCCACTGGCAGCTGAGCCCCTGGGAGTAGGTTGATCTGACAGTCAAAGGGCCTGTGAGGGGGTAGTCTATCTGCCTCCTTCTCACTGAAGACTTCTTCCAGGTCTGCATACTGAGGTGGTACCCTCCCCTTTTCTCCTACCGCCATCCCTGCCACTCTGGCTACTGCCTTCCTCGGGGTTTCCCCCCCGTGGCAGTGCTCTACGCAGTAAGCTGACCCAAAGGTGACTGTCCATCCCACTACTGGATCGTGCAGTGCCAGCCAACTCATTCCCAGTATGATTGGTGGTCCTGCTAGTGTGGCTACGTGAAAGGCAATTGTCTCAGTGTGTCTGGAAACCTTCATTTTCATAGGAGGGGTCTGGTGGGTCACTCCCCCCCCTAGGAGTTCCCTCCCATCGATGGTCGTTACTTGCAAGGGGTGCTCTAGTGGCACTACGTGGAGCTGGTGTTCTAGGGCAAAGTCCCTGCTAAAAAAGTTGCAAGAGCTCCCTGAATCCAACAATGCCTTCACCTTGATTGGGTGCCCATTGGGGAGTTCTAGCACCACCTCTATGGCGATGGCTGCCTGGGGAGGGTCTGGCTTGGGCACTTTTACTGGGTGCTTGCCTGGCTGCTGTGCCCGCTCTTCGGCAGCCAAGCATTGGCGTTTCCCTGTTCCTTATCCTCCTCCTGCTCCCCACCAACTGCCCCCACCATTCCCTGCCACGCCTTCTTCTGAGGGCAGACCCTGGCAAAATGTCCTGGCTGTTGGCAGAGAAAGCATTTCTTGGCGGTTTTCCCCTCCTTCTTGCGAACCTCGCCAGAGTTTGAAACCCCGCGCGCACGCGCGCCTCCAATCTCCATTGGCTCCGCTGGCTGCTGAGGTTGCTCTGGCATCTCAGGAATGCGGTTGTCATGCCAACGCTCTGCTCTCCCTTCCCGCCTTTCCATCGCCCGCGTCTCTTGCCGTACTCCCACAGCAAGCACCATTTTGGTCAGCTGGTCCATCGACTCCAGGCGGGGCGAGCGGGAAAGTTCGTCTTTTACCCAAGGGGATAATCCTTCCTCAAATAACATCTGCACTGGTTCCGAACTCAGTTCCCAACCAAGTTTGTGGATCAGCATGGCGAATCGTGACCAGTACTCCCTCACTGATTGGTTCCCTTGTTTGCAACCCATCAGTTCCTTGCGCATCACGCTCAGCTCCACTTCACTCGAAAACATATGGTCCATGGCGCTAAAAAATTTCCTCAGATCCTTTAAAGCGGCATTCTCAGATGCCATTAAGGGTCGGACCCATTCCCTGGCCCCGTCCTGAAGGTGCCCTATCACAAAAGCCACCCGCGCCCCATCGTCCACAAAGTCATCATACTGCAGGTCCAGCGCATACTGCACCTCTGTCTTAAAGGCATTATAATCTCTGGGGTTGCCCCCAAACTTCTGCACTAGTCCCGGTACCTTCCTCACGATGGGGGTGGGCTTCCCCTGGGCATCCTGAGTCCGCCTTTCATCCAGCCGCGCCGCCAGTATAGCCAGCTGCTGTTCCAAATCTCTGTTTCTCTCCTCCAGAGTTGGTCCTCCCCTGGCCCCCTCCGCAGTGCCTGCTCCTCCGGTTTGACTCATGATGGTGCCCCTTCTCTCCTGCGCACAAGCAACTTAAGGCACTGACGGATTGCTGTAATGGGAATTGTGGTTGCTTGTGCGTAAGCCACAAACTGCTCAAAGCTGCTTGGGTGGCTAAACCTTTCCCTGGCTTGACAGCCCTTATGCTCGACTGCCTCAGCCGCTGGCAGAATCCGTCAGTGGGCGTTTCCTAAACTTCTTCCAACATAAGAATTCTTTGACTCCAAGTCTCCACCTAGATTCTCTGCGCGGAAGCTTTCTGCGCAGAGTGGGCGTGCCAAGCGGAGGTCCTGTGCTCTCCCCGCTGATCTCACTGGAAGAGTCTCGGAGCCTTCCCTCCGAAGTACTCTCAGCCTCCCCTTTCTTCCTGGTGTCCCCTTGATTTCCTTCCCCAGCGGAAGCTCTCTCTCTCTCTCCTTGCTAGTTCCCTCCCCTGCATCATTGGGGCGACCTCCCTCTCCTCTAGTCTCTGATGGCAGTTCCCTGACATTAACCTTGTCACAAAACTCTTTAAACCTTTCTAAGGCTTCTTGTGGTTTGTGCAATATGTATATCCACACATAATGAGTGAAATAATCCGCACACACAAGATAATATCTTGCATTGCCTCTAGATGGTGCTAGGTTGCAATAGGCGATCCTTCTCAGTGTGAGAAGAACACCCCCCCTCTTTCCTGCCCCCCCTGGCAGGCGAAAGAGATAGACAGAAAACGTATTTACATGCCTTTATTTCTGTCTTTGCAGCGTTACAGAAAACATGACTGCTCTCTTCAAACTCCAGCAGTTGAGAGAGAACAAACACTTCCTGTACAGCTCATATTACACTCTGAGCTAATTCCGGTGCCCTCTGCACTGTGAATTGACTGTCCCTCTGTTTCCCACGGAACAGTCCCAACATTCCATCATGTGATGTTTTCAAGCTACCAGCAGCTCACGGCTGCATTGCTTCTATATTGCAACACTGCCAACATCACAAAAGTGGAAATGACTGTTATGGAGAAAGAAAAAGAAACAGGGGAAATGATTGCTCACAGAACAATGACAGTGTTATATCCTGGGATAATCCTAAAGGGTATTTGGCTCCTTATAAATCTCCCATTGCTTCAGAGACCAAAGAAGAGGACTTTAACTTAGATGGACATCTAGGAAATTGTGACTCCTGGAAATTGAACTGTGTTGCCATATACCTGAATGTGGTCAACTTCTGGGTTGGCGCCAGAGCCGAATGGCGGACTCCCTCCGAGCTCCGGAGGGAGTCTGCTCGGCAGGGGCTGGGTCTCGCCGCACCGGCGATGCGGGGACCCTCAGAAACCATGGGCGCGGATGCCCATGGACTTGGTGACTCGACGGGCACCGTTTGCGCCCCTCCCGACCCGCGAAGGAGCCTTTTTAAAGGCTCCGGAGCGGGGGATGGGGGGTGGCGTGGTGCTATGAGTCCTCCGCTTCCCCTGCCGAGTGAAGCCGCATGCCATTCGGCGGAGAGCGCTGACTTCTTCTTTGGAAATTTGGACTCAAAATAAAAACCCGTGAGTAATTTGAAAATCGGAACTAAAAGGGAAAATGTTTTGGTTTTTTTTAGAATTTGGTACGAGCGGGGGAGGCGCAAAAAGGAAGTCCGTCTCCCCCCTATTGTAGACAATTTAACGCAAGGATTTGACAACTAAGGTCGAGAGAAGAGCTCGCTCTTTTTTATTGATAAAAGCTATTAATTTCAAGATGGGAAATTACAAGTAACTGTGCTGGAGGAGAAGAGTGGATGAGCTAAAATGTAACCCCCCCCCCCCGGGAACCGGGAGAGATCCGTGAGAGAGCCTGGTGAAGAGATATAGAGATTTTGACAGCTGTCAAAGTAGCTGTCAAAGTTGGAGAACAAAAAGAGAACTTTGTTATGAGGACTTTGCTGGTCAGATCTGTTACAATTTGGATATAAAATTGCTGAAAATAAGGAATACAAGTTAGCTTGACTTTTGGGTTTGATTTGGAAGGAAACTAAGTTACCATAATCCCCCTAGAGGGGCTTTTGGACATTACAAGAATGACTGTAAGTGGAAAAATACTCATGGAATGGGACTGGACTATTTTATCTTCTGGGAAAGCTGCAAAAATGAAACATTATTTTGTCTACAGAGGTTTCAACACTAAAGGAGACAATAGATTTATCTATTGAAGAACGGAAGGGACTTGACGTAAGTTTTGTTCCTGAACAAATAACACCTCTGTAGAGGAACCAGAAGTTTAATGAATTAGTATATTTTTGTAGCGCAACAGGAAAAGAAAGAGAACAAGGGACCCATGAGGATTTGGAAGAGAATGAAGGAGGAGCCATACTGCTGCAAAAGATCAAGGAAGGCCAAAAGCCTGCTAGGGAGGACATAAAAGAAAACAAGAATTGGACTAAGCTGGAAGTTAGAACATTTGGGACATTCAGACTTAAAAGGATTAAGAAACAGAATTTGAGTTATACTCTTAAATATAGAGGTCTGGATGGAAGAAAAATGGACTTTCTTGAGATAGAACTTTTTTTAAGATTTGGTGTTTAAAGTTAAAGACTATCAAAAAAATCGGCAAAGTGGAGTTGAGAGGGATTCGGACATGGACGTGAGGCCTCAGGCTGATAGAAGTTAGACTGATGGACATTGGGGATCGACACCGGGAAAGGGGGGAGGGAGATTTGGAATCCAAAGGGTGTAAAATTATATTTTGAATTTACTTTTTTCACTTTTTAAATTTTTGTGTGTATTAAAAAGGGGAATTCGTGGAAGGGAATTGGGGTCGTCCTTAGGGGGGGGGAAATTAAATGTTGAAAGAAGGTATTTTTAAGGGAAAGGGATTATATAAGATGAATTAAATTGAATACTGGGTTAAATATAATAAGTTTTAAATTTGGGGAAAAAAACTTGTGGAATTAATTTAATGGAAATGGAATACAATGGGGGGAGGGGTGGGGAAGTCCTGGAAAGATGTTAATGAAAATAAGGTTTTAAATATCCTTTCTTTCTTTTTTTTCTTTTTTATATTTTGGATTTTTTGGAAACTTTAATAAATATGATTTAAAAACAAAACAAAAACATATACCTGAATGTGGTCAAAAGTGGCAGAATACTATCTTAAGAACAAAGAAGTGAGAAGACAGGAGGCCTCCCTTCTTGGCATTTACAGTTAGTAATGTCTTTGGTTATGCAAATACATTAAAAAAAAATTAGACCGAAAGACTAATTCTTTTTTTTTTTTTTTTTTTAAAAAAAATTTTTTTAAAATTTTTTAATTTAAAAAAAAAAAAAAAAAAAAAATAAAACATAAAGAATAATTCTTTTTTTTTTTTTTTTGGAAAATAATATTTATTCAAGATTTTAGAAGTTACAATAAGAAAAAAGAAAAGAAGAAATTTTTTAAAAGACAGAAAAAATACTAACATTAAACAAAAAGAAAAAGGGAAAAAGAAACAAATCAAACCTTTACATAGCTTTCTTCCTTTACTTATTTCCTTGACCTCCTCACACCTCCCATTTTTGTATTCTAATTTAAATTGTTGTTTCAGCAAATCCTTCCAACCTAATTTTTATCTTAATAATTTGTTTTAAAATACTGTAGCTTTACATTCTCTCTTTCATCAATTCATTTTTACTTAATCCTTTATGTCTTTTTACCAATACCACATAAATTTCTTTTTCAAACATCTTATCAACAAAATCCTTAATTTTACAATATTTTTAAAAGCCACTTTTACTTTTACTTTATCCGATCTTAACTCTCATCCAAACCTATATATCAATACTTATTCTTAAGACATTTCCCTAAGGTCGAAAAAAAAATTCCCTTCCACAAATTTCCCAACACTTGTAAAAATAAAACAAAAAAGCAACTTATATGCACTTTGAGTTCCCAATTTTTATTCCACCTATACCCCCTTCCCGGTTTCAGTCCCCAACATAAATCCGTCAATCTCAAAAAACCATCAACCCAGAGATCTTAAATCCGAGGCTCTTAAATCTCTCTCATGACTCCTCTGCCAGTCTTTTTGATAGTCTTTGATATTGAAAACCAAATCTCGGGGAGGCTCCAACCCAACAGCATCCACGTTCCTTCCAGCCAAACCTCCGTACTTGAAGGTAAGGCCTATAGGATATTCCAAATCTTGTTTCATTCTCCTTTCAAGTCCAAATGTCCCCATAACTCCAACTTCCACCTGAATCAGATTTATAACCCAAGGGTCATCTGATCTCCACATAAGGGGCTCTCTCCATCTTTCACTTTCCAATTCAGGCCAGGCTTCCGTCTTCGAAAATTTATTTCTCCTTATTACCATCATGTCAGGCCTCGAATTGCAGCTCACCTTTCGCAACTGCAGGGTTACGGCTCCCCCTTTCTTCTCTTCAGAGACAACATTATTCTCCTTCTCAAATTTCCCTGTTTGTTCAGTTGAATAAAATTCCTGTGCCGAGTTCTTATCAAGTTCATTGCTGGTACTCACTCTTGTGTTCAAAGTTGTAACATTTGTAGTCAAAACACCTATTTGACCTTGCAACTTTCCCAAGAGAAAAAATGTCCTATTCAGTTCAAACTGGATTTCCTTTCCGACTGCCATTCTTAAGCGTATCAAGGTCAAAAAACAGTGTCTCAGCTGGTTCTTAATGCAATGACCCAAAGCTCCCTCTAGGGGGATTTAAGTTTCTTTTTACTCCTCTCAGCACAGACCCAAAAGTCCCATAAGTTAGATTGCAACAGTCCTTCCTTCTTTTTAAACATAAGCTTGTAGCAAATGTAGACAATAAAAACAAAGTCCTCTTTTTGTATCTTGACAGCTAGCTTGACAGCTGTCAAATTGTTCAATTCCTCATCAACGGGCTCTCACGGACCACTCCCAGGTCCGGGGGGGGGGGGCGGCACATCAATTCCCAAATTTAGTTCTTCTCCTGCAGGCTCCCCTGCTTCCAAATAATTTTTTTTATAATCTCAATCAGTAGAATTAAAGTATTTTACAGGAAAAAAAACTCTCCATGACCTTAGTTGGAGGTTCTTTGCTTTAGATTGTTTACAGAAAGGGGAGGCGGACTTCCTGTTTGGACCTTCCCCGATCAGTGCCGAATTTAAAAATATTTTAAAAATCCAATTTCCGTACTACTCACGGGTTGTTGTTTGAAATCCGAATGTCCACAGAAAAAAGTCAGCGCTCTCCGACAACGGCTGTGCGGCTTCACTCCGCAAAAATAGCAATTGATTCGAACACCGCGCCACTCACCCCATGTCACTTCGGAACCCCCGAAAATGGGTTTCCCTGTGAGTAGGGGGGACGCTCTTGGTGTGAGCCAAATCCCACGTTCCCAGGCTTCCTCCGCCTGGGATTTTTAGAGGGTCTCCGCCTTCGCCGCAGCGGCAAGACCTGATTTTAGCGGAGCGGGTTCCTCTGAATCAGAGGAATTCCGCCATTGCCGATGGCGCTGACCCGGAAGTCGACTAATTTCAAGTAATTAGCAACAATAAATTTAGAGACAAAGTTGATGTAAAAATGCACAAATTTCCAGAAACAAGGTTAGACTACATAAGTGAAGAAAAGGATTTGCACAGTGCAAAGGCTGGCTTTACTTGAAGTATCCTAGGCATTTGTGTAGTTGCTTTTAGGCTTATAAATTCAAAATTAAACTTGATATATATTATGGACATGTATAGCATAAAGGGTCACAGTGCCATCTATGTCACAACTGATGTACAACAGTGGTTGTGTTCTGCATGTTGATCTTATCTGTCTTTTCACCCTACTTGGCTCTTCCTTTAGGTGTTCCTATTATGCAGGTATGGATCTCTCACAAAGATGTTCCTTCAGCCAGCCTGCCCTCTTATTCTTCCTCTGCTTCTTTGGCCTCCTGTCCCTCTCTACATTCTGGTACTTGTCTGAAAAAATACCATATCAGCAGTGGAGGATCACCTTCAAGAATGCACCCAGTTTCCCAGGGATGGGACCTCCTTCTTGCCTAACGGCCACCACCACTTCTTCTCGGTCATACTATAACACAACCACGACTTCTTCCAGGTCATCTTCTAAGACAATGGATAGTGGTATATGGACAGTGAAATCTGATGGCCGTTTGGGAAACCAGATGGGGGAATATGCCACCCTCTATGCCTTAGCCAAGATGAATGGACATCAAGCCTACATCTATCCCGCCATGCACCAGTACCTCTCACCAATATTCCGGATCACTTTGCCTGTGCTCCATGCTGAAGTGGCTAAAAAGATCCCCTGGAAGGACTTTGTTCTGCATGACTGGATGTCAGAGAGTTATAAACACATCAAAGGCAAGTACATCCGGCTGACGGGCTACCCATGTTCTTACACCTTTTATCACCATATCCGCCAAGAGATACTTCAGCAGTTCTCCTTCCATGACCACATCAAGGAAGAAGCCAATCAATATCTTCAGAAGCTAAGGGGGCATTGCCAGGAGGTGACATATGTTGGAGTCCATGTCCGCAGAGGGGATTATGTCCATTTGATGCCAAAGATCTGGAAAGGTGTGGTGGCTGACAGAGGATATTTGGAGAAAGCCATGAACTATTTCAGAGAGAAGTACCCCAATCCCATCTTTGTGGTGACCAGCAATGGGATGGAATGGTGCAAGAAAAACATCAATGCCTCCAGGGGGGATGTTTATTTTTCTGGGGATGGGCGCGAGTCCTCTCCAGGGCGGGATTTTGCTCTCCTTGCTCATTGCAACCACACAATAATGACGATTGGCACTTTTGGCTTCTGGGCCGGCTACCTGGCTGGTGGGGAGACCATCTACTTGGCCAACTACACCCTCCCAGACTCTCCCTTCCTTAAGGTCTTCAAGCCCTGGGCAGCGTTTTTGCCTGAATGGATTGGGATTCCAGCGGACCTTTCCCCTCTGCTGTCCAAGAAACCATGTCTTGTTGAATCATGTCTAATGTTGTTAATAATGATAATAATAATAATAATAATAATAATAATAATAATAATAATAATAATTTATTTATACCCTGCCCATCTGGCTAAGTTTCCCCAGCCACTCTGGGCGGCTGTTGGAGGGACTTGTCTGGGCACTGATTCCACAAAGCATGTATGTGAGAGTGGTCACCAGCACTCCTGACTGGGGGCTCAAAGACCTAGCTTGTTCAAGCACATTGATTCCTGTTTTAGACCTCACTTTGCAGTAAGGTGCAGAGGTTGGGACATAACCATATTCTGAGCCCTTCCACCACCAAGCACTTAGCAGCAATATGTACACAGGCATTATTTTCCCCTCCCTGGTTTCACTGTAGAACTTTTTCTTGCCCCCCTATTCCAGATGTAGATCTTCACTCACCCCTTCTTCTTCTTTTGAGGAAGTGATTTGTGGGCTTGTTGAGCTTCAACTAATGCACACATGTCCTTACAAGTTGTATCATGTTTTGCACACCCTGTTCCCTACAGGTGAGCAGGATGACTCTCCTGGTATGCATGTCACATAAAATGTAGTGACACCGCTGACCTGTGTTTCAGATGAATATCTTGTTTTCTACTTACATTCTAATTTTTCGCTTGTTTCAACAAGGCTAGTAATTGAATCATTTGAATTTAGTTAATTAGTTAAAAGTAGAAGAGCAAATGGACTGGTGCAGTAGTTGTTCTTTCTGAGTAACACCATGCATTTGCTCCTGTATCCTGTTGCCACTGCTTAACAGCCTTATCAGCCCCTCACTTACATCTTGCCAAACAGGTGGGTCATGATCTACCCTCTATAGAGGAGGTGGATGCTCCCTTTCATAAGGTCCCTGTCTATGGCTCCTGGAGATATCACTAAATATATTCCATGCATTGTGAAGCTTCAGTCTCCAAAAACCACGAGCTTAAGACTTGAGCTATTTTTCCAAACAAAATGGGTGTTTCCCAGAATTCAGAATTCTTCAGCCGTCGCCACATTGCAAGCTTGCATGGAATTACAGAAGACTCAAAGCGCTGCATTAAGGCCATGGACACCTTAAGAGACGATTCTAAGTGATTAGAGAAATCCTGCATTCAGTTAGTAAGATATACTGCTCTAGCGGGTGGACTTTTATTATTGTTGTTGCTTCAAGTGCAGGGGGGGAAACAAGTGGCCAGAAAGCCTCAGGCAGCTCTTACATCTGATGCATGTATTTGGTGTGAAAATTGGCCAAGAAACCTGCCCAAGTCTAGAAGCCAGAAGCTTGAGCAGATAGTTGCTGATTCAGGTCAAATTAGATACTGCTGAAAGGACTTGTCTGGGCACTGATTCCACATCAGCATACAATCTGATCCCACAAAGGAGCATATTTTTAATGATGTGACTATTTAGCCTGGACTATGTTAGCATACATTTTCTGATGTCTTCTCAAATGGAAATTGGATCCTTAAGAGCACTGTTTGGGTGAATGAGATTGAGTCTCATTTTGAATTTTAGAAGTACAGAACCAGGGAATATCTGGTTCCTGCCTCACCTTAAACCTCCAAGGCATACTTCTCCAGAAAATCTGTTTTCCCCAAGAGCACCTTGATCTAAATATTATGTGATGACTGAATATTATGAAACTTGTGCAGACAAGCTAGGTGAACCACTAACAAAGCACCTAAATGAATTGGCAGTTGGGAAAGAAATTATAATACTCAAAAAAGCAAAAGAAAAATACAGAAGTAAGCTCATTGTCGACTGTATATTATAAAATATTAACATCTATTCTTACCAAATAAAGTCATTTTAACCATATAGAATAATACCGAGTGGGTTTCATAAAAGGTAGAGTACTAAATATGAACATGAGACAAACAATCAGTGTTATCAAGAATATTAAGAACAGAGGACTCAGGGGACATGACTTCCAGAAACCAAAGGGACAGTCAGGTGAGGGAAAGCCCTTGTTTAGAAGTCTGGTGTGTAAACAGCAGGTGAAAGAAAAGGCATTTAATACACACGGATAAAATGCTTCGCCATGCCACGTGGCTTGCAGGCATGACGCAAGCACACCACACAGTGTGCATGACATTGAGCGGTTGAGTGGCAAGTATGCACAGTTGCTGTGGAATTTTGAGGGGGCACAGCACCCTCCTTGAAGCTTTTGGTGGGCCCACAACTCCGGCTCCCCCAGATGGTGCCCCTGACTCATAGCATTATTGTCCTTATCAAGCTGTGGTTGTTCCAATTTTCATTTAGACTTGATGTTAATTCTGCAGTGGTTGACACCATTTGTGATAGAACCAAAGTCATGGGCAGATTCCTGGAAGCTGATGTACCGTGATGTACAACTATCTGTCTCTCTCCTTTCATGTGTTCCATGCAACTTGGTTTCTGAAGGGCATCATGACTACAGCTGGACAGGATGAAGGCCAGGGTGACATGATGGGAAAACATAGACACCAGCAGGAGCAGGGCCGGATTTAGGTTAGATGAGGCCCTAAGCTACTGAAGGTAATGGGGCCCTATATATGTCCAGCTGTCCTTTGTCAACAACAAACTGTCGCTGTTTTTTGTGTTGAATATATGCTATATGGTAATTTATGGACCTAATAGGTATCTAAAGCTATTTGCATATCACAAAATATGTATTTTATCAAAGTAATTGTTGAGCTGAAATACAATTAAGAAGTATATTAATAGTGAAATAATTATTAATCTCTAACTTAAAATGATTTTTTATTCATGGGGTGGGGGGGGAGAGTGGGGCCCTAAACTATAGCTTGTTTCACTTATACGTAAATCCAGCACTGAGCAGGAGTCAAATGGGCCAATTAGGAGAATCTACAGCCAGGGTGTCATTGACTATTTGCATATTCTTCCAGTTGTAGATCTGAAGGGTTAGGGAGCCGTCCCATGAGGACATTTCTCTCCACACAAAGATTCCTAGTTTCTCACATGGAATAAAATTGAGAAGAGGTGAGCAAAAACAGAAAGCCTTGGCATTATTTGCAAACAGAGGTGGTTCTTCTGATTTTGCATGGAGCGTCCTTGCATGCATCAGGATAAGGTATTGGCCATTGAAATGGTTCAGTCAGGACTACAGTGGACGCTCGGGTTGCAAACGTGATTCATGCGGGATGCAGGTTCGCAACCCGCAGCATTCGCAACCCGCAGCTGTGCATGTGCATGTTGCGATTCGGCGCTTCTGCTCGTGCACAACCGCCAAAACCCGGAAGTAACCCGTTCTGGTACTTCTTGGTTTCGGCGGTCCGTAACCCAAAAAAGTGCAACCTGAAGCGTCTGTAACCTGAGGTATGACTGTACTTAAAGCTGCCCTCTCCTCCAGCTGTACACAGCCTCAGCCATGATCAGCACCAAAACAAGCAAGACCAAGGCAGACACTCCCAGGCGGATGTTGCCCTCGACAGATGCGTCCCCTGTAAAAGCAGGAGAAGGAAGACACTGTCACTTATTCATTGCAAATAAAAAACCGAGGCTCCTGCAAACTGCTCACTTTTCACTCTTGCATTATTTTGTTTTCCTCTATATGCCCACAAACTAGTGCAGGAAGTCACAGTTGTTTTTTCGTGATTGACCATGAAAAGTTAAAGTGTGGCTTAAACTGCGACCTTACAAAAATTGGCTATTGCAATATCGCTGCTGAAACAGACATATGGTAAAACGGAATGGGTGTGAGTGCCTGAAGAATTTTAAGGTGGCGGCTTATATGCGGGTACTGTTTTTTCTCTCCCCCCCCCCACTTAAATTTTAAAGGTGCTGCTTATATTCAGGTGTGGCTTATATTCGGGCCAATACAGTAAATCCAGTAGGACCTATGTGGTCTTGCCACTTAGCAGAGAATTGCAGGTGCAGTTGGGGATAACTATTATTGCAGAATTTGAGTTAACCTGGTGCACCGCCTTGCTTTCCTAACTAGTCGTGCCCCAAGGAAACACGGCCCTGTGCACAGCCTGTGCTCAGTAGGACATGCTTGGCTCTGTTTTCCCTAATCTGTTAACTGCTTCCATGGCTCCTCTTGTTTGGGGAAGGGACATAGCTTAGGGGTAGAGCATCTGCTTTACATGCAGAAGCTCACAGGTTAAACCCCTGGCATCTGCAGGTAAAATGGGGAGAGAACCTCTCCCGAAATCTTGGACAGCTATGGCCAGTCAGTGTAGACGCTACTGAGATAGATGGACCAATGGTCTCAACCTGTCTAAGGCCCTTTCCTGTGCTCCTACCCAGCAACTTAACATGGAGCAGGAGGAAGGCAGAATGGTGTCCCCAGGGCCTTCTTGGGAATCATGAACACAGTGCAGTCCCCCCCCCCACAATAACATTTATTATTTTCCATACATAAACATAAGAGAAAAAAGCCAACAATAATAAAGGAGAAAGAATGAAACGAAAAAAAGAAAAAGAAAAAAGATCATAAAACCTAAAATAAATCAAATCACCACGTAAACTAAAACATAATTAATTGATCAAAATCCATCTTCCTAAACATATTACTTGACTTCCTCAAATCTCTTCCATCTTTCTTAGTAATTATATACAGTGGTGCCTCGCAAGACGAAATTAATTCGTTCTGCGAGTTTTGTCGTCTTGCGAATTTTTCATCTTGTGAAGCACGCAGCTGCACCTCTTCAAGCAATGCACCCTGGGTATTAACGGTTTTAAGAAAAAGGAAACAAACTTGCAAGACATTTTCGTCTTGCGAAGCAAGCCCATAGGGAAATTTGTCTTGCGAAGCAACTCAAAAAATGCAAAACTCTTTCGTCTTGCGAGTTTTTCGTCTTGCGAGGCATTCGTCTTGCGAGGTACCACTGTATAGCAGTTTCCAATATCATTTCATAAAACCATATCACAGTCATAATCATATTTCCTAACTTTCCTTATCATACATTTTCTTATTTATTTAATCACAAGTTAATCCTAGGCCTAATTGATTCTTTCAAGTGATTACATATCTTTAATATTACACTAGGGCTCTCCCAGTTTGTTTCGGGCCCCACACATCAAGCAGGCCACACGCTGGATTTGATCTTTAGCGTCGGTATAGATGTGATCATGTTTCCTTCGATGAAGGTGCCATGGTCTGATCACTACGCTCTGAAAGCCAGGATTGACGTTCCACCCCCACCCTGCTTGGGTGGCGAGCCGATTTGGGCTCGCCCGCGGAGGCTGATGGACCCTGATAGATTCCGTCAAGCCTTGCGGGACCTTGCTCCCCCTGGCGACTCATTGACTGAGCTTGTTGAGGGCTGGAATACCCAGCTCCTGGCAGCCATCAATGAGATCGCACCTAAGCGCCCTCTGCGACCCCGCAGAAACCGGGCTCCCTGGTTTACCGAGGAGCTCCGGAAAATGAAGTGGGACCTCAGACGGCTAGAGCGAGTATGGCGGGGTGCCCGTGACGGAGCTTCAAGAACATCCTATAGAGTTTTTATGAAAACCTATGAGATGGCAGTGAAGGCCGCTAAGAAGTCCTACTTCTCGGCCTCCATTGCATCCGCTAGCTCTCGCCCGGCGCAATTATTTAGTATAATTCGGTCTTTAACGTCCCTCGAAGGACAGCCAAATTTAAATAACAATTGGACACACAGCTGTGAGGCATTTGCGAGCTTTTTTGCGGAGAAGGTCCTGTTGCTCCGCCATGACCTCCCCGCCAATTTCGATACAATAAAGGAACTGGAGGCCCCTCGACTGTCCTCGGGTCCAGTATTGGACCACTTTGACCGGATATCCCCAGCCGATGTGGACAGACTCCTCCGAGCTGGAAAGCCCACCACTTGTCCTCTCGACCCGTGCCCGTCCTGGCTGATTAGAGCGTGTCCAGACGAGGTGCGGGCCCCCCTGGGGGATATCATCAATTTGTCCCTTGGCACCGGGACATTCCCAGGGGAACTGAAGGAGGCAGTGGTGCGCCCGCTTTTAAAGAAAACATCATTAGATCCCTTAGATCTATCCAATTACCGCCCGGTTTCGAATCTTCCATTCCTGGGTAAGGTGATTGAGAGAGCGGTTGCGGAACAGCTTGGTAGGTTTCTGGATGAAACATCGGCTCTGGATCCATTCCAGTCCGGCTTCCGCGCTGGTCATGGGACCGAGACGGCTCTGGTCGCCCTAACAGATGATCTCCGTAGGCAGCTGGATCGAAGCGGGTCGGGGCTGCTGATTCTTCTAGACCTGTCAGCAGCCTTCGACATGGTCGATCACGAACTCCTGGACCACCGCCTTGCCGACGTGGGGATCCAGGGCACAGCCCTTCAATGGCTGCGCTCGTTTCTTTCTGGTCGGGGACAGAGGGTGGCGCTTGGGGGGGAATTGTCATCCTGCCACTCCTTGGTGTGTGGAGTGCCTCAGGGTGCGATTCTCTCCCCGATGCTTTTTAACATCTTTATGCGCCCCCTTGCCCAGCTTGTCCGGAGTTTTGGGCTGGGCTGCCATCAGTATGCTGATGACACCCAACTCTATCTGTTGATGGATGGCCATCCTGACTCGGCCCCAGACACACTGATCAGATGCTTGGAAGCTGTGGCTGGATGGCTACGTGGGAGCCGGTTGAAGTTAAATCCTTCGAAGACAGAGGTCCTCTGGCTGGGACGGGACGATATGAGATTGAGGGGGCAACTCCCTTCTCTTGCGGGGGTGCAATTAGTGCCAGCACCGTCCGTTAAGAGTTTGGGTGTAATCTTCGATACCTCCCTCTCCATGGAGGCGCAGATTGCAGCTATAACAAAGGCGGCATTTTTTCATCTCCGCCAAGCTAAGCAGTTGGCTCCTTACCTCTCTCGCCCTGACCTAGCCACTGTGATCCACGCGACGGTCACCTCCAGACTGGATTATTGTAACTCGCTCTACGTGGGGCTGCCCTTGAGACTGACCCAGAAACTCCAGCGGGTGCAGAATGCCGCAGCGAGACTCCTTACGGGGTCTTCGCTGCGAGATCACATTCATCCGGTGCTATACCAGCTGCACTGGCTCCCGGTGGAGTACAGGATCAGGTTTAAGGTGCTGGTTTTAACCTTTAAAGCCCTATACGGCCTAGGACCCTCGTACCTACGGGACCGCCTCTCCTGGTATGCCCCACAGAGGAACTTACGGTCTTCAAATAAAAACATCTTGAAGGTCCCAGGCCACAGAGAGGTTAGGCTGGCCTCAACTAGAGCCAGAGCTTTTTCGACTGCGGCTCCAACCTGGTGGAATGCCCTGTCGCAAGAGACAAGGGCCCTGCAGGACTTGACATCTTTTCACAGGGCCTGTAAGACAGAGCTGTTCCACCAGGCCTTTGGTCAGGGCG
>JAXCMG010000035.1:5735904-5765153 GCA_034642415.1 Podarcis siculus
GCTCTGCTTCAGGGCGCCCCACCCGCCAGGCAGCAGGCTGCTATCCGCAGCGTGGGGAGCCCTGTGGGGAACTCCTGCAAGCCTCCCCACGCTGCGGATGTGTTCCCGAAGCGCCTGGAGCTCTGCTTTCAGGGCGCCCGGCGCTCCGGGAAGCAGGCTGCTACCCGCAGCCTAGACACGGCTAGCGGAGCGCTAATCCCGAAGCCCCAAACTTCGGGATTAGCGCGGCGCTTCGCTAGCCCTGGGAGAGCCACGCAACGTCGCGGGGCTCTCCCAGGGCTAGCGAGACCTTGCCGGCACCCAGAAGCTTGGGGCGGCTAGCGGATAGCTTCCTGAAGCCTGGAGAGCGAGAGGGGTCGGTGCGCACCGACCCCTCTCACTCTCCAGGCTTCAGCGAAGGCCTGCATTCGCTCCATAGGATGCACACACATTTTCCCTTGCTTTTTAGGAGGGAAAAAGTGCGTCCTATGGTGCGAAAAATACGGTAAACGTGAAAGCTCTGATGAGACAGAGTTGAACATAGTAACAAATATGTGGCATTGAATCTTGCTTGTTAAAGAGAAGGGTTAAGAATTGGGTGTCCTGGGCCTGCTATTGTCACCAACTAATGCTTTCCCTATGCAATGAGAGGGGCTAAAACCTAAGGCATCCTGGGAGACCCACTCTGCACCTTGGAAGCCTCAGGTTCTGATTCTGCAAGTTTCATTCATTCATTTATGCTTTATTTAATGTTATTTGAAAGCCCTTGATCAGAAAAAGAATATACGTTGAAATTATCAATAAAAGTCACCATTAAACAGAGATTAAATAAAATATGTAATGTTATCATGGATATTAAAACACGTCACCATTACATCTTTAAATAGGCTTGTTTAAACAGATTTTCTTAAACAAAATAATTTTTTATTTGATTTTGCAAATATAAATTCATAACAAAACCAAATTTGAAAAAGAGATTTCTCTGAATCTGAATTGATAAAGAGATTTCTCTGAATCTCGAGACTTCCTCCCATCTCCTCCATGGATCCTATTGTAAATATTTTCTACTGCATATCATTTCATAATCTATATTTTAAATCATCCATATTATCCATAGTATTTGTTACAGCACAAGTAAGATTAAAATCCTGCTAATGTTTTCATCTGCTTACAGTGGTCTTCTAAATAAATTATAAATTTCCCCCGTTCTTTTTTAAATGCTTTGTCCTCTTGGTTCCTGAGCTATGTCATTTCGGCATAGTCCATCGGTTTAATTTGCCATTCCTCTCTTCTTTCCACCAACAGAAAATGTTTAATGAAGTGCCAGTTCCTGGGTTCAACCCAACTGCTCTGCTATGTTTGCTTATCAATAGATGGGGAGTAGAAAGTGGGAAGAGAGAGAGAAATGTTGAATTTAAAGGCACCAGATACCAGGATTCTGGGCACTGTAGTTTGGTAAGGGCTGGTGGTAAGTGTAACTCTGTGAAGGGTAAACTACAGTGCCCAGAATTCCTTGCAGGCAAGAATGTGCACTGGATTCACTTTAAAGGTATAGGAGCATGCAGCTCCAGACATGATGCCATGGCTATGAAGGACATCAAACATCATTTGGATTTAGGACTCCTCTAGGGAATGTTACTCACACCTAGTGCTTATCTAGAAAGCTAGAACGGCATTGGGACACTTGTTTTGTTTCTAGAGAAAGCAAAAATGACACAGAATGAAAATTATATTGTGAACTGCCCTTCTTCCTCCTCCTCCCAGCTCAGCTATCAGCATCAGAACTCTTCAGCAACTTTCTATTGGCAAAATAGACTTACTAGTTGAACTTGCAGCTAGTTTCCAAGGCCACAGTATAGCTATTACCTGAGCACACAACACTGGCAACTTCTCCATGGCTGCAATCATGTGTTCTCCACTGTAAGTCACAGTCCTTGAAGGCAACTTCTGTCCCCTGACAACTGACACCAGACAACCAGGTGGGACCATTTCCTGTTCCAAAGTGAGCTCCTCCTGCAGCCAGCAAGGCTTCACCACATCCAAGCTCTCTACATACAACTTGGGCACTGGTCAGATTCCATCTGTCATCGCACATAGCCAGCCACTGCCAGTTGTGGAGCACTTCAACTCTTCCAGAGCAGCTGCTTGTACCGTTCACCAGTCTGATCTCTGTTGAGATGAGAAATAGCTTCGACTGAAACGGAGTCTACTGATAGATAAAATTAATAAGATGCAAGCTCAGCTGCTCTCCTACACAGTACGGATAACAAAGATGGAGAAGAGGCCAGAATGTTGCATAAAATCCTCACAAATTATGGTTTGAACCTATTTAATGTGGTGCATATGAAGTGAAGGAAAGACTGTGCAAAAGAGGAGGGGAAGAAAACGCAGACAGAGGGTCTTTCCTGCTTCCATTGATATGATTATCAGCAGCAGAGCTGAAGGACATGTGTTGATGACAAAATGGGCATGCTGATTCAACTTGTATACAAGTTTCTAACCCAACTGTATAAAAGGTATAGGGACCCCTGACCATTAGGTCCAGTTGTGGCCGACTCTGGGATTGCGGTGCTCATCTCGCTTTATTGGCCGAGGGAGCCGGGATACAGCTTCCAGGTCATGTGGCCAGCATGACTAAGCCGCTTTTGGTGAACCAGAGCAGCGCATGGAAACGCCGTTTACCTTCCCACCGGAGCGGTACCTATTTATCTACTTGCACTTTGACATGCTTTTGAACTGCTAGGTGGGCAGGAGCAGAGACCGAGCAACGGGAGCTCACCCTGTCGCGGGGATTCGAACCGCCAACCTTCTGATTGGCAAGTCCTAGGCTCTGTGGTTTAACCTGCAGCGCCACCTGCATCCCTCTAACCCAACTGTATAGCTACTATTAATTAATTTATATATTAAATTTGCATACCACCCTTCATCTGTAGATCTCAGAGCAGTTCACAACATAACAATACAAGATAAAAACACGATAAGGACTATTTCTTAATTGTAATTTTTACCTGAGCATACAACACCAGCATCTTCTTCATGCACACAGTTATGTTCTCCCCACGGCTGTAGGTGGCAGTGGCGGAGGGTAGCTTCTGTCCCCTTGCATCTGAGCTCATCCAGCAAGATGGGGCCATTGCCTCTCCCAAAGTGAGCTGCTTCTTTGATCGACAAGGCTTCCCCACATCCAAGTTGCCTGCACACGACTTGGGCGCTGCTCAGATTCCAACCATCATCACACACAGTCCCCCACTCCCAGGCGTTGAACACCTCAACTCTTCCAGAGCAAGGGCTTGTACCATTCACCAGTCTGATATCTGTAGGGTTTAAAATGGTTAGAATCCATTTTGTGCCTCCACCTCCCAATTCCTCATTTTTTGTAGCTTCCGTGGGAAATGTTAAGGGTTCTAGGTTAGAGCATGGATAGGTAATATCAGGCTCAGGGACCAAATGCAGCCCTCCAAACCTCTCCAGTCCTGCTTTGCACCCTCTTGGAGTTTCTCTTTTCCTGAACTGGCAAGTGGTGGTGGGATAGTGCTCATTTGAGCCCCTTTCTTGGACCCTCCAAAACACTTCTCCTCTTTCCATTCTGTCAACCTAGCAGAACCTCTCTCCTGCCTTTGCAGCATGGCTTACTGGTTGGAGGCTGCAGCTGCTGTCTTGCAAAGCAGAGAGCCTGTCCATCAAGAAGCAGCTGCAAACACAGCATGGAATTTCAGCAAGACTCTGTGCGTATCTAGGTATGGAAAATACGAGAAGGTGAGATGCCATAGAATAGGGAGAAGAAAAGCTGTGATGAAGCAAGGGGGGCTAAATGGAGAGGGAAAATGGGGTGGTGGGAGGAGAGGGAAAACAGAAGACAGAAAGTGGGTGTTGGGAGTGGGCGGGAGCACAGTGGTGGGTGCACAGCGGAGGAGGAGGCGCCTGACAAGCACAGGGTTCTATCTATGGAGTCTAGAACTGCCATCACCTTTGGTCAGCTGATGACCATTACTTTAAAATTTGAAGGGGACCTATATTTCAGAATGCAGGATTGAACATATTTCTCTTCTCCTTACTTCTTTTACACACACACACACACACACACACACACACACACACACACACCTTTCTTAACTTGTTCTTCTCATTGCAGGAAGTGGTGGAAGCATCCCCAAAAGACCCCAGAGCCATTTCCCCCAAGAATACATGAGTGGAAAGATGCTCTATCTGGAAGTCATATCCCTTGGGAGGGCGTGTTCTCTCCACTTGCAGAGCAACATGCTGAAAAAAACACCATCTCTGAGAGAACATGACTTTCAGATACACCTGCTTTCCACAGAAGTACAGTGGTACCTCGTGTTAAGAACTTAATTCGTTCTGGAGGTCTGTTCTTAACCTGAAACTGTTCTTAACCTGAAGCACCACTTTAGCTAATGGGGCCTCCCACTGCCGCCACACGATTTCTGTTCTCATCCTGAAGCAAAGTTCTTAACCCGAAGTACTATTTCTGAGTTAGCGGAGTCTGTAACCTGAAGCGTATGTAACCTGAAGAGTATGTAACCCAAGGTACAACTGTATTATGAGGGAATATGGTCCTGGACCAGTGTGCCAATGCAACTAACCACAATGGCAAAGCATTTTCAAGAAAACAATGAGGAAAAATATGCTTTTAATATCCTGAATTTCAAAATTGAAGTCTTCCTCAAATTGAAATTAGTCAAGTGTCAGTTCAGTCACCACTTTTGAAACCAAAAAAGAAAAGGCAAGAATGTAGGGAAAGAGGAGAACAGGAGCCCAGAGGAAGAAGAATTGCTCTTACAGAGTTCACTTGCTGTATTGGCAAATACTAGTAAAGAAAGATTTGGCAGTTACAGCCAATTTAAAGTTGTGCTTGGTTCTACAACATAAAATCTAGAAAGTGGTATACAAAAAAAGGACTAATATCGCTCCCTTCCAATGAAAAACAAGCAGTCCTGATGTTTATAGATGCTGAAAAAGCATTTGATAACGTTTCATGGGATTTTATGAAAAGGTTCTTGAAGAGATGAACTTTGGGTGAGATTTAGGAAAGGGATTTAAGCTATATATTCTGATAAAAAAACCAAATTTATTGTGAACCAGGTGGTAACAGAGCAATGTAAAATACAGAAAGGAACAAATCAGGGATGTCCCCTATTACCGCTTTTATTTATTTTGGTTTTGGAAGTCCTGGCGAGAAATATCAGGGCAGATAATAACACTAAAGGAATTATGGTAGGGAAAAAGGAATATAAGCTTAAAGAATATGCACATGACCTTGTAATTATGGTGGAATATCCTAAAAACTCTCTTTTGAGGGTATTAGAGAAAATACAGGAATTTGGGCAAGTGGCAGGATTTAAGCTGAATAAAAATAAAACAAAATTATTAGTAAAGAAATTAGCAAGAGAAGATAAAATAGAATTACAACAAAATGTAGAAATAGAGATCCATAAAAAAAAATCACATATTTGGTGTGATGGGATGATGAGCTGCTTGTGCGTAAAATCCTAGTCCCTCAGAGTTTGGCCGAGTCCCCAAACCTCTGCCTCCGACGGAGCCCCTCAAGCATGGCTCTGTCAGTCGCTAGCAGAATCCGAAAGTGGGCGTTTTCGGAATCTCTTCCAGCATAAAAGCTCCTTAACGGAAACACGTCTTCTGGACTCCCGGCGTGACAGTTTCCGGCGAGGAGTGGGTGTCCCTATAGGAGGTCTTGAAACCTCCCCACTGTTTTCGCTGGAAGTGTCCCTGAGCCATCCCTCCGACTCACTTTCCCTCGGAGCTCCTCCTCTCCCCCTGCTGGTTCCCTCGTCAGCTGTTAAGTCTGTCTCCACCTGCGTGAGCCCTTCCACCTCCCGTCCTTTCGATGGCAGTTCCCTGACATTTGGGGGTCTGGTTAACAACCAAAAATATAAATATTTTTAAAGACAGTTATGAAAAAAATTGGAACAAAATAAAAAGGAACCTATAAATATGGGGAAGAAGAAATTTATCGTTATTAGGGAAGATAGTAGTAATTAAGATGAACGTATTGCCAGTTTCTCTCAACCTAAAATTACCTGAGCAGACAACACTGGCATCTTCTCCATGACTGCAATTATGTGTTTCCCAGTGTAGGTCACAGTCCTTAAATTTGTATTCCATCCCCCGACACTTGGCTCCAGCCAAGCAGGTGGCACCACATCCTCTTCCAAAGGGAGCTCCTCTTGGGACAAACAAGGCTCCCCCACAGCCATGTTCCCTGCACACAGCCTGGGCGCTGTTTAGATCCCAGCCATCATCGCACACCGTCAGCCACTGCTGGTTGTGGAGCACCTCCACTCTCCCAGAGCAGCGGTTTGTACCATTCACTAATCTGATGCCTGCAGAGAATGAAAAAGGCTTTTAAACTTTTCAGTTCTGGTTTTGGTTTTTCTCAACAATACAATCAATGAATAAAAACAATAAAAAGAAGAAGAACAATCAGCAATGCATCATAGCAATTTGTAGTGCCATATTGTACTGTTGTGGGAAATACAGTCAGAACAAAACTGAAATGGAGAAAAGGGGATTGATTGGTGGAGGAGGGAGGGAGCAAAAGAGTTTGAATAGGCTGCAGCAGAGCCTATTCAGAATAAATGTATTAATTTATTCATTTGCTATCTTGCTAGGTGAGGCTCCAGCGGCTCTTCATAGCTGCAGTCCTGCTACTGATTGGCACAAGGGTTTTGACCTGGAGGTACAGACCTGCTGCAGCAGGATTAATTAAATATATCAAGGGGTACCTACAGGATGGTCTTGCTGGTTATCTATGGCCTTGCCTGTTTATTTAAGACAGGTAAAGATCCTACCTAACGAAGATATGGCCACTAGGCCCATCCCCTCCTGGCAAATAGAAGGGGAAGAAATGGAGGCAGTGATAGATTTTACTTTCTTGGGCTCCATGATCACTGCAGATGGTGACAGCAGCCATGAAATTAAAAGAAGCCTGCTTCTTGGAAGAAAAGCAATGACAAACCTAGACAGCATCTTAAAAAGCAGAGACATCACCTTGCCAACAAAGGTCCGTATAGTTAAAGCTATGCTTTTCCCAGTAGTGATGTATGGAAGTGAGAGCTGGACCATAAAGAAGGCTGATCACCAAAGAATTGATGCTTTTAAATTATGGTGCTGGAGGAGACTCTTGAGAGTCCCATGGACTGCAAGAAGATCAAACCTCTCCATTCTTAAGGAAATCAGCCCTGAGTGTTCACTGGAAGGACAGATCCTGAAGCTGAGGCTCCAAGACTTTGGCCACCTCATGAGAAGAGAAGACTCCCTGGAAAAGACCCTGATGTTGGGAAAGATGGAGGGCACAAGGAGAAGGGGGCGACAGAGGACGAGATGGTTGAACAGTGTTCTTGAAGCTACCAGCATGAGTCTGACCAAACTGCGGGAGGCAGTGGAAGACAGGAGTGCCTGGCGTGCTCTGGTCCATGGGGTCACGAGGAGTCGGACACGACTAAACGACTAAACAACAACAAAATATTCTACCTAGGACGAGCTGCATTTCCATGACCATTCATTCATTCATTCATTTCATAAAATTTATAGTGTACAAAACTTAAAAGTGGTTTACAAAGAGATAAACTATAAAATCAGGAAAAAATTGCAACACATCAAAAACCTACCAAACCTAAGAGACTCAAACAGATTAAAATTCACACCGGCATTTCTAAGCACCTAGGTAGGTTTGTCTGAACAAAAGTGTTTTTGCGTGGACAGGCGGAGTCCCCAGATCCCGAGCGGTCCCCCCCCCCGTCATGTGGAATAACGACTCTAGACAACGTGCTATGGGATTAAATTGGCCACAACTTTATTAAATTTCAAATGTGGGTAGACCTTGGCTCAGGCATTGGGCGTTCTCCCTCCCCAGTCCCCAGCCGGGGACCTAGGGAGCATCAGGGTTATCCACTGGGGGGGGGATGGGCCGGCTCTGGAGAACATATGTTCAAGCAGAGATAGCCGCCCCCGTTATGCCGCCACCGCAGGGGAGAGCAATGACGACCTTTCGGCATACGGTCAAAGCCTCCCTTCAGAACCCCCTTTAACGGGGAACCCTGGTATCGCCGCCGCAAAGAGGAAGATGGACTAAAGGATTCCGCCCAAGGCCTGATACCGCCAAAGTTGTGATGTTTTGCTACGGGAAAGGCGAAACCTGCCAATGCAAGGAAATTCCTTTCCGGCCCTTTAACAGCGACCTTATCGTAGCAGCGCCCGCATACCTGTGAAGAAAAGTTAACCTGCAAAACCTATGAAGAAAAGTTAACCTGCAAAAGAAGACATTAACTGAGGGTGGGTAGGGTGGGAGAAGCTCTGGAGCCAAGCGAGGATTCCCAGGTAAGATCCTCCCTCTATTGTGTGGGCAGGTAATCCCTCCCCCTACCTGGCCTGGTCTCCTTGGCAACGCTTCCCCCAGGTGGGATTGGACAACTGACTGAGGTAGGCAGGGACCTCCAGGTATCCCACCTGAGGGAAGGCAAAGCCAAGCCTATGCTGATGGGGCCGCTCCAGATCTAGGGCTGCGCGCGTCCATGCAAAGGGCGCCCCCGTTTTAAGTGGGGAGTGGTCATTATAACAAGCACTGGAAAGAGTACAGTGAAGGCGCCAATTGGATTTCAATAGGCAGGGAGACACTGCCACATTAAACAATTGAGTACTTACAGATGCAGAATTGGTATTATGTGGCACCTGTAGTAGTGCCAATTCCACTAACTGAAATGGTCAAGAGGGCACATGTTAGGCAATATCACCTCACCCTTTACATGCCCACCCAATCACTGCACTCTCTGGGAGAAGGTCTCCTGCAGACAGCATCTGATCAGGAGGTCCATAAGAACAAAGCCTTCAGCCTGGTGGAACCCCCCTTTGGAACTTCCTCCTGTTATGTAACAGACAGGTGCCATCTCTATTGCCTATTTGGTGCCTATTAAAGTCTTTCTTTTTTCAACATTTAAAGTCTTTCTTTTTTCAACATTAAAACATTAAATCCTGTATTGCATTTGAAATTTTTTTATATACTGAATTGCTCTATTAATCGAATATATTATAATTGTTTTATACATAAACATTTTCATTGTTTTGATTGCTGTAATGATTTGACATATTTCATAGGAAGCGAGTTTTAAATGGAATTTAAAAAAAATGAGGAAATTAATATTACCTGAGCATTCAACATGTCTATAAGAAGACCAGCACATCATTCCAGGGACATATCTTCCTTGGCAGTAGTTGAGAGAAGCTTCTGTTCCCTCACAGGTGAAATTGTTTTCTGGCACAAAACTTGGTCTATATCCACCACCTACTGCTATCAATGACAGGATGGGTCCACAGCCAAGTTGCCTGCACATGACTTGGACACTGTTCCAGTCCAAATCGTCTTCACATGCGGTGATCCAATCCCAGTTGTAGAGCAGCTCAAATCTCCCAGAGCAAATATTTGGACCACCCACCAATCTGATCTCTGTTGGGTGTGAAAAAAGACAGATTTATATCTCCACCTCTCACATTCCTCATCCTCCCTTTTTATTGCCCCTAGTTATCAGAGCTCATCGAAACAGAATCTATTGAAGTGTTTTGTTTATTGGAAGTCATGCCTGAAACTGGGCACTTCTTCAACAATGATAGATATTTGTCTGTTGATTCTCACTAGGGGGGCATCGTTTTCATTTTAAAAATATCCTTGTACTAAGCTAAATATTCATTTTGACACCCACCCACCCCAATTTCCAGAATTTTGATATAAACTGTGTGGCAATAACAATATTATATAATTAAAGATTTTGTTTTTTGAATTGCCTGGAAGAAGATAAAAGGTTCTCCAATTGCTGATTTTAGAAAGAAGCAAGATCTCATTAACCGCTGGAGAGACTCTTAATATTAAGGCGAGCTCTTAATATGTCATTATATCTGTATTTCAAGTCTGATTTGGTAAATCTCCCCTGCAAAGGCTAATGTTTGATGAAACCAGTCTGGGAAAATTAATGAGCAAACGCCGAGATTTGATTTCATCAGAACTGGGAGAAGATGGCGTCTGCCAGCAGCGAAATGACTTTTGGATTGATTCGGCACAAACACCAGTGTGTGAGGAGATACTGCAACAATAGAGGAGAATCATACATATAAAATCCACACAGAAACACATCATTGCTTATTTCAACTTGCTTGTGGAAACAACTCAGAGGCCATGAAAGAAGGAAGGTTAACAATAGGAAGATTTAAAGGAACTATTGGAAAGACTATCCAAGGCAGCAGAGATATGAGACGATCAGAGCCCCCCTGAACTTGAAGCATGGGAAGTCCCAACAAAAAATAATAATAATTTAGGCAGAATATTTGGACTATTTGATATGTATTTGTATAATTTAGAACATTCAATGTGATTTTATTGGATTGTTAAAATGGAAAACTTAATAAAAATTATTCCCCCCCCCCCAAATTTTGGGGGGAAGGGCAGTAGTTTCCTCCTTGCTATGGCTATCAACATCATTTGAAAATATTCCAAATTTCAGCACAGCAGAGGAATTTCTACCCCCTCCTTGTTTCTTCACTAGTTTTTACTATTGTAGAAGTAATATTGTGGCGAGACTCCCAGGGCACCCCAGAGTCCCTGGAAGGGCACTCCTTCCCCTTGTACACCCTCCCCCAGAAGAGTTGTGGGCAGAAATAGCCACTGAATATGTAAAATGTCCATAGTAATTAGATTTTCTGGATATTAAATTCAGACATTGCATTAAACTGGTATGGTGCCCTTTCAGCTCCCAACCTCCCACCCCAACCAAAAGCGAACAGAAAGGACAAAAATTATGCAGGAGGCAGAACAAAGCCTAGAAGAAACACTGCAGGAATGTTGTGAATTGTGTTCTAGATGAGGCCCAGAAAAGAGTATGCAACAAGAAGAGGAAGGCTCGCCCTCTGCCCCTTCAGAGGATGATCAGAGCTCAAGAGAAGCCAACTTTTGGCATAACAGTCATGATTCAAATTTCAGCTAGTGTCTAAGCATTTATGTTACCTGAGCACACAACGGCAGCACCTTCTCCATGGCTGCAGTCTTTCGTTTGCCAGTTGTTTGGGGTGCACTCCTTGAATGTAGCTTCTGTTCCCTGACAATGGACACCAGTCAACCAGGCAGGACCATGTCCTCTTCCAAAATGAGCTCCTCTTGGGACTGACAAGGGAGGGCTACAGCCAATTTCTCGACAGACAACGTTGGCACTGTTCAGATCCCATCCCTCATCGCACATGGTCAACCACTGCTGGTTGTGGAGCACCTCGACTCTTCCGGAGCAGGGACTTGTTCCATTCACCAATCTGATGGTTTGGAGGTCTGTAAAGATTAAAGGAAATTTTGTTTCTCCACCTTCCAGTTCCTCATTCTTCCTGGCTTCCATTTAGGCTGAAGCATAACAAGTGGGCAGGTGGCCATGCTGGAATTTCCAGCTAGTATTTTTGCTCACATTTCCCACTATACACAAACATGAAATTTTAACCAGGGGTAAAAATTTCCAAACTTCTTATAAAGATTTATTACATATACATTACCTAGCCCCTATTAATTTCTATATTAAATAATTAAATATTTTCTAAATATTAAAGCTGATTCTAATCAATTCCTATAACGGTTATTCACAATTCCTGTTTTACATGCTGAACTACTGGATTGATTTTTATAAATTGATTGATTTTTATTCAGACTGTCCATTTTGGATTAGGCACATAGAAACGGCCAAAGAGAAAGTTCCACCCTCCCTTTCCTTTCCCCTTTTATCCCCCCTAGTGGGACAAAGAACAACTCCAGCCCAGATGAGAAGAGGTGCCACCCAAGAACCAAAGCCCAAAATGGAAATTTCAGAAATGTATTCTGAATTAAGGAAAGATATAAAAGATAATGCAAAGAATCTGGAGGAGAAATTGGAGAAAAGATGGAAAACAAGGTAGAACAGAATACAAAATCAGTGGTGGACCTAACTGGACAAATCAAAGAATTATCAACAAAAACTTTAGAACTAGGAAAACCCATGCAACATTTTAAAGTAAAGACACAAGGCCTGGAAGAAACAACTAAGAAAACAAACAGGGTAAAAGAGCTGAAAGACCTCATGAGAGGTCTAAGTAAGATGCGGTAGGATTAAGTATGATGCAGGAAACTGTACGGGATTCAATTGCAGTGCTGGAAATGCAGCAGAAAGAATCAAATTTGAGATTTTGAGGGATCCCAGAAAGTGTGGAGGAGGATATATAGAACAGCCAAAATAATAAAAGAAATAGCAGGCTGGTAAGAAACTGAAGAAGAGGAAGTCAATTTTTCAATGGATAAAGCCTTCATGATCAAATCAAGTTATGCAAAAGCTATATAAAAAAAACAACAACTACCAGGGGACTGTCTGGTGATATTCAATTCAAGAGAGATGAAAGATAGGATACTACAGATGAACTATGAAAAAAGATTGTGTATTGACAATACAAACATCATATTCCGATCAGATTGCTAAAGAAGAGAAGTAACTATAAGTTCCTGACAGATGCGTTGAGAGAAAATTATATACCGGGCAGGTGGGAATTTCTGGAAGGGATCTCATTTTCATACAAAGGGGGAAAGCATAGATGTAAAGACAAGTCAGTTTTGGAGGGAATATAAAAAACAACTTGGAGTCAAAACAACTGAGGGAGAAACAGGCTTGGAAGATAGAGGAGATAAACAGGAAGAAGAGAAACAAAAAGACTCATCATATATATATAGAGAGAGAGAGAGAGAGAGAGAGAGAGATTGGATTCAAAATGTTTGACATGGAATGTTAATGGACTGAATAATAAATTAAAAAGAAATAAAATAGAACACGTTTCAATAAAACAAAATTTGGATATAATTTGTCTTCAGGAAACACATGTTGCAAAAAAACGCAGAAGAGTCTTAATAAACAAAAGATTAGGAAAATAATTTATAACATCAGACACACACACACACACACACACACACACACACAAAGGGGAGTGGTAATTTATGTAAATGACAAATACGACCCGCAGCAAAATTTTAAAGATGAAGAGGGAAGAATTGTAGGAATATACATACCAAATGAAAGAAAATCGGAATACTACTACAAAATATTAGAGGAAAAACTGCTTGATTATATGGATCAGAAAATAATTCTGATGTGGGATACTAATGGGGTAGTCTCCCTGGATATGGATAGGACAATAAGGAAATCGGACTCAGAGGAAGGGAGACTACCCGTTACCTTTTTCAATTTAGTAGAAAACCTTAACTTAATGGATATATAGAGATTTAAGCATAAGGAAGAATTGATGGATAAATGCTCCAGCTGTAGGCTCCTGTTTAGGAGGAACTAATGCCAGTTTTAGAGCTAGCATTTTCTACCTGAGTACCTGCAAACATTCCTGCCATTCTCTCCCTCAATGATTTTCTGCCACCAGAAGAGTGAATCTATCCAGCTGTCATCTAGAAATACTTGCTTTGGATCTTTGGCTCTACACAGGATACACTAAACAAAACCTCTCCTACAACATTACCTGAACACCCCACACTTGCATCCTGGCTGTGATCACATCTGTGCTCTGCCAATGACTTTCTTGGGCATATGGACAGGGACGCTTCTTCTCCCGTACAGTTGACTCCCTCCAGCCAGATGGGACCCGATCCTTGGCCAAACAAGGCTCCACCAAATGCTTTGGAGGCATTTCCACAGCTCAGTTCTCTGCACACAACATGGGCATCCTGTAAATCCCAGCCAGCATCACACACAGTCCCCCACTGCTGGTTGTGAAACACCTCAATCCGCCCAGAGCAGCGACTTGAGCCATTCACTAGGCGGACCTCTGATGGGGAAAAAGAGGGTTGTTGTTGTTGTTGTTTTGAAAGGCACAGCTGTCATATAACCTTGTTTATAATTTGGGATCTAATGAATGAAATAGAGGGGTTGAGAATTAAGCCACCTACCCTGCCCCCCCAACATTATCCTCCTATATAAATACCATCACCCTTTCCATGAATTATTTAATAGAATCGTACCTTGGGTTTAAAACGCAGAACGCCCTCCCATCAGATGTCAAGGAAATATAAGATTGAGTCAAGTTGTTTTCCCCTCACATACTTCTGGCAAAGCAACAAGACCTGGTCCCTGACCTCAAACCTGAAATATGTGGCCTGGAATATAAAACCCCACAAGCAGGAACTCCAGAAGCAGTGCCTCCTGTTCTTCTTATATGTCAATTCAGTTACACACAAACCGTTTGGTTTAACCTTCTCTGCTGAGGGTTTTCTATAGTCACTCAAGCTCCAAGCTGCAGTTCTTGGAGACAGGAGGATGACTCCACTCCTCAGCTGCAGCCCAACCCAAAAACTGCCCTTAGTGGCACATTTAGCCCTGGTGGGGGGGGGGGAACCTGCTATTACACCAAATGAGAGGCTTTTATTCAAGGCCTATTGTAGTCGGTGGGAGCCATTTTCAACACAGGAATCACAGTGCAGTTGTTTTTTCGTCGTTTAGTCGTGTCCGACTCTTCGTGACCCCATGGACCAGAGCATGCCAGCACTCCTGTCTTCCACTGCCTCCCGCAGTTTGGTCAAACTCATGTTGGTAGCTCTGAGAACACTGTCCAACCATCTCGTCCTCTGTCGTCCCCTTCTCCTCGTGCCCTCAATCTCTCCCCTAATCTTTCAAAAACAGCATTTAGTCTTGAGGAAAAACCATTCATTCCAATAGCAGGTTTCCCTCCAAGCAAAAACCTATGATATGGCCTGTATAAAGAAACTCTCCTTTGCAGTGCATATGGCCTGTGCGTCAGTTGTTCCCCACCACTGCATTAAAAAAACACCTTTAAATTTCAAAGATCTACCCTTTGAAATTATAAGAGCTACAAGATTAGATTTTGCGTCAGACATAAGCACGAAAGGAGAGAGGGATGTGGGGAAAAGGAAAGATGCATTGTGGACTGTATCTCTTCTCCCTTCTCATGACTACTAATACCAATATGCTGCCAACAAAAGTGACAGACTGATTTAACTTATACCCAATTTCTATGTCCACAGTATGGCACCCTTTAATGCATTCACACCCATTACCTGAGCACACAACACCAACATCTTCCCAAGAGTCTTCAAAAATTACTTCATGGGACATGTCAATATTTTGACAGTATCTGAGAGCAGCTTCTGTCCCAAAACAGAATGTATCTTTCCACAAGAAGGGGCCATGTCCTCTTCCGAAGTGAGGTCCTTTCTCGGTTGACAAAGCAGATCCACAGCCAACTTCCCTACACACTACTTGGGCATCATGCAGATTCCAGAAAACAGAACGCACTGTCCTCCACTGCTGGTTGTGGAGCACCTCAACCCTTCCAGAACAAAAGCTTGAGCCGTTCACCAATCTGGTTTCTGGTGGTTCTAGAATTTTTGAAAGGCACATCTGTTGTTTCTGTGCGATAATCAGCCTCATATAACCAACAGGCTTAAATCTAATTAATGCACGAAAGGATTCATAAAGTCAGGGTGCTTAGCCAGGAATTTTGCCTCCAGAAGGTGCCATTGATGCTCTCAGCCCACCAGTCATTTTATTGTCTGGGCTTCTCTCCTGCCCTTTTTCTCTTTCCCAGGCACCCTCCCCCTGCAGCCCTGGGGGAACCCTTCACCCCCAAAGTCAAAACAGCAGGCTCACCCAACCCCAGGAGGGAATCACAGGTAAAACTGTCTCTACACATGTGTGAGTGATTGTGTGAAAGAGTTCACACTTGCTGGTTTTTACAGCTCTACTATTGTGTATTGTGTACACTCATTTAATGCAACATATGAACATCTGTAATATGGTTCAGTGACAGAAGATGTTTCCTTCAGGTGGGACACAAGGCAAAAGAAAGGAGGCAAAGGAAGATATCTAACATGTCTAAGGGTGATTCACTCTCATGAAGCCTCCATGTTGTCCAGGGGATTTCAATAAAGTGTGAAGCAACCTCTTGAAGGAAGGTCCCATGAACAAAAAGGCATCACATAAATTAAAGACCCAAAACATGGGTATGGGGTTCTTCACAGATTACCCTTAACACTTGTGCACTTGTGCACAAACACTCCATACAAGTACGACTGTGTGAAAGAGTATGCATGTATTCATCTTCTAAATATCCATATATTTAAATCTTGTATCAATTTCTTGGCAGAACTGGATATAAAGGTAAAGGTAAAGGGACCCCTGACCATTAGGTCCAGTCGTGGCCGACTCTGGGGTTGCGGCGCTCATCTCGCTTTATTGGCCAAGGGAGCTGGCGTACAGCTTCCGGGTCATGTGGCCAGCATGACTAAGCCGCTTCTGGCGAACCAGAGCAGCGCACAGAAACGCTGTTTACCTTCCCGCCAGAGCGGTACCTATTTATCTACTTGCACTTTGACATGCTTTCGAACTGCTAGGTTGGCAGGAGCTGGGTCCGAACAACGGGAGCTCACCCCATCACGGGGATTTGAACCGCCGACCTTCTGATCGGCAAGTCCTAGGCTCTGTGGTTTAACCCACAGCGCCACCCACGTCCCACTGATCTTAAACATACAGCAGGGGAATTATCATCCACTACACAAACCCAACAAGAAGAGGATCCTCTTTGTACAAGGTGTTTCCTGTTTCACTTGCTGGTTTCCCATGACAGTCGTAGGGGAAGCCACCCGCGTCCCAGAACTGGATATACTGCAATAATAATTTGAACTTGATAGTTGGAATTTTCCAAACTTCCCCCTACAGAGGATTCACTGACTCCTAAGAGAGAACCTTACCTGAGCACTCTACACTTGCATCCTGGCTGTGGCTGCAGTTGTGCTCTCCCCAGGGACCTCTGGGGCAATCATAGAAGGATGTTTCTTCTCCTGTACATTTAACTCTCTCCAGCCAAATGGGACCAGATGCTTGGCCAAACCAAGCTTCACTTCGCACTCTTAAGGCATTTCCACAGCCCATTTCTCCACAAACAACGTTGGCATCCTGTAAATCCCAGCCAGCGCCACAAACGGACCCCCACAGCTGGTTGTGAAACACCTCAATCCGTCCAGAGCAGTTACTCGAGCCATTTGTGAGACGAAGCTCTGATGGAACAAAAAAGACTTATAGTAACACATTCAGGGAAGGAACCTACAGAAATGCCTGCATGTCTTGCTGCTAGTAGAGGTAAATTATCATATTAAGATTCATGCAGGAGGAGGGGAAGATCACTTAGGGATTTTAGTCAGTTGTAATGAAAATAGAAACAGAAGCAGCAATTGCAGATATCTGTTGATTCATCCCATGTCCAGAATGGAGATAAATCCAGCAAATACAATTGATATTCTCTGTTGTTGCTTTCAGGCCCCAAAAGATGTAATTGGTGGCATTTGCTCCCCAATTCCATTGTATTTCCTTTGCACTAAAATGAATGAGGTGGGAAAATATAGTGGCAGCATAACTTACACGATGCGATATCTTTATTGTCACTGTCCCATGCAGAAAAAAATATTCTGAATCCAAGAAGCCAGAACAGCAAGAGGGATCTGGCTTCTGGGATAGCCGTGTTAAGCCTCTTCAGGGCAGCGGGATGAAGGCTCCCCCTGCCCTCAAGAGGCTTTGCGCAGCTAAGCCAGAAGCCAGGATAGCAAGAGGGATTGCTGCGCAGTGGTCCCTCTTGCTGTCCTGGCTTATGGGATAGCCATGCGCAGCCTCTCCCGGGCAGCGAGATGAAGGCTCCCCCAAGAGCCGCACACATGCTCCATGTGGCTCTTTAAAGGGAGTGCTGAGCAGAGCCTCCCGCCTGCATTCGCTCCATAAGACATACACACACATTTCCCCTTACTTTTTAGGAGGGGAAAAGTGCGACTTATAGAGCGAAAAATACGGTACTTCTTCCCAAGGCTTCTTATTTGAGAGTAATGCAGATAATGAACTTACTTGAGCATACAACCGCAGCAGCATTTAGATCACTGCAGTTCAGTGCCCCCCCAAGACCTTGCTGGGCATTGACCGAGAGTTGATTCTGTCCCTGTGCATCGGACATCATTCAGCCAGATGGGGCCAGTGCCTCTTCCAAATTCTGCATTCTGTAGGGCTGATCTTGCATCTCCGCAGGCCAACTGCCGGCATACAACTCTGGCATCCTCCATGTCCCAGCCGTGACCACATACAGTGCCCCACTGGCCATGAAGGAGCACTTCAACCCTTCCACTGCAGCGACTTGAGCCTTCTGCCAGCCTGATTTCCACTTGGGATGAGTTTGCAGCATCTGAGTCTGAAGCTACACCTGGATCAAGCAAATGCCAGAGAGTGGGTCAGGAAATGGGATTACAGAAATTCATCCTATGTATAACCATTCTGAAAGTAGCAACAGGATATAAAAAGTGGGTGAGAAAAAGGGGAGTGACCACCGTGTTGCTGGATCAGACCAACGTCCATGCTTTTTTAAAATCTCCAGCAGCATCCAATCAGTCAGTGCATGAAGCTGGGAGCCCACCCCATCCTCTTTAGTGGATTTTTAAAAAATATTGTTTTGTGAGCTGTTTAGAAGGCTTTTAGGCAGAAAAAAATGACATAGAAATATATCCATAGCAAACTCAAAAATATAGCCTTTTGCTATCACTACTCACAGCAGACCAATACAGTGGTATCTCGGGTTACATACGCTTCAGGTTACACACGCTTCAGGTTACAGACTCCGCTGACCCAGAAATAGTACCTCGGGTTAGGAACTTTGCTTCAGAATGAGAACAGAAATCGTGCTCCGGCGGTGCAGCAGCAGCAGGAGGCCCCATTAGCTAAAGTGGTGCTTCAGGTTAAGAACAGTTTCAGATTAAGAACAGACCTCTGGAATGAATTAAGTACTTAACCTGAGGTACCACTGTGGATAAAAACTAAAAAAAAACCCCACACCTTTCATCGCTACATCACGTAGTATATAAGTAATCATAGTGTGTTTAGTTACAGGTTGAATAGCTGTAGTCTTGCCCCAGCAGGTTACAGAAACCCCAGAAATGTTTTCTGCAAGTGCTTCATTCAAGAATGGCAATTCATGGTGGTTCTTCCCTCTTAGATCTCTAGCTTCATTATTTGTCAGATCTCTCTTCTTCAACCATATTCCATGAGAACTTTCCCCTTTGGGAGTTTAGTCTGCAGTCTTGATGGCTCCGTTTCCCCTAAAATGCCATATAGGCGCCAACTCCAAGGGTGGGGGTGGGAGGCTGGGCACCCACAAAGTCAATGAGCAAAGCCGGAGAGGGGCAGCCATCTAGCCATCCAGCCTCTGCAGCGACGCCTCCGAGACAAGTCTTTCAGCTCTGCCCTCCGCAGCTAGTCAGCGAGTCACCCTTTTCCAGAAGGGGGGTGGCCTCAGACGCGGAGGCATCTGAGCCCCTCCCCACGAAAAAGGGTGCCTTGCTGGTGGCAGAGAGGAGGAAGAGGATCCACCAGAAGACACAGATGTGTGTCATCACACACATGATGCACAACCTTGCATCACTTTTTTGGAGGAGCAGCTCTCCAAAAATGCGATGAAACATTGCGAGTCTTGCATGTGACATTACACACACAACATGAAGGCATGTTGCGGCAGTGGGCACCCATGATCCTGAGGGCAAGATGGCGGCCCTGCCATAAAGGACAATTCTGTGCCCTCAGTCTCTTCGCCCTCTATATGTCTCCAAGTCATGTGATTTTGTATGATTTTTGACAACAATTATGGTCTGTGTTGTGAGAATAGGAACAGGTCTGGCACAGCACTGGCACTGGCTGCCTTCAGGGACTGGGAAAGTGCAGATCAAGCCTTAGTTTATGAACTTACCTGAACACACAAGAACAGCATATTGACACGGGTTTAAGATTTTTGAAAGCCTTCCTTGGCACTGGTGGATGGCTGATTCTGTTCCTGCACAAATGCTGTCTCTTAGTGTGATAAAGTCAGTTCTTTTTCTCCATCGTTCCTCCTTTGTAGAGAGGATTACATCTCCACAATCTAGCTGTTGGCATATAGCTCTGGCTTTCTCAATATTCATGCCATCGTCACAAACAATGTTCCATTGACCATTAAGGAAGATTTCAACCTTTCCACTGCAGCGACTTTGACCTTCCACCAGCCTGATTTCCACGGGGCCTAAACCTGCAATCTCTGTTGCATCCTTCAGACCTGGGTGAAGCAAATTCAGGATAGTGGGTAAGAGGAGTGGGTAAGTTGTCCTTTGTGCAATTATGTTGAAAGTAGCATCAGGATAGAAAAAGTGGATAGCTTAAAAGGGCATAACTACTATCTTGCTGGGTAAGATCAGCCAGATAAGACCCACAGCCCCACAGCCTCTAGATGCCATTAGCTGCTCACAAGCCCCACATAGCAGTGGTGACCATCCTATATTCTTTGCCTTAAATGCCCAGTATCCTGCCTCTGACTGTGGAGGTTCCAATGAGCTATCCTGGCTGAAGTCTCTTGGTGGAGCCATTCCTCCATGCTAATGTACCTGCAGGACTGAGTGGGAGAAAAAGAAGTCAAACTGTTTAAAGGTCTTTCATATGCCAAAGAACCATTTTTATCACTGGTGAAGCTTGGTAATTTCAAACCATGGACATACATCTGCCAACCCTTCTGCAATCAGTTGTGGATCACACAGTGTTTCTCTCCACTCACCCACCCCGCCCCTGCTATTCCATGCTCTACACCTGCTTCTCCATTCCTGACATACGAGAAGAACAAAACAAGCAAATGGCAGTTTTCCAACCCTGATTGGGTTGACGGTGCTTCCAGATGACTTCTTTATTGAGCAGTGATGCTGATTGGTTTGAGGGAAAGCTGGATGACATCTCAAACTACCCAGTGCATTCTCCCATTATTCTCCTTATGGCAAAAAGTCTGATCCTTTGGCGGCGGCGGCGGCGGGGGGGGGGGAGGATTGTGGCACAAACTCTCCCACTCAGATTTAATTTCACAGCCTAAATTTGCCAGTATGTGGTTGAATCCAACCTGAAAAACCCAGGGACTGTCTGGCGGGGGCCGAAGTTTACTTTTTCTGCCAATAAGCATGTTTATTTTGGAATAAGCACCATTTTGGAATCAGTATTTGTGAAAATATATTTTAAAGAAATGATGAAATAAGCATCTGTTACCTTGTTTCAAGACGATTGGATGATTTCCTGACATATGTACACATACACATGGAATTTTTCTTCTGTTTTGACTTGTTATGGGGTTTTTAAAAATCTTTTAAAGTATTCTATGGTTTCACTTTCCCTATTATGCTTTATTATGACTAATGTTGGGTTTTTCCTTTCGTTTTTCAGAATTGTGATCTGCTTTGAGATGGCTTCTTAGCCATGAAGAGCAGGCTGTAAATATTTGAAATAAATCCTGATAAAGTGAAAACCAACATGTAGGATCAATTCATAGTTTATGAACTCACCTGAGCACACAACACCTGCATCCTGCTCATGTCTGCAGTCATGTTCTCCCCATGGCATTTTGGGGCATTGATAGAGATTTGATTCTGTCCCTGTGCATCTGACATCATCCAGCCAGATGGGGCCAGTGCCTCTTCCAAATTCTGCATTCTGTAGGGCTGATCCTGCATCTCCGCAGCCCAACTGCCGGCATACAACTCTGGCATCCTCAAGGTCCCAGTAGTGACCGCATACTGTGCCCCACTGGCCGTTATGCAGCAATTCAACTCTTCCCCTGCAGTGATTTGAACCATTCACCAGCCTGATTTCCACTCGACTTGAGTCTTCAGCATCTGAATCTAACGTCATGCCTGAGGAAAGCAAATTCCAGAGAGTGAGGTAGCACATGAGACAAGATGTAGTTCTCTTCTGCATGATCATTTTGAAAGCAGGACAGTGGATAAGATAAAGGGACAAGCCATAAGGCTGATAATAGTCCTTCTTCCTGTGAGGCAGGCTTTTTGCTTTGAGAATTCAGGCAGATTGAAGGGGAGACTTGGAAAAGTGGAAGAGAGGCTAGGGGAAAAGCAGTAATGTTTTTTTTTTATATTTGATTTAAGGGAGTAAATATGAATCAAAACAGAGATGTAATATGTACTTTTCCTTGTTTATTTGTTTGTTTTGTAACACAAGAACATCTTTAATGAAAACTAAATTTTAAAAAAACAAAACATCAACCCTGGGGCTGTTTCTGACTGTTCTTGGGGGTTAATTCTATATTGAGGAACTACAGTTTCTCCAAATTTAATGCTCAGAAGTGTAAAAACAAAAGTTATGACCAAAAGAGTGAATGGGAGTGAATGGCAGTTCTGAAGATTTGGAGTTCAGAATCTGAATTTGGATTGTATTTATTTACCACTTCAGAGAGCCAGCTGTCCCTTCATTCTCCTTTTACCTGTCAACAATACTTTCAAAAGAAAAAAAATCACCATCTAGAAAGTAGCTAGTAAATTAATCTTGGGAAGACTCGGTCACATCTGGGATTGGCAATTTTATTACTGGTCTCTGATTTGGGGTTTTAAAAGCAATTGGTCATGTAGGCTTTGCGAGGTAATTATGCTTCTTTCCAGCCCATGAAAAGCTTCACTTGCAAGATCTTGCACATCAGGCTGGCCTAAAAGGCACAGGATTCATTCAGGATACATTCATCTGGTCAATTGGCAACTCTAATGTACATGACAATGTACATGACAATGTAAAAAGCAAACAAAACAGGGCTTGACATAAGTGATCAGCTTACCTGAGCAGACAACACCAGCATCTTCCTCATGTGAGCAGTCATGCTCTCCCCAGTTGCTTGCAGGACACTGACTGAGTTCTGATTCTGTCCCTGAGCATCGGACCTCATCCAGCCAGATGGGTCCACTTCCCCCCCAAAATTGTGCTTCAAGTGTGGCTGATATTGCAGGTCCACATCTTAGCTGTCGGCACACAACTGTGGCTTCCTCAATGCCCCAGTCGTCATCACAAATGGTGCCCCACTGGCCATTATGGAGAAATTCAACCATTCCATTGCAATGACTTGTACCGTTCACCAGCCTCATCTCCAGCTGTCCCGCTTCTGCAATAGATGAGTCCAGCACCACACCTGGGCAAACCCAAGTTCAGAGAACCAGTTAGCAAGTCAGATGAGATTTCTTCCCACCTACAACAATTTTTAAAATAGCACCAGGAAATAAAAAGTGGAGGATAAAGGGCTGTGACTGTTGCGCTGCAGAGAGCTTGCTGGGGAGACCACACATTACAAGGAATTCAAAATAACTTTAGCTAGGTTTTAATAACAAAAACAAAAACTCCTTCTACATTATAATATATCAATAAGCATGACCCAACCACCAGGGTACTGAGAGAGCTAGGTGTTGCTCTTTATATACTATACCCAATTGCTGACGCAGCTTAATTAACACAACTTAAAAGCACCTGCTGGACGTGGGTGGCACTGTGGGTTAAACCACAGAGCCTAGGACTTGCCAATCAGAAGGTCGGCGGTTCGAATCCCCGTGACGGGGTGAGCTCCCATTGCTTGGTCCCTGCTGCTGCCCACCTAGCAGTTCGAAAGCACGTCAAAGTGCAAGTAGATAAATAGGTACCACTCCAGCAGGAAGGTAAACAGCATTTCCGTGGACTGCTCAGGTTCGCCAGAAGCGGCTTAGTCATGCTGGCCACATGACCCAGAAGCTGTACGCCAGCTCCCTCTGCCAATAAAGTGAGATGAGCACTGCAACCCCAGAGTTGGTCACGACTGGACCTAATGGTCAAGGTTCCTTTACCTTTACCTTTAACAGCACCTGCTATATTGCTTCACAGCTGTAAAACTAGGTCACATTATTTGCTCTGGCCCTTAAAGACATACACATCTTGTGGAAGAATAATGAACCTTCAAATTTAAAGAAACCATTCAACAGTGACAACTGTCTTGCTGGCCGGAAAATATATGTTTGTTTGTTTGTTTGTTTGTTTGTTTGTTTTGGGGGAAATTGGCAAAACAAACAAAAGAGGAAGAAGTAACAACAAGAAGAAAAAGGATATTATGAGATGGAAACTGGAAGATTTCACTCTAATGGATAGACTAGCTCTAACCAAAATGGTTATCCTCACTAGACTGAGGTATTCAGTGCTCCCCCCCCCCCTTGAAAAATAGGTGCTGGTACTCACCATGAAGTTGTTATACTAAGCGCCACACTTTTTACCAACAATAATAACAGAGGTGCCAGTACTGCATACCCTTGGGTACCCCCTTTTTTTAAAAAAAAGAACACTGGACTCATTTATTCCAAACTCTTCCAGTCTGGATTTTCCCTAAACGATTAGCCATTCGATGGAGAAGTCTTCATTCTTTTAATTTTCCTCAACAGAGAACGGTTACTGGGCAGAAATTTCTTCATTTTTCAGCTCAAGAGGGAGGGTGCTATTTTTGGAGCTATATCTCTAATTTAGGTGGCAGATTGACAGAAACAAGTGCTGGGTTCACGCAGAACTGGAAAGGTGGATAGCATTCCCTTTGATGGCTCCAAAAATAAATTTTGGACTAAACCACAGTCTTTCAGTGTTGGCTCGGAAAAGCTGCTGTGCTAGTGCCTGCATTGTCTCCTTCAATCCCTTAGGCATTGCACCCCACTTTTTATCATAAATGCCATGCTGATGGTGTCAGTGGGAGGTATGCCAAATAACTTTATCATTGATGTGATTTCTATGACTAAATGCCGCTCCTGTTTCCAAGCAGGAGCTAAGACACAGGTTAGGGGACACCCATTTACCATGGCTGTTGTGCTGCCAACTTCCATATTTGAAATAAAAAGGATCATATGGGAAGCCACCATCCACTGATTATCGGATTTTTATGACTTAGTAAAATGTAGCATTTCATAAAATTTATGTACCGCTTGGTTGGAAAACAAATCAAATAACAGTTTAAAAAGCAACTAGGATTTGGGAAAGTGTTTTATCTTTTTTAACACTGGTGTGTGTGTGTGTGTGTGTGTGTGTGTGTGTGTGTGTTTGTGTATTTTTATTGGACAGGGCCTCTGTGGAAACTACAATAAACTTTTCCTCCCTAGCTGCAGTTTCTAGGAAAATCACTCACCCTCACCTCAACTAGGCTTGAGGAAACTGTGTCATCTATACTGTCAATGTTCCTGTTGTTTCAGCTGGTATCTTTGAGATTGCCATACTCAGGCCAGCACCACCCACTGATTCAACTCAACTCTCCTGTATCATCTTTTCTCTAAGGGGTACAGTCCACAGCTGGGTTACTGCTAGGTGCTTTATATTTTCACTGCCACTGCATATACAAAGCTCCTGAATGATGACTACCTCTAGCACGGCTGGTCAATTATTATTACTATGATTATGATTATGAATTAAAATTATATACCACCCTTCATCTGAAGATCACAGGGTGGTCCACAATATAAAAGCAAAGAATAAGGGTAAAGGTAAAAGGGACCCCTGAGCATTAGGTCCAGTCATGGCCGACTCTGGGGTTGCGGCGCTCATCTGGTTTTATTGGCCGAGGGAGCCGACATACAGCTTCCGGGTCATGTGGCCAGCATGGCTAAGCCATTTACCCTCCCGCTGGAGTGCTACCTATTTATCTACTTGCACTTTGATGTGCTTTCGAACTGCTAGGTTGGCAGGAGCAGGGACCGAGCAACGGGAGCTCGCCACTTCACGGGGATTCGAACCGCCAACCTTCTGATCAGCAAGTCCTAGGCTCTGTGGTTTAAAGCACAGTGCCACCTGCGTCCTAAAGTAAAAAAATACATACCATAATAACAGACTTAAATAATACGCCCCCCCCCCCAGTATTCAACTCTCTTTCAAAACTCCTATCCAATCACCACTCACTTCCAACATCACAACCACACAATTTCCCCCTAACTGACCTAATATACATTTTGCACAATACATACCATCGCATACAAGTTTACCATAATCAGTAGTTGTACAATATTATGAACACAGACAGCAGAACCTCATACATGGCAAAGGGTGAGCTGTTGGGGATTGAAGAGTCACTGGGGACCAAGGCATGTCTGAAAGCAGCCTAAAGCCCACAGAGGGCACCCAGCCCATCATTTGAGAAACAGTGGTCTATATTTTACTTGGTTTTGCCTACATAAGTCATGGAATTGATGTCAAATATGAACAATGTCACCCTCCTGGTTCAGTTCCTGACCCACATAAAGAGTCTCCCCACTTTCTCTTCCTTGCTGCTGCTTCTGTGTATCAACTCTTTAGAACGTGCTCCTTCCCAGCTCTGGCTGGAAAACTGGAAGAAATCTTCAGCCAGGGTTGGAAATCTCAAGAGAACAAAGAATGCAAAAGCTGGAGAATACCCAACACTCGTTCTGGGTGCTTTATGGTGTACCGTAAATTGCAAATATACAAAGACTAAGCAGAGCTAAAACTAGATAAGAGTTCCCTCTCTCCACAAGACTGTAGAGCCTAGGAGAGACAGTCTGTGGAAAGAGGTCCTAAAATGCTTTCAACCTCCACTGGAACAGATTGCTCACTTGGGGCTGCCTGGAGTCCTGCATCCTGACCCGCTTCATTACTTTCCCCTAGGTATGGTAGCAGTGGCGCAAAATTTGGAAGGAAGTAAAGCACTCAGAAATGTGTTTGGAAGCAAGCATTTGCTCTGGCAGGAACCGATGGTGATGCCAAACCTATAAAGGTTGACCAGAGGGAAAGCTCGGTGGAGCTGCAGAAACAGTGATGTCAGAAAAACAGCCTTGGGAGAAAGGGAGGCCATGGCACTGAGCTCCTATTTTTCCCCATCCCACTACCCTCCCAAATTAATATTCTCTTGTCTGCTGATACTCAACTCCAAGCACTCGCCTCTGACCAGGAGCCACCATTCTGGAAAGGAGAGGATTCTATTAATAAAAAGGTATCTGAACAGCAGGAACCAAAGCTGGGTCTCTGGTCCTCCCACCCAGCCACTGCACTGATCATCAGTGATACTAACCCAGGAAGAAAATGCTGAAAGAGAACTTCATGCTGAAAGACCATTCTGCCCAGTAGCCAGGGGTGTCCTTTTCTAATGTCCCATGAAGGAAGATCTCCTCTGGAGGCTGCAGCAGCTGAACTATCACACTCGCCTGCAGCATAGCTGTTTCCTTTCATATATCATTTCCTTTGATCTGAGGGGATGGTTTACCTTTTTAACCAACCAGCACCACATGACAAAAACTTCTCTTATCAGTGTGCAGTCACTGCATGCAAGAAGTAGGAGCCCACAAAGGGACATATTTTTCATGTTGTGAGTGTTTAGCCTGGACTATGTGAACATGCGTTTTCTGATGCCTCCTCAAGCAGATGATTGGATCCTTAGGAGCACTGCTATGGTGAATGAGATTGAATCTCACTTTAATATTTTGAAGCTGGGGTGGGGTGGGGGGTGGATCTGGATTCTGTCTCATGTTAAACCTCCAAGGTATACTTTTCCAGGATGTGCAGAATCACCTAGTTACCAGACCAAGATACTTAAGCGACTTAGTGTATCCAAATATATATAAAAAGTAAAAAAATTGTCCAGTAGCACCTTGGAGTCCAACTACCGGTAAGTTTGTTCTTGGTATAAGCTTTCCTGTGCATGCACACAGGTGTATCTGAAGAAGTGTGCATGAAAGCTTCTACCAAGAACAAACTTAGTTGGACTCCAAGGTGCTACTGGACAATTTTTTATATTTTTAATATATATTTCGACTGTGTCAGACCAACACGGCTACCTACCTGAATCTTAGTGTATCCAGTCACAGAACAAAGCAGCTGATGAGTTTGTGAGCTCCTGGGACTTTGAAGAAGATATCAGCCTTCAGTATCCTGGCTCAAAGAACATGCCAAGCCCAAACTTGACTTAGCCGGTAAAGTTAAAGGAACCCTGGACGATTAAGTCCAGTCAAAGGCGACTATGGGGTTCCGGCACTCATCTCGCTTTCAGGCCAAGGGAGCCGGTGTTTGTCCACAGAGAGCTTTCAGGTCATGTGGCCAGAATGACTAAACCGCTTTTGGCGCAATGGAATACAGTGATGGAAACCAGAGTGCATGGAAACACCATTTACCTACCTGCCACAGCAGTACCCATTTATCTACTTGCACTGGTGTGCAGTACCCATTTATCTACTTGCACTGCTAGGTTGGCAGGAGCTGGGACAGAGCAACGGGAGCTGACCCCGTCGTGCAGATTCGAACAGCTGACCTTCTGATCATCAAGCCCAAGAGGCTCAGCGGTTTAGACAATAGCACCATATGAACATGATAAGTGAGTGCCCTGATAAGGCTGCTAAGCAATGGCAACAGATTTGGGAGATACAGGAGCAAGAACAGCAGCTTCACCCTTCAACTTCCTCTTCTACTTTTAACTGCTTACTTAAATCATTTCTGTGTAGACTTGCTGAAACAAACAAAAATTGCAATGTGATAATTATATCCCTGAAATCTTCAGCTGTGTCATGGAGATCAGAAAACAAGATAATCATCTGAAACATACACCAGAGGCATTACTTCATGGCTGACATTATTATGAATTATTTTAATTAGAGAACCCCTTTTGGATTGCTTGTGTGAAAAAAAAAAGAATTTGAGACATTTGTGTCTGAAGATTGGGAAAACATTACTTAACAGAAAGCAGAACAGTTGGATATCAACCTAGCAGGAATGTTTTGAACAATTTCTTTTATGTAACTGACAGATGGAAAATCATAAACCCCCTTTTCTTCTCCTTTTCTTGGCTTTCTTCCTTTCTTCTCTTTCTTTTTTCCCTCCCCCCCCCCTTTGGTGTCCTCTGCTGTGGGTCATTATTGGGGTCCAAGGATTAGACACACATGGTTGGTGGAAGGACCTTGAGTGAGAGGCAGGGAAGGGAAATCTCCCAGGGTGAGAGACTGGGAGAAGATGGGAAAACTCTCAGGTGAGAGATAGGAGAGCCCACCACTTTCTGTGTGTGACAAGGGTTAAAAACTACCTTAGAGAGAGGACTCTGCATTTTATTTTATTTTTCCTGTTTTTGTTTTTATCTAGATTAATTTCTTTTATCCTACTGTATTATGAAAAAGCTTCAATAAAATCTTCCGAAAAAGCACAAAGCTAGCTTTGGACAAAGAGACTTGTACATTGTTTCTGCACTATAGATATTCTGCTGCAGGTTTTCCTCCCGTTAATTTTTCTGGAGGCTGAAAAAGTGATGAATACATTTAATCAATAATAAATAATATTTGCATGAGTTAAAGAATTAGTTGCTGGGATGACAAAGTATATAATTCAACATTGCTGTTTGGTATGGATTATGTACTATTATGTATCACTATGCATTTA
>JAXCMG010000035.1:5788819-5799280 GCA_034642415.1 Podarcis siculus
AAGAAGAAGAAGAAGAAGAAGAAGAAGAAGAAGAAGAAGAAGAAGAAGAAGATATCTGATATAACAACAACAACAACATACCTGATATAAGAAGTTCCAGGAAGTTACTTGGTTGTGAGACTAACAGCGGGCGATCTAAACATGCATAGCTACAGCTGTAGTTCCCTTCATCCTTCCTGCTGATATTGCCAATGGAAAAAATACCCACACGATTGTGAGCCTTCAACAACTGTTTTGGCATTGGATCTCCAGCCTTGTGGAGATAGAATTTTGCAGGTCCACCATTCGTTGTACACGTGATGTTGACCTGTGCTCCGGGGGCAATCAGCTGACTGGTAACAATGGAGATGGTTGGTGTGTGCAACCTGCGATCTGTGCACAGAAGGAAACAGGAATTGAGATGTTGACAACCATAAGCCAGGGCTCTGTCTTCAGCCACAGGATAGGAAGCTACATTAGGGATTATGCTTTTCTCTTTAATGGAAGCCATATGGTATTTCAAAACAAGCACACAAGGAAATAAAACAAGCTAAACAACAGCTGATCAAAACTATCTTAAGACAAAGCAGAGAATACTTCTTTAAAAAAAAGTAAAATGAAATAACTCATAAAAAGCGAAAGCCAGTCAAATACTTGTCAAAACAGATAAACTTTCACTTGCTGGTGGAATATAGTAAGTGAATGGCTGTCTTATCAGATATTCTTTTGGATTCAGGCTGGCAGTAAAAGGAACACTCAGAATGAACTTTAACAAGTTGTATTTGTTAGATAAACATATAAAGCATGAAGCACAGAAAAGCAGATAACTTACAGCCCTTTCAAAACCTATTTGGTGTTTCGCAACTTTCTGACTAGTTGCAGGGCCTTAGCCAGACCTAGCAGAGTAAACGCAGAATCCACGGAAGCAATTGGTGACTTGGCTGCAAACAGGGTAGATGAAGCAGGAACCAGGAACTTGTAGTTAGGTGTTTATTATATACAGTGGACTATTTACAGGAAAAGAACACGGATCTTTTGCTAGCTCTCTCTGACACGACTCACAACTCCTACACTGACACACAGAACTCTGAACCTGAAATACTGAACTAACAGTTAGTAGGCCATTAATTATCACTCCTTTGAGAGAGCTTGACCAGTCAGGGAGCAGTCTCCATGTCTCTGTTATCACCAGGCAGACTTATTCCTTCAGATTGCCTTCTGGCTGTCTGCCAAACCTTAATTGACTCTGTGTGAGTAGCTGCACGTACACAGATTCCCAACAGGGGTCACCAAGTATGCAAAACTTGCTTTAACAAAGTCAGCCCAGATGCTTTCCAGGAAAGTCTGATATGCAACAGGCAGGGGAATTATTGTTTTTTAAACGCTACATCTTCCCACCCAGGAAGTGGGACTCTTTAAATAAACCCCTGTTTAATCCAGGGGTCAGCAACCTAAGGCCCATGGGTCACAAGTAGCCCATGGGGGTCATTTAACTGGCCCCCGAGCTGCCCCTGAACCGAGCCATCTGCTCCATGAGTCCCCTCACGCTGCACTAAACCGGCGCAGCACAGCACAGCACGGGGACTTGCCTCTGAGGTGCTGGAAATTAGGTCTGCACATGCGCAGATGCCGGAAATCACATCTGTGCAGATGCAGACGCTGGAAATCACGTCTGCACAGATGCCCGGGGGTGTGAGTGCGCGATCCAGCCCATGGAGGGATCTCCGCTGGAGTGAACCAGCCCAGGCTAGTTAAACCCTGCCAACCCCTGGTTTAATCCATGTTATGTGCCCTCTCCAGATAGCCGCCTGGTGCCTTGTGCTAGTAAACACCCAGCTTGATGCCCAAGCTCAAACCAGAAATTATAGTTGAAGCAAGGGGGTGGGGAAGGTGCTTGCAATGACTCCCTTACCTATAACTAGAAACTCCACAGGCTTACTGGGCTCTGAGATGACAAAAAGATCTGGCGAAGGGCGGTAACTACAGGCAAAGCTTCGATTGTGCTCCTGCTCTGCAATGATGGTGAAGGTGGCTGTGTTCCTGCTGGTCACAAGGCGCTGCAGAGGCTTCGTTTCTCCAGACTTTTGGAGATAGAATGTCACGGCCCTGTCTTGGCTGTGGCACTGGAGGGAAACAGCTTCTCCCACATTGACAATGACAGAACTCAGGGAAAGACTGGGTCTGGGTAAACTGGGATCTGTGGAAAGGGAGAGATTGGATGGTGAGGAGTCCAACTCCATTTATCATCGCCCTGCTTTTTTCTTGATCTCTTGTTGTCCCTTCAGCACTATACACCTGATTATAACTGCAGGTTTATATTATTTCCAGAGAAAGGACATCCATTGCTTGTTCAACCAGGTATGCCTTGCTGCAATTTTTTTGTGCAGACATATCCGGTGCACTATATGTTTAAAGGAGTATTGCACCACTTTAAACAATTACAGCTTGGGAATCCCAGGAAGTATAGTTTGTTAAGGATCCTGAGAGTTGTTAGGAGACACCAATTCTCCTAACGGAACTACAATTCCCATAGTTCTCTGTGAATATACATTGATTTCTAAGGCACTGGTTGTTAAACCACTCTGGAAATTGTACCTCCGTGATGGGAATAAGGGTCTCCTAACAACTGTCAGCCCCCTTAACAAACTACACTTCCTTTTGAGTCTTTGCTGGAAGACATGGTTGTTGAAAGTGGTTTGATACTGTTTAAATGGGCCTAAGTCTAACACGTCTTCAACGTGAAAGAACATTTAGACCTCTTTGTGATGAACTTTTCCCAGGCAAATCCAACTTAGCCAAATATTCTAGAAGGGCACGGGGGAAGAATCCTGCATTTCTGTTGAGTTGCCAACTATTCTTAGTGGTTCCAACCCAATGGCCTGAACAGCAGCCTGGAAAACAAGCAGTTGTAGTTTGTTCCTTCCCTCGCCATTGTGTTATCCCATAGCCAGGAGAAAGATTCACTTTGCTTAATTTCCTCATATCATGGTGATGTTAAAAATGCAGGAGCAGGAGTACACTGCTACCTCTCAAACTCACCTGAGCAAATTCCCATTTAAACATTTATGACATAAACAACCAGAAGTGCTAGATAAATAAATGAATAAGCTTCAAAGGCCACTCTAAAACAAATATTGCAGATTGCTGGAGGACCAGCCTTACCTGTTACCAGAAGCTCCAGGGGGACACTGTGTTTTGAGATGAAAAAGGAATTTCCTGAACATATGTAGCTGCAAGTATAATGCCCTTTGTCCTCCAAGCTGATATTGGTAATGGGAAAAGTGTGGGTGCTCGAATTACCCATCCTGGAATACTTTGGTGATGGATCTCCAGTCTTATGGAGATAAAACTGTGCAGATCCATATGCAATTGTGCACACAATATTGACTTGTCCTCCAAGGGCAACTAACTCACTGGGGTTGATGGAGATTGAAGGTTTTATTAAGCTGTCATCTATGCACAGAAGGAAAAAGGAATTTAGATGCTGACTGTCACCATGTGATTGGGGCGTGTCTGGGGATGGGTGAATTTGTCAATTTTGGCTTCTCTTTTTCTCATTTCCCATTCAATGCATTACATTTTTTGTATCAGTTTGCTGTTTTTTTTAATTAAAAAAACCATCATGAAAATTTATCAGCACTGAACACAAATCTTACCTAATATGCACATTTTTGCAAAGCGATTTCCCCTACAATAATGCATTTTGTATGTTGTTTTCAATAATATATGCACTTTAAGGCACGTTTTACCCTAATATGTGCATTTTTGTGCACACTGTGATGGCATAACTGCACAGCAAAATTAATAAAATTGTGGATTTCAATGGAGGGCTCTGTTTTGGTTCTTACATGGTTTTGGGATGTGTGAATGAGGTCATCATGAACTTCCCTAGCATTGATATTTAGCAAAACAATAATGGACAGACAGAATAATTTCCCACTCATATACCGGTATCCACAGCTATTTCTGGTTGTCAGCAGTAGTATAAAGGTCCAACTGCCTGTCAGATGCTTAAGCCTCACCCCCTAGTCATCATCGTCCCCCAGCTTGATTGATGATCACATGATATGCCACCCCGGCAGCCCTGACTCAGAAATACCACTCTTTAAGACCACCATGCCATGCCTTTGGAGAAGTCATGTGACCTCTCCACAATGACAGCAGGTTATTGTGGGCCAATAGGCAGAGGTATTCAACCTCATACAATCAGGGAAGGGGGAACTTGGGCTTGATGTAGGATGGCCTCTTTACATGCCCAGACACATTCTTAGAAGTGAACACACTGAGGCAGCCCCAACACTTCTAAAAGTTCTAGCAGATTAAGTAGCAGATTGGTTGGGGGTTTAAAACCTCTGATTAGTCTACAGTGATGTGACATCATTGTAGAAGGGTCACATAGCCCAGTCAAGCCAATCAGATACCCTATTGTGACTCAAGTCAAATTGGCTAGGGGTTTTAAAAACTCTGCCTGTTAGTCCACAAAGGCCTGCCTTCATTGTAGAGGGGGCACATGATCCTGAAATAGATGTCATGGGGGACATATGGCATGGGGTATCATGGGATATCATCAATCAAACTCTAACGCAGGGGTCAGCAAACCTTTCAGCCGTGGGCCGGTCCACTGTCCCTCAGACCTTGTAGGGGGCCAGACTATATTTTTTGGGGGGAAATTAACGAATTCCTATGCCCCACAAATAACCCAGAGATGCATTTTAAATAAAAGGACACATTCTGCTCATGTCAAAACACTAGGCAGGCCCCACAAATAACCCAAAGATGCATTTTATATAAAAGAACACATTCTACTCATGTAAAAACATGCTGATTCCTGGGATGTCCGCGGGCCGGATTGAGAAGGCGATTGGGCTGGATCCAGGCCCCGGGTTTGCCTACCCATGTGCTAAGGGGTCCAATCAGACTCTAGGAATTGGGGCTTACCCTTATACTACTGGCAGCCTACTTAACTTCACTCTTGAAATTATTTCTGGTTCCACCTAAACACTCAGAACATACCTCTGAAAAGCAGCTCCACAGGATCACTGGATGGTGAGGTGACAAAAAGTTCTAGCTTGGGACGATAAGTGCAGATATAGTTCCCAGCATGTGCCGGCTTTATATTACTGATGTCGAAAATTGCCATGGCCCCATTGTTACTGATGGCTGTAGGGACCATTTGGTCTGTATCCTTTTTAAAATAGAATGCTGCTGCAATGTCTTGGCTTTGGCAATGGATAGTGACTTTTGTTCCTGGGTAAACAGGTTCAGTGGGGGTCAGGAAGATCCTGGGTCTGAATAATTTGGGATCTGTGCAAAAGAAAATATAAGGGGAGGAAATCCCTCCCCAATTGCCAAGTCCTGTTAACATACTGAACTTTTCTCTGCCATAGTAATGAATAAGGGGCAGGTGACAACAGCTTGGTCAAAAGAAAATTCAGTAGGGACTATTTATTTATTTTAAAAAGATTTTATTTATTTTTAAAAAACATTTATTTATTAAAAAATTATACCATAAAAAAACTCAAAGCAGCTCACAACAATAACACCTATATGGAATAAGAACTGGGTAAAATTTTAAACCAGAGATCATCAATTAGCTGTTAGAGAAATACATTTTCTTACCTGCCTGCATAATTTTTGGCCGGCATTTCAAGGCACCCACTGAACTCTATTGGCATTTCACAGGACTGGGCTGATGGCACTAAAGGCTCAGCTTCATATTGCTGTCAGGTGAGCCTTGCCAATTTTGGGGACGACCAGTGATGCTCATGCAGATGACCTCAGTGGTGAAGCTGGATATAAAGGTTCAGGTGGTCCTTAAGATACCCAGGACCTTGTAGATGAACACAAGGACCTTGAACCGGCTCAGTAGTAGATGGGGAGACAGTGCAGCTGTTTTTTTACAGTGGTGTTATATGTTGGCAGCTATGTGCCCCCATAAGCAGCCTGGCCATTGCATTGCCCACCAGCTGGAGCTTCCCAATCAGCACCAAGGACAGCCACTCCTCCAGCCCTGAGGTTATGAACGAATGGGATACAGTGATCAGGCTATCTCTCTTCAGGAATGGCTATAGCTGGTGAACCAGATGAACCAGGCAGAGGGCCTTTTCAGTAGTGGCGCCTGCCCTGTGGAACGCCCTCCCATCAGATGTCAAGGAAATAAACAACTATCTGACTTTTAGAAGACATCTGAAGGCAGCCCTGTTTGGGAAAGTTTTTAATGTTTGACGCTTTATTGTGCTTTTAATATTCTGTTGGGAGCTGCCCAGAGTGGCTGGGGAAAGCCCAGCCAGGTGGGCTGCGTATAAATAATATTTATTTATTTATTTAGGCATACCCTAAAATTACAGAGGACACATGGCCTCTGGGTTAAATAAATACATTTTAAAATGCCTATTTTAACTGTTTTTAAAATTGAGAACGCTAAGGTTTATAGCTGTCCTCCGTGCAAATGGTGCTAGTAGCTGTTTCTGTTTTATGAAATTATTGTTTTCTTGGCTTGCAGATTATTTAGTATTTTGTGACTGCACGGTTGGGTGCCTCCCCCTCTCTCTGCAAGAGCCCATGGCGTTCGGGGCACTCACCCAGGTCTGTGGTCCTTTGGAGACTGTCATAGCTTTAAGAATGACTGCTCCCCACTTAAAATGGTATGCGGGCGCTGCTACGTTAAGGTCGCTGTTAAAGGGCCGGAAAGGAATTTCCCTGCATTGGCAGGTTTCGCCTTTCCCGTAGCAAAACGTCACAACTTTGGCGGTATCAGGCCTTGGGTGGAATCCTTTAGTCCATCTACCTCTTTGCGGCGGCGATACCAGGGTTCCCCGTTAAAGGGGTTTCTGAAAGGAGGCTTTGACCTCCTTTCATTGCTCTCCCCTGCGGCGGCAGCGTAAAGGGGGCGGCTATCTATCTCTGCTTGAACATATGTTCTCCAGAGCCGCCCCCCCCCCCCACACACACTGGATAACCCTGAAGCTCCCTAGGTCCCCGGCTGGGGACTGGGGAGGGAGAATGCCCAATGCCTGAGCCAAGGTCTACCCACATTTGAAATTTAATAAAGTTGTGGCCAATTTAATCCCATAGCACGTTGTCTAGAGTCGTTATTCCACATGACGGGGGGGACCGCTCGGGATCTGGGGACTCCGCCTGTCCACGCAAATATGGTTTATTCACCAATTTACACCTTCAGTCTGCATGCAGGGAGTCCAGATCTTACAGCCTGGTCATTTCAAGAGGGGCTGATACCCCATTGCAGTGCAGCCCTGCAGTCCAGGGCATTTCTCCCTGCCGGCCTTCCCAAGATGGGTCCCAGACTTTCTTCCTTCTTATTTTCCCCAGCAACCCTTGCTCAAAAAACCTTTATTTTCCTGTCACCTCAACCAGTGCAAACATCCCAAACCCAGTCTCTGTTCACACCTCAGGGCAAGGGGGAGGACAGTTATCTTGCATTGTTAATGGATCTCAATGGCCCTGTATTGTTTCTTAATGGCCCTAGCTTGGCCAGGTCATTTTGCATCCGCTAGCCCAGGAATTCCTCTGCAGGTTGTATTTCTCTCTTAACATCTCAAATAATCAAAATGAAACACACACAAAATCTATCACAGTATTTTTGTCTATGTATCCAAAAGAGCAAGCAAACAAAGGTAAAATTCACACACACACACACACACTGTAAATGCTTAAAATTTTAGAAAACCCTACAATATTATATGCGTACTATAGAACATTAAAGACACCATTTTAATGCAGGATGCTTTAGAAATAAATGGTAAATGAGTGAATGTTTGATTGTAATAATACTATGTTTGTTTGTATGTTTATAATAAAATATTAACATAAAAATAAACAAAGGCCGCTGATACTCAAGCTTAGTTGGACATTACCCTGTGAGACTTTCAGGTCTTATATTAGTATTAGTATTAATTGAATTTATATACCACCCTATACCTGGAGGTCTCAGGGCGGATCACAAAACAAAACCAGAATATAAAACCACATAATAGATCATCAAAATAAAGACAACAACCCAAAGCCCCCTCCCCCCCCCCCCCCCCCCCCCCACATTTTAAAAGGGTATAGGATGTCAAACACGTCAACCAAAGGCCTGGTTAAAAAGGAAAGTTTTTGCCTGGCGCCTAAAGGTATATAATGAAGGCGCCAGGTGAACTTCCCTGGGGAGGGCATTCCACAGACAGGAAGCTACTGCAGAAAGGGCTCTTTCTTGTGTTGCCACCATTTGGACCTCTCAAGGTGGAGGCACATGAAGAAAGGCCTCAGAAGATGATCTCAGAGTCCAGGTAGGCTCATATGGAAAGAGGCTAAAAGCAATGAATTACAGTGGTACCTCAGGTTAAGAACAATTCGTTCTGGAGGTCCGTTCTTAACCTGAAACTGTTCTTAACCTGAGGTACCACTTTAGCTAATGGGACCTCCTGCTGCCACCGCGCAATTTCTGTTCTCATCCTGAAGCAAAGTTCTTAACCTGAGGTACTATTTCTGGGTTAGCAGAGACTGTAACCTGAAGCATCTGTAACCCGAGGTACCACTGTATTTAAGTTTGATGTGATAAGTTCAGGACACACTAAATAAGATACTATACCTGATACGAGAAGCTCCAGGGATGTACTTAGTTTTGAGACGAGGAAAGGTTTCCGTCCATAGATGCAGCTAAAATTCCCTTTGTGTTCCAGGCTGACATTACTAATGGAAAGTTCACCTGAGGGAAAAGGCATGGGCCCCTCCGCTTTAGAGCCTCCAGCCTTATAAAAATAAAACGAGGTGGCTCCATCTTTAGGTTGACACTGTATCTTCACACTTCCCCCCAGGGCAATTGAATCACTGGGTCTTCGGAAGATGTTGGGTCTGCTTAAGCTGAGATCTGCATGCAGAAGAAAAAGAGATGTGAGGTGGCCCGCCATGGCGTGCTTGCAAAGAGTGGGAAGAGGCAGGTGTCTCCACCTTAGCATTCAACAGCAATGTGTGTGGACACAGGGACGTAGGAAACTGCCTTACACAAAGTCAGATCATTGTCTACACTGGCCGGTCATGGTTCTCCAAGGTTTCTCTCCCAGCCCTACCTGAAGGTGCCAGTGATTCGAACTGAGACCTTCTGCTTTCTCAGTGAGCTTCAGCCTTTTGCCATAAGCTCACAAATCATATATCCCATTTGCTGCCTGTAAGTGGAGCTGATTACATCCTTTCGTCCTTCCACAAGATTGCCTTTAAACCTCAGCTTCAACGGAGTGGTTTAGCAACCATTTCCTCTTCAGAGGGAACTTTGGGTCTTGCAGCATCTTCTGAGACTTGCTGCAGTTCCTCAACCGCCTTCCCCTGAACCCTTAGCATACTCCGGCCTCGGGCCTCCCAAATGAACATGTTGCTGGTACTGTATATGAAACTCATATTTGTCAGCTCTTAGCTTATGGCTAAATGTTTTTCTTTGCTGCCTTCACTATTTATTTATTTATTTATTCATTCATTCATTCATTCATTCACACACACACCGCCCACATGGCTGGGTTTCCCCAGCCACTCTGGGCGGCTCCCAACAGATTTAAAAGCACAATAAAACATCAAACATTAAAAACCGCCATTGCCCCCCCCCCCCCGAGAGATCTCTCATTGTATATACAGCCTCCTGATATTTTGCTACTAAACATTTGGAATATGCCGTAGCTAGAATTAAGCTAAAACGAAAAATCCAGACTGAGAGATGAGGTTAGGGACGTGCCTGCAAAGATGCTTTCTTTTTCTTTTCTTTTTTAAAAAATCTTTATTGAAAGTTCAAAAAGTACATAATTTTATCTGCACTAGACATTGTGAGATGTAAATAAAAGAGAGAGAAAGAGAACCTGTGTAGAAGAGAAAAATAAAGGGGGGAGAAGAAAACCCCCAAAACTGTATACTTTACAAGGGTGTTGTTGTACTTTACCAGATCTGAACCTATTACAGTATTTGTAAGAATGCAAAGATGCTCTTCTACTTACCTGTCAGCAGCAACAACAGAGAGCTGCTGGGCTCTGAGCTGATAAAGGGTTCTAAAGGACGGTGGTAACTGCACTGGTAGTTCCCTCCATGCCTCGGCTCTGCCTTGCTGACAATGAAATTGTTTGCCATAGTCTGATGCGTCACCTGGGTATTAGCATTTTGGAAATAGAACTCCACATCCTCATGTGGGCTTTGGCAACAGATGGTGAAATTACTTCCCAGTGCTATCTGATCCATGGAACTGAAGGAGATATTAGGCTTCCCTAACGTTTGATCTGTGCAAAGACAAAGATTCTTGAGGAATTCAGTCTTTGCAAAAGACAGTGCAGACACGCTGACTTGAAACACACCTCCTGAATAGTTTTTGCGCTTACCTGGCTTCCCCACCCCACCCATCCCCCGCACATGCCCAGAATCCTTTTTTAAAAATGCAAAACCAGTTTGGCTCCCAATCTCTCACGGGAGCCAATAATAATAATAATAATAATAATAATAATAATAATA
>JAXCMG010000035.1:5799290-5814584 GCA_034642415.1 Podarcis siculus
AATAATAATAATAATAATAATAATAATAATAATAATATCAAAATGAATTAAAATGTGTATTAGGATTATTATTGAACAATATTTGTAAATGAATATAGATAGACAACAAGAATTTGTATATATAGAAAGATTTATTTGTTTACGGACATTTAATGGAAAAAAATGAAGAAGAACAATCTTGTGGAAAATGGACAAAGACAATGTGAAAAGTTAAAGAGGACACAAAAAAGCCAGAAGAAAGGAAGGAGGGAAGTCAGCTTGGGAGAGCAAAAATAAATGTGAAATATAATGTATGTGTATGTACAGTATGTAACTAAAAATTCAATAAAGATCATCTGAATAATAATAATAACAATAATAATAATAATAATAATTTATTATTTATACCCTGCCCATCTGGCTGTGTTTCCCAGCCAGCTGACTCATGCCAGAGTGTGAGACCAAAATACAAGGCTCCTTTGGTCTGGTACTCTGGCACAAACCAGCTGATTCGCACCAGAACACCAGACCAAAACAATGGGACATTCTTGGATCCAACCAGAAGCTGGGATGGCTTCTGTAATTCCGGCACATCCTGCTCAAATCGGGACAGTTGAGAGGTATGATATACTGCTTAATTAGAATAGTCTCTAAGCAGCATACAAGAAGCTCAATTCAATGATTTTTTTTTTTTAAATGTGTTGATAACTATAAAATCAGAATTCAACGAAAATGCATGCTGGAATTAAATAAAGAGTCTACAGTAAGTGCCAGAAGTTGAAATATTGCAATGTACTCTATGCCTTTGGAGATTACTCAGAAACTTTAGTTGGTCCAAAATGCAGTGACCAGATTACTGGCTGGGGCTGCCTTTAGAACTCATATATCCCATGTTCTAAAACAGCTGCATTTTCTGCTGGTTCATTTCCAGACCTAAATTCAAGGTGCTCACATTTGTGTTCAAAGCCCTGAACAAGCCCTAAATAACTTAGGCACCAAACAGACCACCTTCTTCCCTACTGACTATCTCAGGTGTTAAGATCAGAAGAGGAGGCCCCTTGGCAGTTCTACCTCCCTTAGACTTTCAGGGTGGCAGTGGCTCAGGAAAGGGTATTCTCTGTGGCAGCCTATTTGTTGTGCCATTCCCTTCCCACAGAGGCGCACCTGGCTTCTTCATGATACAGTTTTCACCCTATTTATTATTATTATTATTATTATTATTATTATTATTATTATTATTATTCATTTATTGAATGTATATACCACCCTATACCCGGAGGCCTCAGGGCAGTTCACAGAAAAGATCACAATATATAAAATCAAAATAAGAACAATAACAGAATAACACCCGCCCCCGCCCCCCGATAAAGAGCCACATTTTAAAAGGGTATAGGATACCTACTCTTATGAAGGTATCTGTTTTAACTGTTTTTAATTCTGAATTTTAATTATTGTAACCTGCCTGGGACCTACTGGTGAAGGGTGAGTAATTAATCTAATCTAATCTAATCTGATCTAATCTAATCTCATAAATAAAATAAAATAAAATAAAATAAAATAAAATAATAAAATGGAAGCCAGTGCCGGATACCATAGCATTGTGGACACTGTTCCCAGTTAAAGGACATTTTTTGGCTGTTCTTTAGGATTAAAATCAGGAACACCTCCTATGGCTAACTTCACAATCCTAAGAAGTAACTTCTGTTTAATTCAAATGGGCTTACTCTGAGGTTAGCAGCATTAGGATTGCAGCTTAAATATTGCAAGTTCCAAGTCTTCATTCAGGCATTTTGGGCAAGTGGGGGGGAGGGGCTTAAAGTGGACTTAAAGCATTCAGTATCAATCTCTGAAGGAGCATTCTAAGCATGTTAGCGGACCAAAACATCTAGCCTGGACCAATGAACTATGTGACTTTTACCTTACCTGGCCTCGCTGGGATGCTGAACAAGATTTTGCTGCGGATGTCTTACCTATTATCATTAGCTTGACTTGTTCACTGTGATTTGACCGAAATAGGTTGCTGTAATAGTAACAGCTGTATAACCCTCCATGTTCGCGGCTTACATTAGTGATGTAAAATGCAGCCATTCCTCTGGCTATTTGGGTGGCAACGGTTATGTTGTGGCTTATGCTGTGGTTGTGCTTCTCCAGAGAAAAATTCATGAATAAGTTCAAAGGACTCCAGCATTTGATGGTGGCATTTCCTCTCTCTAAGATTCCCAGGCTAGGTTCCACTGTGATATTGGGAGCGCAAAGGATCTCACTGGGTTAACAAGGAAAGAAAAAGATAATAATAATAATAATAGAAGTAGAAGCAGAAGCAGAAGCAGAAGTAGATGGGATGCCTATATGGTTGCCTTCAAGTTTGTGGTGGCCCCAGGCAAAGTGACTCAGAGGCATCCTTCTCTGTCATGGGACCCCCTTGGGCCTACCAGAGAGCGGCAGGCAAAGGACTCTGAGCAATGGAGGAGATGAGTATAGCCACCATTTTTATTATCCACAATGACCCTCAGTGATCCTACATCAGGTGCATTGTGGGTAGGGATGGAAATATCTTTCAATTATGATTCTCTAAGTTTCTCATTCCCTCCAATCCTGAATTCAACTCTCTACATTTCTGCAGCAATTTTAAAATTTAGAAGGCAGCAGAAAATTTCTCCTCATCTGCACTGATTTTGGCAACCCTCTCATTTATATAGTAGGAAACATCCCTCTAAGAGTGACTTGAGCTGTATTTTCCTTGAAGTTCCATTGCCTGTAACAGAACTTGCACACCATTTTCTTGAAAGTGAAGCACTTTGTGTTTTCAGTCTTCCCGAATGCGTAGTTTTGGAGCATACAGAATAGCTATGCCTTGGTGTCTTTCCTGTGTGCCTCTCCAGAGTGACCCTAGGAGTCAATCCTCATTGGCTGATTTACCTCCTTTCTCTCTGATTGGCTCCAATTAGAACAAAGAATGTGAAGTATCCTTCTCAGTGACTAAAAAGCTCCCCTTTCATGCTGATTGATGGTTCCAAGACACTAGGGACAAGGACCCTGCTGAGACCCTGCTGCAGAAACAGCAACAGTTCCTAAGCCCCCCCACCCCAATTTCTTACCACTACAGCTCTTGTTGGCCCTAACGAGAATCTCTATCACTCACTCATTCACTTTCTCACACACAGATGCAGAGAGCCCATTTAAAAGCTTCCCACGATCAAAGTTACTGGAGTAACTTACATTCCTGCCACATTCAGCTTCAATGTAGTCTTACCTTTGAACACCTCCTCTTATGCCAGAAAGGAGCCTGGGAAGAGGAAAGAACCATACATTTAGTGGTTGGAGATAGTTTAATTCTTCTCCCCTTCCCCAACACGAATTAGCCCCCTTCCTCCTTTAGAAAAGAGATAGAGCACCTGTTTTGGATTCAGAAGGTCCCAGGTTCAGTCCCCAGCCCTGGAAAGACTCTTGCCTGAAACGGCCAGTCAGTGTCAACAATGCTAAACTAGATGGTCCAAAGTTCTGACTCAGTGTAAGACAACTTCCTTCATCCCCCACAAGCTGCTATTTATTCACAGATGGAAGCCACCAATGGTGCCAATAAACCAGAAATTATGTTATTTCATGCCTAATTTTTTACCTTGCCCCACGTTATAAGGCTTTCACCTATCAAACACACAATTCACACATATTTTTTCTTTTTTTAAAACCCCACACAGAATACTTCTGACCATGTGAAGAGTACATGCTAAATAATCACAATTTTACTCCAATGCCCTGGGGAAGAAAATGGTGGCCGCCACCATCTGCTGAGATGGGCTTTGCCCCTTCCCTGTAGTAGCACAGCTTTGAAAACAGGGAAAAGGCCTACGGGCAAGGCTAAACCCTATTACCACGAACCTTTTGCTGATTTTTGCCACCTCCCTTAAAAATCTCTATAACCACTGCCTCCACCCCCGTCAACAACTGTGGAGGAATTTGTTTTTGTTTTGCCATATAAAAATCTCACCAAAAGAACACCATGGGGAGAGTGGGTATCATAATGCAGAAATGTCGGGGTCCTTCAGCCAGTTCCAGAGCTGCTGTCGTCTGCTCTGTTTAGCACGATGTTTTCTGTGAGGCCCCAGATTGCATCTGAAATGGCAGGAAGCTGACAGTGGCCACATTTGCTACCCCACCCTAGACCTTGAGCTTCTCAGAGTTTCCTTCAATCTGAACAATCTCCTGCGGCCATATATCAGATTGCATGCAAATAAATCAAGCACAAAGCAGGGTTTTGAATGGCCATAGAATTGCTTTTATGGAAAACATACATAATAAAATTCATTTCTGGACTGGCTGCCTTGGAAGGTGGTAGAATCTCCTCACTGGAGGTTTTAAACAGAGGTTGGGCCATCTTACTACTAGAATTAAGACCATTACTGGAGTCAAACAGGGATGCATTTTGGCGCCTTTCTTGTTTAAATGTTATATTGATGACATGGTTAAAGGACTGGAGGGCCTACAGTTTGCCCCTGTCACAATTCTTGACCAAAAACTCTCAGTCTTAATGTATGCTGATGACCTAGTACTTGTATCTAGAACCCAGGTGGGCCTGAGACGGCTGCTTGCGAAATTAAGTTCATATTGCACTAGGAATGCTTTATCTATAAATTATGATAAGACGCAGGTCATTGTATTTGGGAAGCACCCTAAAAGGCATGTTTGGCACCTGGATGAACACATCATAAACCAAGTAAATACGTTTAAATATCTGGGGTTGGTTTATTCAGAAACGGCATCCTGGAATATACAGCTATCCAATATTAAATTGCAAGCCTTTAAATCAGCAAAAGCTATTTTGAAATTCGCTGCTTGTAAAGGTGGAAATCTGGTTAACCCAGCTCTATCTGTGTATAACACAGGTTGGGTGACCGTCTGTCAGGAATCCTCTGGTTGTGATTCTGGCGTTGAAGGGGGTTGAAAAAGATGGCCCTTGGGGTAACAGGGGTCTCCCCCCCCCCAACTATGATTCTATCACAGATTTGCCTATCTCTGGAGACAAGGCATCACATCTATTTACCCCATCACCTTCTGTTTACAGCTCCAGAGGCAGAGAAGCATGGTATCATTTGCATCTTTCCTACTTCTCCTAGTGGAGACTGTGGGAATGTGGCCCTTTGGGTGGGAAAAAAACCCCCACCCCTTTTCTAGGCCTCTGCATAATAATAATAATAGTAATAATAATAATAATAATAATAATAATAAAGACCTTATCAGAATTATAGCTCAAAAGTATAGTTCCAACTTTTTAAATAAAATCTGGCTGATTTCCCAGTTTTGAATATGAAATTTTGTATCCAAAACGTGACCATTTTACCATGGAAGTCACATGCTTCAGGAATGTGTTGGTATCTCCTGCTCATGCGGGCAAATATAAAGTATGAGGGTATTCTTGCAGTTGCAATATCATTCTGTTAGTTATCAAATAAATAAAGATGGCTAACGGGCAGTAAATATTTGGGCACATGGGAAATAATCCGAGGAGCGTTCAATGCCAAAGTGAACAGCTTAGCAGAGAATGTTTAGAAGCAGATTATTTCCCAGCTATAAATAGAAAGCAAACAGCCTACCATGGCAAAACACTGCAAGTAATCTTGGTTCTTGCCATAAGAGATATTGATAGCAGATTCGGGGAACATTGCTTGCATAACAGGATGGTGTGGTGAGGAGAGCTGATAACATGTCCTGGTGATGGTGCTCGGGATATGAAGAACATGCATGTGTTGCCATTGGGTTGAGCAGACATGTTGGCAGGTCTCTTCCACATCTGTACATTTAAAGCACTCTTATAATACTTTTAGCAGTCATGGGTTCCCCCAAAGAATGCCGAGAACTGCCATTTTTTTAAGGGTAATTTCCTCCCAAGCTTACAATTCCCTGCACCATTAACAAATGACAGCTCCCAGGACTAAAATGAGCTGGAACAGCATTTTAGTTTGTGACTGTTAAAGTGGTTTAGGTAAAGGTAGAGGACCCCTGGACAGTTAAGTCCAGTCAAAGGTGAATATAGGGTGCAGTGCTCATCCCGCTTCAGGCTGAGGGAGCTGGTGTTTGTCCACAGACAGCTTTTCTGGGTCATGTGGTCAGCATAACTAAACCACTTCTGGAGCAACAGAACACAATGATGGGAGCCAGAGTGCATGGAAACACCATTTACCTTCCTGCCACAGCGGTACCTATTTATCTACTTGCACTGGTGTGCTTTCAAACTGCTAGGTTGGCAGAAGCTGGGACAGAGCAACGGGAGCTCGCCCCATTGCAGGGATTCGAACCACCAACCTTCTGACCGGCAAAACCAAGAGGCGTGGATACAAAAGATGCCTCCTTCCAGTGGAGGAGAGAATGTGTATGTCTGGGACTGTATGGATTGGGACTGTAGAGATGACTCTGAGCAAGGGAACACTTGGAAGACAGGGAAGCTTTATGCATGCCTGTCTCAACATTAACAGTGTATTCCAAAATCCTCTGGGAATTTCCTATATGCTGTTGAGTGTTTGTTTTTTCCAATTTTTTTAATTAATTTTCCAAAAAAAATTTTAAAACAAACAAACAAACAAAAATACATCCTAGTTGTAATTAAACCAATTTTAATAACATTGTTAAGTGACTTCCTCAAATCCCCCCTGGTTGAATTTCATTGTATATCATTTTAACAGTTTTCCAAAAATCAATTTTCTCAAAAAATTAACTTGATCACTTAATATCTTTCATTCTTTCTAATTTAGCTTTAAACATCTTAATTCCTATCCTTACATATTTAAATCCTAAGCCTATCTAATATTAGCAAGCTTTTCCAATTAAGTTATCTTAACGTATTTAGCTAAGTGATCTTTAAATTTCATCCATTCTTCCTGGTATATGCTGTTGAGTGTTGATAAGCTGGAACAGCATTTTAGTTTATTTTGGAATTTATCAGATGTGCAAAAGTATCAAATGAGAAGCCCCTAGGGCGTGTGCTGGCCAAGCGCCCCGAGTTCCACCTAACATTGTGAGTGCCCAGTATGCGCGTGTGACATCACACACAGTGGGAAGGCCCAATGGAGACCCCCACTGCAGCGTGTGATGCATTGAGTCGCCCGGTCAGGCTCCCATGGTAAAAGATTTGTGGGCACCCAGGGTGTCAGGGACTGGGCAGAAGAGGAATGGTGGAGACCGCCTCCCTCACCTGACCCTTCCAGAGAAGAAGAAGATAGTTCAGAATTATAACAGGGGTTTGAGGAAGGTCACAGCTCAGAGGCAGATGAAGGAGAAAGCCGGGGAAATAACGGGAGAGGGGGAGGAAGAGGAGGGCAACAGCTGATGGACACAGTGTCTTTAGCAAGCATTCCAGACCCCGCCTCCCAGAACCCAGTGAGCGTTGAAAGTAGTAGAGCAAAGGGCTCAGAAGCAGAGGGCCCTCAGCACCACCTGTAGGCGAAAAGGTGGCAAATGATGAAGTGGGAGAAAAGGGGGCGGAGAGTCACTTGGTGCAACATCCAAGAGGCTGCATTCCCAAGCCTGTCTCTGTGAATACTCAATAAAAAGCAGGTGGTGAGGACTTTTCCTTGTCCTATCTGTTCCTGGCAACCTGCCATGGGGCTTGGTTCCTCTGCCGCCTGACACAGGGCCCCCTGCAGATGGCATCTATGGTGATGTCAAAGAGTTGGCGCAAGCATGTAATGGTACTACATTCTGTCCCTAGAACAGTGTGAGGGAACGAAGCAGAGGAAGGGAAGGAAGTAGTGCAGGTACAAAGGAACAGCAACAGCTGTGATTCCATAATGACCGCTCTCCCATCAACTGAAGGGCACCCTTTGCGTGGCCATGCACAGCACCCCGATCTCTGAGACAACGGCAGAAGTTCCTGGTCCGCCTCCCCACGTCACAGCCATTTGAGGTTCCCGCCAAACCTCAGTTCTAATGAACCTATCTGTGGTGGGGGGCAGACCTCTTCACGTAGATAAAAGGGGTGGAGCCTAACTGAGAGCGCATAGTCAGCTCCAGAGCTTCACCCGCCCTACCCTCCCTTTGTTTAATGCTCTTTTATTACAGGTTAACTTCTTTTACAGGTATGCGGGGGCTCCTACGGTCTTAGGATGGTTGCTGTTAAGGGACCCAGAAGGAATTTCCCTGAATTGGCAGGTTTCACCTTCCCCGTAGCAAATGTCACAACTTTGCTGGTTTTGGCCTTGGGCGGAATCCTTTAGTCTATCTTCCCTAAATGGGGGGAGGGGTGTGATGCTCTCCCCCTCCACAGCGGCAATCCCAGGGTTCCCCGTTAAAGGGGCTGAGTCAGAGGGGAGTCACTGGCCATATGCTGAAAGGTTGTCAGTGCACTCCCCAGTGTTGTGGTGAAATGGGGCACCCTGTGTAAACAAATGTCTTCCAGACAGACCTGATTACCCTGATGTGCCCCAAATCCCCGGCTGGGGACTGGGAGGGATACACGCCCAATGCCTAAGCCAAGGTCTTCCTGCATGTGAAAGTTTAAATAAAGTTGTGGCCAATTTAATCCCATAATACATTATCATGAGTCATTCATTTCTTCCGGGTGGCTCTTGGGTCGGGGGTCTCCACCTGGGCACGCAATGTGATGATAGAACTGGAAGATCACATGCTTCCAAAAAATGTGGAGGTAGGGTAGCCTAAGAATAACCCCTGCCTCCAGCAATACATGGGGAGGATTTCATGGACAGGAGCATGAAACTTACCAACATCCCCCACAGTGCTTCCAACCAGTCAGCCGCCATTTTGAAATCCCCACAGTGCTCTGCAATGTTGTTATGTCATGATGTAGCATCATTCTGAGGGACGTTATGTGGAAAAGGCCCTACTGGTGGCCATTTTATATCACCAAAAATAACCCACAACTCAACAAAGAGACTATATTACCCACTGGTAAAAGGAGTTTATCTTTATTATAATCTTCATGCACATTTTCCCATTAAAATGACAGAAAACTGCTAAAAGCAACAGAACAAGAAACACAGAATAAACACATTTCCATAAACAGTGACACCTGTCTTCTGCCTTGGCAATGTGACTGTTTAATTGAATGAAAAGAACACAAAGGTGCTCTTAGCGTTACGATGCAGGGCTGATCAGTTTGAACCTAATGGATTATGATCCAGAAGTTTGACAACATCCTTTTGCTAGAAAGCATAAGTAGAAAAATCATTTCGTTTCATGGTTTGAGTGCAGGGCCAAAGGGAGATGAAGTTCACTTCTTGGCATGTCTTACACAGAAACTCATCTGGTATATCTAAGATTTACCAAAGTGGACACCAAATGTCATACTTCTTGAGAAAAACCATCTTGTTGTCATGACACATACAGTAGCAAAGCCGTGTTTGCTTTGCTTCTCAGCCAACAACTGCAACATCTCTAGGAATGTTGCACATCAAAATCAGGATGCAATTCTGCTGTAATTCAAAATGTATTCTGCTGAAAATATGAAGTGTGCCGACTTTGGTTCCTGGAACTGGTACTTTTAGTGGACTCTGTGGGAGAAAGCAGTAGGAATCTGAGGAAGACCAAGCTCATTGCCCTTGAGGGATCTCAGTGCCTTGTTTGGACCTGGGCCATTGGTAGTAGCATTTTGAGTTTTCAAATAGATATCTTCTGCACAAAAAGAATGATGGCGTTGAGGATAATGGAGACCTAGGATATTGTGCAACCAATTCATATGCTGTGCCACTGAACTGCACTCCTCTTGTCATTTGGATGCAATTGTTAGTAAAGGAAAAGGAAACATATCAGGAGATATTTATCATGTTCCCTCTGAAGTGCCGATTACTGAGAATGATACATGTAAGCAAAAGAAGAATCAGAACTCCTATGGCAAAGCGGATGATGTTGACTTGGGTGCAATTATAGGTATCTGGAATGAGATGAGAAATCAAGGTCTGGATTATGAGGTGGCATGTTAAGGGTACATTGTTATTTCATTTGATTTTATTTAGCATAATTTGTATACTGCTTGGTTGCAAAAAGCAAAACAAAACCAAAAACCAAAAAACACCCCACCAAACTCTCTAATTGGTTAACAAATATAATCTACATTGAGCAGTTTAATGTGCATAACAACCAACCATTATATATATTCACCAGGCTTCATGAAGAATGTGCATGTAATCTGTCCATGAAGAGGGAATTGAGCACATTTCCCAATCAATATATCTCCAACAGTCCTTGGGGAATGTGCATATAGTGTCTGAATTTTGTACACTCTCTGGTCATTATGGTAAGTCTCCAACAGACCATATTGTTAGGAAAGCATTATATAATGTCTGGATTCGATATAAGGATTTGTTGGAAAACAAAACCCCTAGGTGGTTGTCACCAATGGAAGCCAAAGAGGTGAAAAAACTTAATATGGAATCTAAATGGCCTAAATACTGTGAGATTTTAGAACAAGAGGGTGGAAAAGTGAAATTACAGAGCTATGAGAAATTGAAGTCCAAGGTAAGAGATTGGCTTCATTATTTTCAGATTAATGAGGTCTTCAAACAAGACAGGAAAATTGGCTTCCAGGTGGAGAGATCAAAATTAAAAACTGAATTGTTAGAACCCAATACTAAGAATTTGTCAAGAATGTACAACTTGCTGTTGAAGTGGAATACACAAGATGAAACAGTTAAATCAGCTATGATTAAGTGGGTGCAAGACATTGGTCATGACATTATGTTTGCTGACTGGGAACAGTTATGGACCACTGGTATCAAATTTACGGCATGTAATGCCTTAAGAGAGAATATTATGAAAATGATCTACAGGTGGTACATGACCCCAGTCAAGCTTGCAAAAATATACCATATGCCCAATAATAAATGCTGGAAATTTAATGAAGCTGAAGGTACTTTTTATCATCTTTGGTGGACGTGCCCAAAGATTAAGGTCTTCTGGGAAATGATCTATAATGAAATTAAGAAGGTTCTTAAGTGCACCTTTCACAAGAAACCAGAGGCCTTTCTCTTGGGCATGGTCGGCCAAATGGTATTAAGGAAGGATAAGATGTTTTTTATGTATGCTACAACAGCAGCAAGAGTTCTTCTAGCAAAGTATTGGAAGACACAAGAACTACCCACACTGGAAGAATGGCAGACGAAGGTGATTGACTATATGGGACTGGCTGAGATGACCGGCAGAATCCGTGACCAAGGAAGAGAGACGGTGGAAGAAGATTGGAATAAATTTAAAGTTTATCTTAAAAACTATTATAAAATTAATGAATGCTAAAATGTCAAGGGTAATGTAAAGAAATAAGATTCCAGCTGTAAATGATTGGGTAAATGAAGAAGGAAAGGAAAAGAGTTTAAAAGTTAATAGAAGTGAGGGGTTGCTGAAGGAAATTATTAAATAGGGATGCAGAAAAGGGAGGCATGGGGAAGTCGGTGAAATAGGGTTAATGAAAAAGAGGTTATGAAATTATACGTGTTTATATGTTTGTTTGTTTTTGTATTGTGTTGTGTATTGTTTGAAATTTACGTTGGAAAATCAATAAAAATTTATTTTTTAAAAAAAGTCTCCAACAGACCTTGGGGAATCTGCATATGTCAACTGAATTTTGTATATTCTCTGGCCAATGTGCATAATCCCCCAATAGGAGCTGTTTTCCCCAACCATCAATCTTCCTGTTAGAGAAACCTTTATCTGCTAAATTAACTCATGTCAGCCTGATGTTAAAGGCACATAAGAATGCCTCTCTCCACCATACTAAGCCTAATGTGACTGAGACTTGCATGTTTTGAAGCTTACTGGAATTTTCAATTAAGCTTCAAAGACCTCCTAAACCAAAGCCTGATACGATACCTGATATCAGAATCTCCAGGGAATCACTGGGTGCTGAAATCATAAAAGGCTCTTCTGTGCTTTCATAGATGCAGCTATAGTTGCCTTCATGCTCCCGTCTAAAACTGCTGATGGTAAATTCACCCACATAAAAGTGACCATTCATGAGCGTAGAATTTGTGTCTCCAGTCTTGTGAAGAGAGAAGTTCACATCTTCAGAATCAGATTCACACTTGATCTCGACCTGCCCTCCAAGTGCAACACATCCTCCATGTTGGATGGAAATGACAGGTGCGGACAATGGGGAATCTGTGCATAAAAGGAAACAGGAAGTGAGATGTCAACCGCCAAACAATTAGGTCCAGTTCTCGGCCATCAGGAGACGTTGTCCTCTTCTTATTCATATAATAGGTTTGCATGCTTCAATATAAATGTTTGGGGGCTGGCTTAAAATCCACAAAGATAGATAGATAGATAGATAGATAGATAGATAGATAGATAGATAGATGATAGATGATAGATGATAGATGATAGATGATAGATGATAGATGATAGATGATAGATGATAGATGATGATAGATAGATGATGATAGATAGATAGATAGATAGATAGATAGATAGATAGATAGATAGATATAGATGATAGATAGATAGATGATAGATAGATAGATATAACAACAGCATGTTCTCATCACAGAGTATAGATTTAAATGAAGAGCCAAGGAGAATAAAGAGGTCTTTGTTTGGTGCTAAAAACACAGCAAGATGGGCCACAGGCAAGCAATTCTGACGTGAGAATTCCGTATGTTCCATATGTTTGACACCACAGGTCCCACTAATGCCAACTGGGCATCCAATCCAATCTAAAATACAGGACCACAACTCCATGTGCGCATATGATTAAGTTGTCATTGAGTGGCAGCACAATCTAGTCCTTTGGAACCATGACTGGAAAGACATTACATATTTTTCCATGTATAAGACAACCTTTTTTCTGAATTCTTTTGTGATAAATTGAGGGTCGTCTTATACACAGGTTAATATGCTAAGTAAGTGAGGGCTGGTGCTGTGGCAATAGCAGGGATATGTCAGCAAGGAGGCTGCTTTCCCATTCTTCCCAGCTTTGGAAGAGTATTTGGTGAGTGCCAGTATGCGGTGTATTATGGCACCAGTTCCGTCAGCCAGAGCAGAGGATTGTCGAAGAGTTGCTCAACAGCTCAGCGAACTTACAAAAGAAGCTCAACAACTGTTGAGGGCTCCCAAAAATAGGGGTTGGCTTATACATGGGGTCGTGTTATACACAGGAAAATATGGTATGTTTAACAGACAAAACTATTTTTCAGTGTAAGGTTAGTATAAAATAAATATTTATTTATTTATTTATTTATTCATTCATTCATTCATTCATACCCTGCCCATCTGGCTGGGTTTCCCCAGCCACTCTGGGCGGCTTCCAACCGAATATTAAAAACAATACAGCATCAAACATTAAAAACTTTGCTAAACAGGGCCGCCTTCAGATGTCTTTTAAAAGTAAAATAGTTGCTTATTGCCTTGACATCTGCTGGGAGGGTGTTCCACAGGGCAGGCACCACTACCAAGAAGGCCCTCTGCCTGGTTCCTTGTAGCTTCACTTCTGGCAGCGAGGGAACCACCAGAAGGCCGTAGGCACTGGAGGTGGAGACACTCCTTCAGGTATACGGAGCTTTAAAGGTCAGCACCAACACTTTGAATTGTGCTTGGAAACGTACTGGGAGCCAATGCAGATCTCTCAGGACCGGTGTTATATGGTCCCGGCGGCCACTCCCAGTCACCAATCTAGCTACCGCATTCTGGATTAATTGCAGTTTCCGAGTCACCTTCAAAGGTAGCCCCACACAGAGTGCATTGCAGTAGTCCAAGCGGGAGATAACTAGAGCATGCACCACTCTGGCGAGACAGGTAGGGTCTCAGCCGGCGTACCAGGTGGAGCTGGTAAACAGCTGCCCTGGACACAGAATTAACCTGCGCCTCCATGGACAGCTGTGAGTCCAAAATGACTCCCAGGCTGCACACCTGGTTCTTAGTTCCTATGAGGTCTGCCTGTCAGCAAAAAAGGACTTACTTCTCAGTAAATGTGCATGGGATTGTACTGGCAGACTTTGAGGTGGTTGTTGCTGTTTCAGCCCTTTCTCACCCTCTCCATGCCTTCTGCTTAACATGAACAACAGCCTACTTTCTACTTCCCTTCCCCCTTCCTTTTCCTATTCTCTCAGCTCATTTTCTTGCCTCCTGCCTCTTGGTGCTGGCACACACCAGCTTCCCTCAGGCTCAGTTTCCCTCCTGTCCTTTTCCTCCACATAACTTCCCCACCTCCTCTCTCACTTCCCATTAACCTCACTTCCAGCTGATAGCAGCCCCTGGAAGAGGAAGGGAAGCTCTTTAAAAGGACTGTGCTCAGGGAGGAAAATATTTGTGACAGAAAACCACACACATCCAAAACCATGTAGAGAGAATGTATGCGGATAGAACTCCAGGTTATTCAGAAGATACATAGCTACACATGTTGGCTTTTACATTCTCCCCCAGTAGACTGTTTATCACAGGTAACTAAACCCAGGTACAGTTGACTTCCCCCCAGAGATAGCATAACATGAGGAAACTCTTTATGTTACCTAAGATCAGCAATTTCACTGTTTTGCTAGAGACTGAAAAGACTTCTGATATACTACTGTATTTGCAGCTGTATCCTACTGCATCATCTCTGCTCAGGTTGCTGATGACAAGGTGAGCGCCATCCAAATTGTTCTTCAACAGCTGTGGTACAAAGTTCTCTCTATGCCTATAAAATTTGAATCGGACACCTTGGCCTTGGCAATTGAGGGTCACATTTCCCCCCAGAGGAAGTGGTCCTCTAGGACTCGGGGAGATGGCGGGTCTGGCTAGGTCTGGATCTGCAATTGAGAAAAGGTGGTGAGTGAGATGCTGGAGCTGCAACTAGCCTTTTTCCAAACAGATGTTAGTTTGTGAAGTAGCAGAGATAACAGTTCACACATCATCTCAAATAATCCACCATTAACATATATGAAGTTTTTCCATCTGATTCACCTTTACTGAGATTGCTTTTTTGTCCCCATTTCCTTGTATACAGGATCCAGCCTCAGTACCCCCAAATTACCTGTGTGTACACTGGAACTTGGGGGACATGGGTGGCGCTGTGGGTTAAACCACAGAGCTAGGGCTTGCCGATCAGAATGTCGGCAGTTTGAATCCCCATATGGGGTGATCTCCTGTTGTTCAGTCTCAGCTCCTGCCCACCTAGCAGTTTGAAAGCATGTCAAAGTGCAAGTAGATAAATAGGTACCACTCTGGTGGGAAGGTAAACGGTGTTTCCGTGTGCTGCTCTGGTTCGCCAGAAGTGGCTTAGTCATGCTGGCCACATGACCCGGCAGCTGTACGCCGGCTCCCTCGGCCAATAGAGCGAGATGAGCGCCGCATTAGGTCACAACTGGACCTAATGGTCAGGGGTCCCTTTACCTTTACCTT
>JAXCMG010000035.1:5816935-5841923 GCA_034642415.1 Podarcis siculus
AAGAAAGAAAGAAAGAAAGAAAGAAAGAAAGAAAGAAAGAAAGAAAGGACATTTAAAACAAAAGATTTCACATCCCTGCTGTAATGGGTAGAAATTTGCCTTTTTTGAAAGTGTAAGCACTTGGTTTCAACCACCCCTTGTCATCTCCTTCAATTTATCTTAATTGGGTGAGATAGAGGCATCGCTAGACCCTGAAATGCTGGTTTTGCATTGGAAATTTTGGGGAATAAAATGTGTTTCAGCAACATTCCCAATGATGCACTTTGACCAAAATCACCTGTCATTGCACAAATCCACAGCTGCAACAAAATAAATCACATTGATTGCTATCACACCTTTCCCACCCGTTTGCCCAGTATATGCCACTCTCAGGACTCCCAAACTACCAAGTCCCAAATGAGTGTCAGGGTATAGCCTAGAACTTTGCCAAAGTAGTTTCAACTTCATTGTAATGGAAATATTTTGAGAAACTTCTTTCTTGCTTTTTCTGATGAAAGAACTAGGTCCTCGAGAAATGCTACTGCTGGTTTATCCTCCCAGCTGCCCTGAATGGATAGCCTCCTAGTGCTTGGCTACTAGACATTCTGCAGACATTAAAAAAAAATTTTTTTGAAATGGATCCATATGGTGAGAGGTGGGGGGAGAGAGAGAGAGAGAGAGATTCCTTACCTTCTAGCAGCAACTCCACAGGATCACTAGGCTCTGAGATAACAAAGGGTTCTGATTCAGAGCTATAGCGGCACCTGTAACCTCCTCCATCTGCCCGGCTAATGTTGCTGATTGTGTAGCTGCCCCTAGTCCCATTGGTCTCCATGTGCTTATGATCCATCTGGTCTTCATCCTTTTGGAGATAGAAACCTGCAATTGGACTTTGGGACTGGCATTGGATAGTTACATTTTTTTCAATGGCGCTCATCCCAATGGGGCTTATTGTGGGTTTGGGTAGGCTAGGATCTGCGGAAAGGAAGAGACAGGGCTGTGGTCATTCCCCTCCTGTAGTGGAAATGCGGAAGACAATTGTATTTCGAGGAGTTTGGTGGCATGTCCCTTTCCCTTTAACATCCCCAGTTTGAGGTCTGCTAGATTCTTGTGTTTCACACACCTGATGAGAGTTTCTTGGGTTCTTCTGTGTTGCAAGTGCTGGCTGGATGCCGGCTGCAGGTAGTGGGAGACTCTCAGCCACTCTGTATTCATCATGAGTAATGCCAGGTGCACTTGATTACATCAAGGCAGTCTATAAAAGCCATAGGTGGGAGGGGCCCGCGGAGCTTCTAACCAGATCAAAGGACCTGATGCTGGGAGACCGACTGTCGGGGTCTTTCTCCTGCTGATCTACCTGGGGCTCTGGGCAGCTGAAGGGGAGATTGGGTAGCCCCTGTCGGGTATGTTTTATTTTATGCTTTATATGCCTGCTGTTTATTTGTTAATAAAAGTGTTTTGGTTCCCCTTTCACCTCCTCATTCCTTTTGTCCTGATATCCTTGGAAAGAACTGCTGTATTTGGCAGCACACCTCCCAATTCTGCACTTTCTGTCACTGGAGTAAAAAAGAGGGCAACACCATTTAAATGTCCCTGAGCTTCACAGGTATCCACCCAAGCTGACCCAAGGATCTGCTAGTTTAAAATAGCCAAGGTTTTGAAGTCCAGGAAGCAAACAAACATGGGCTGCCAAAATAGAAAGGTCTATATGTTGGTCCACAAGGTGGGGAAAAACACATCCAGAAACCATATTGGGCAAATAGCTTTATTAGGCCAATCAAAATGTCACAAAGGGTGTGGAAGATTTTGGGTTCCTCAGCACTCTTTATCTGTCTGTTTGGTGGTAACCAAAGCAATGGCACGGAGATGGGGGCAGAGAGGAAATGTTGGCTGGTAGATGGAATCTGCTGTAGGTCACATAGAATATGGGAGGAGGTAGCAGACATTCATATGCTATGCAGGTTTCAGTTTGTACCACCAAAGGCCTCTGGGAAGAAGGGCGTATAATTTTTGACCTTTTAATTTTTGAAAATCTCACACAGAGACCTTTATCAGGTTCTCTACTCCCCGAGTCCAATAATCTAGGAGTCAGTTTCTCCTGGATCTAATATTAGGCGATTTTCATGCTCATTCACTCCTTAGGCCCCTCCAGACATCCTTTTTTAATATACTGAATAGCCATGATCATTTGTGCTCATGATGCTATTGGGTTGGTAATACGTGAGCCCATTTTCAATAATGTTTGCAGCTGCAACAGTTTTGGGGTGGCCATACAGCTTCATTTCCAACCAGTGCACGTTCTGTAACTTGCTGAAATTCTGCTTTGGGGGGCTCTCGAAGCTGATGTTTCTTTGCAGCTTTAATTCCCCAATTCCACTGAATGACTGCTGTCCAGAGGGGCTATAGCACAATCAAAGTGGGACAAAAATAAATCAGGGATTTCAGCAGGCATTTACAGGATATGCACTGACTTGAAAATGAAGCAGTGTGTGTTCTTTCCCCACAAGGGTCCGTTATTAATCTTGGTTGCGCAGTAATGGTGATGAGGCGATCTGTGTAAGATGTCCTTTGGTGATAGATATCCTCAATGAGTGTTACACCATCAGTCTCCAGAATGTCTTTCTGCAACTTAACTGACCCTTGTGAGGGCAGAATAGTGTGACCGTCTCAAAACTTCCGCAGGCTCAAACAGTACTGAAAGCAAGCTCATCTATGACCCTGGTAGGATTCTGAGCACAGTTGACATAGAGAACACTACAAATGTTATGGGTTTGTTTTTTGTCTTTTGTTCTGCTTTTGTGGCAATATAGCCAGTCTGGACAACAATAATGTGGTAGCATTTGAGATGCATCACAGAATAAAAGAGAATAAAACCATCACTAACATGTTACTCTGGTCCATAGGGTCATGAAGAGTCGGACACGACTAACCGACTAAACAACCACAACAAACTATTGTTAGCTCCGTTCCGTTCAAGCTGATAAGGCTCATCTTCCTCCAAGCCCTCCCAGCAGAGCATCAAAACACAGCGGAAGGATGAGATAGGTATGAACTACATTTTTATGCTTTATTACTAAGCTATGCAGAGAGCAAAGAAATATACATCCTCTCCCTGTGAGAGCAGAGAGCAACTGCACAAAGAAAGCAAAGGAACAAAGGAAACAGGAAACCAGTAACGTCACATCCTGTCTCCCTTTCCCGTGAGACTCCAATAGCCTGGAATCCCTGGAATGTAAACACAGTCCTGTGACTGCAAGCAGCTGCACAGTACGAAACAGAAACTAACACAAACATGTTACTATAGTGTCACAAATACACCTGCAATAAATTGCCACTCTGAAGGCCCAAAATACAGGTGTTACTTAGGTCTTTCTATGCCCTTAGGCAAAATACACAGGTTTCTTGGTAGGAGAAAATAATAACAATAATTTTATTATTTATATGCCGCCCATCTGACTGGGTTGCCCCAGAAAAGCAGGAACACTATTCTGTAGAATCAGGTTTAGAACTAATGAAGCAGGATTATCTTCCATAAGGCTGAGCAGGACTTTGGTCACATCCACGCCACACATCTAAATCACATTTATACCACGTTAACAGTCATGGCTTCCCTCAGAGGATTCTGGGAAGTGTAGTTTACCCCTCACAAAGTTACAATGCCCTCCACCCTTAGCCAATTGCTGAACCTCTTACCTAATATAAACAACTCCACGGAGTTGCTGTGTTCTGACCGGTATGTTTTCAGTGGCATTCTGTAGTGACAGCTGTATGTCCCTCCATCTTTTCTTGTGACATCACTGATGTGAAACAGTGCCTTTCTTTTATATCCACCACTGGTGGTGTTTATTTTCACACCATCTTTATGCAGAAAGAAATCCAGCCAGCAGTCTAAATGAACCCAGCAAGAGATGGTGACATTTCCTCCCAGCGAGACTATCCAGCTAGGGCTCATGTGGATATGGGGAGGATGGAAAATTCTCTCTGGAATGAAGACAAAAAGAAAACAGTATGCTGGATGGTGGGGAGAGATTCTGCAAGAACAAACCTATCTCTGGGAATATTTCATCCCTAGCAGCCAAGCAAATTGCTGTGTGAAGAAAGCGAACACAAGCCAACAGTTCCAACCTATGCCAAACATTGGAAGTGAGAATGACAGCTCCCCACATTAAATGTGGTCGCACGCAGCCCCCTGGACCCTATGCGGCACCATTAGCACAGGCTTGGCTTCACCTTCCCCAGGTGGGATACCTGGAGGTCTCTGCCTACCTCAGCCAGCTGCCCAATCCCGCCTGGGGAGGCGTTGCCAAGGTGATCATGCCAGGTAGGGGGAGGGACCACCTGCCCACACAATAGGGGGAGGATCTTACCTGGGAATCGTGTCCTTATTGGTTCTCTTGCATCATGTATAACACACACACACACACACACACACACACACACACACACACTTATAAATTGTATCTCATGTAAAGTGTCAAGGCAGTGTACAGCAATATAAATGCGATAAAACGTCATAAAAACAATACAGTATGTATTGCAGTGGTTCTGGTCCTTCCTGGAGAACAAGTCCCAGAAGGTGGTTCTGAGAGTATATTGGCAAGGTTCTTTCTTGCTTCCTGTGCTTATTACTTTCTGTGTGAGTGAGATTGTCTAGATATTTGGGCTCAAGTGCTGCCAGGGTGTGGAGGACACCCACCTCATCCTCTCACTCTGCCATCTGCTGCTAGAGAAGTAGTGGAAGTTCTTAGAGGGTATCTGGGGGTGGGGGTGGCATGAACTGAATGAAAATTATGATATCAAAACAAGATGAACATGCTTAGGGATTCTGGGGTAGATGTATAAATAGTTTTAGGTGGGGTTGCACCCACCCTGAGGACTCAAGTTTGAAGCTCGGATAGGCTTTTGGATCTGACACTGCCCCTGAATGTGGCTGTAGTGGCCAAGAGTGCCTTCTTAGATATTTTAAAAACCAGCTTAGAATGTTGTGTGTTCTCTTCCATTTTTTAGTTTAAAATGACAGTGATTATGCTATCAATTATGTGATTCTAGAAATCACAGAACATGCCCCATGTAGAGTGCCTTTGAAGAACATGCCCTCCCCAATCGAAATCCCAAAACTTCATGAGTGGCCAACAGGACTGAGTGATAGGCATCTGCATGCATTGCTCGATCAGGACCTTGGAGACTGGAAGAGCCCCAAAGAATGAAAGTCAAAGACGCTGAAGGCGTGTGATATCTAAAAGGTTTGAGGCTACTGGAGTCATTTCCCCACTCCATCCAGCCTTGTCAGGTCCTTACCTTCTGGAACATTTTCCTCTTTAGTTATAGGGCAGCCTAGAAAGAAGAAATAAATAACTGAACTGATTCCACAGCTGCATGATTATCACCATATCCTTCCATCCCCAGTAGTAAACACATATAGGCAGTGCTTTATTTAAGAGCTATATACACAATGGTTTGCAATGAACTGCTTGCTGAAATGGAGGGTTTTCTTTCTTGCAGAGGAAAAAAAGCTCTGTTTTCGGAAGTGCTTTCAATGCAAACTACTTCAAAATGGTGCAGTTAATTCTTGTAGGTCTCTCTGCCTGGTCAACTGCTTAGCACTTTAAGGGAGCCCTGCTCACAAGGGAACAAGCCGGAGCTCACTGTAGGCTTCTGATTGTTCTACTGGAGTCATATCTATAACCTTCTCACATATGACATCAGGTGTAGTGTAGGTGGGTGGAGATTGGAGAGAATGGCCTGTAGGCCAAAGGTTTCCTCAATTCCCTAACTACAGGTTTCAGATTGTGAGCCCACAACAGTGAACTCAGTGCTCATGCAAAGAAATGAGAGATCTAGCTCTTTCTTACATGCATATACCACATGCACACACATTCCCCTGTTGCATCATCTCACACTTCAACCATCCTCTCCCCTCCAATCCCTTTCTCTCATACTCACTGGATGCTAAAATAGAGAAGGTGGAAGAGGTCCAATGGATTGCACAACATTTCATTTTTTAGATAAAGGCAGTTGGAGTGGGACCACTCAGGCTTGCAAATGCCCAGCTTCCTGAGTGGGACATCTAGCAACCGGTAGAGAGGTTTAGATTGGGAAACAAAGTGAAGAAGTGCTTTTCTGAATAAATAACTTCAGCAGCAGGAACTCCAATCCCAGATCTCTCTTCTGGTTTGGCCACAAACTAAAGAGTCCCAGACCTTTTCCCAACTATACTGCTCCTGTGATTGTGGCTCAGTCTATGTCTCTTCCTCTCCATTCAGCAGCACTGGCCGGGATGAGCTGTTCCTGCCAACACCATATGCTCAGCAGCACCATGGGCAGAGCTGGCCCAATATGAAAAGTGGTACATGCTTTGCCACTGCTGCCGCCTCTCCTCCCCCTTAAAAAAAAAAGTGCATCTGCAATGCATGGTGATGCATCTTCCTCAATCTCCTGCTGGAAAGAGGACCTCAAGAGGAAGTCAAAATGTGCAGGAATGTTAGTTGGCTAGCTTTGAGATGAAGGCCCTGAAGAGGAAGAAGGCCAAAGCCTGAGATCGGACAACTATTGTCATGCTGAAATTCATTCTCTCTCTCTCTCTCTCTCTCTCTCTCTCACACACACACACACACACACCCACACACCCACACACACACACACACACACCCAGTTGGAGCAAATCCTTGGCTTTTTTGCTCACCGAAAAAGAGGATGAAGAGGACAAGTCTCATGATGAAGCTAAGCAGAAGCCTTTAAGTCCTGATTCCAGTGTCACAGTCTCCAAGTCTATTTAGACTGATGTTCTCAGTTAGTTTGCAGATTACTTTTGCAGGGCACGGGAAATGTGCAATATCATTTCATCACCCACTCCATCCTTTGCCTTAAGCCTCTCAATCTGCATACCACATATTATCTGATACCACATATTTTTTCGCCACTGCTCCCCGTACTTTCATGCTGATTATTGTACCAAGAAGAGACCAGAACTGCTTACAGAATGTTCACCCACAATGTAGGAAGCCAGGAAGGCTCCCTTAGCTAGCACTGAGTAACTCTGTCAGCTTTGGCTAGTCCCTCTTTCTCATTTTCACATTTGTAACAGCTCTTCAGAGTCCCACATCAGTCAGGGAACTTTTTCCAAAACAGGTTCTCTTGAAAAGCCATCAGTTTAGTACAAAATTCTCCTTTTCATCTTTGCATGCAATTTTGCTTAAAAGGCATGTTTTTGCAATGCAGTTTTTTTCCATATACAGTATAATAAAAATGTTGATGTTATTTGCATTCGTATATGCATTTTTATGCAAACTTTACCCTAGCAAAATTATTCTTGTACACGTTACACTGCATTGCAATATCTTAAAAAGTGTGAATTTCAAAAGATGGCTGTGTTTTGGTTTGCATATCGTTTCAGAAAGCATGAATCTGGAAGGTTTGCCTGTATATGAGAACTGAATCAGATATCTTCCCCCATAGTAAGTCCTAGCTAACCAAGCTGGGTTAGAAACACAGAGATCTGCCTTATAGAACACTTAGAGATGACCATGATTACCTGGAGTACTGTGTCCTGGGCGCCACAGTTCAAGAAGGACACTGACAAACTGGAACGTGTCCAGAGGAGGGCAACCAAAATGGTCAAAGGCCTGGAAACGATGCCTTATGAGGAACGGCTAAGGGAGCTGGGCATGTTTAGCCTGGAGAAGAGGAGGTTAAGGGGTGATATGATAGCCATGTTCGAATATATAAAAGGATGTCACATAGAGGAGGGAGAAAGGTTGTTTTCTGCTGCTCCAGAGAAGCGGACACGGAGCAACGGATCCAAACTACAAGAAAGAAGATTCCACCTAAACATTAGGAAGAACTTCCTGACAGTAAGAGCTGTTTGACAGTAGAATTTGATGCCAAGGAGTGTGGTGGAGTCTCCTTCTTTGGAGGTCTTTAAGCAGAGGCTTGACAACCATATGTCAGGAGTGCTCTGATGGTGTTTCCTGCTTGGCAGGGGGTTGGACCCGATGGCCCTTGTGGTCTCTTCCAACTCTATGATTCTATGATTAAGTGGTATACAAATTATAATATATGGCAGACCTTCAGGCAATCTAGTTCCATATTGCCTCCAGAGTTTTAAGCGGGGTTCTCATTTCTAAACTTAGTCCAGATGAATCTGGGCCTGAACCCAGGTTTTCTGCATACAGTGGTACCTCGGGTTACATACGCTTCAGGTTACAGACTCCACTAACCCAGAAATAGTGCTTCAGGTTAAGAACTTTGCTTCAGGATGAGAACAGAAATCATGCTCCGGCGGCGTGGCAGCAGCAGGAGGCCCCATTAGCTAAAGTGGTGCTTCAGGTTAAGAACAGTTTCAGGTTAAGAATGGACCTCCGGAACAAAGTAAGTACTTAACCCGAGGTACCACTGTACAAAGCATAAAAGGTGGTTAGGAGGATAAAATGGAGGGGAAATGGTTCTGTTTTTGTAGCCTTGTGCTTCTAGGAGGAAAGGCAGAATATGAATGTGATTAAACAAATAGGTCAGTAAATATTAAAGCACCAAAGAAAAAAAAGGGAAATATTGCTGTTATTATTTTTTGTTTGCTTAAAATATTTATAGATTGCCTTTTTGAGAGAGAACTTATTGAAGGCAACTTACAAAAGAGATAAAAAAAAATACAATTCCAATGATGTTTTTGTCGTGTTTATTTTTATTCATTCAAAACCAAAACCATATAGTTCAATGACATAATGAATTAAAGAGAAAACAGAAAAGAACCATACAATTGCATAAAAATTAAAATTAAGCACACACGGACAAAAAAAATACTAATTTAAGTTGCTTCATTCACAATGCTTGTGATGATGATGATGAGGCATGTTTGTGCAGTACCATTTATTTAAAACAGAAATATTAAAATGTTTTATCACTTACAGTGTAGAGAAGCACATGGTTTCATTTTTTATTTATCTTATCTGGTTATTTTGATTCATTTCAAACAATACTGGCCCTGCTCCATCATACCAGCCCTGCTCCCCATCAAATACTCTCTCTCCACATCCATAACCAACTGTCACTCCAAGTTAAACTTCAAACTCAACTGCCTCTCTCAACTGTCCCCCAGCAGAATTCAAACTCCTTTTTCAAAACTTCTATCCAATCACCATTCACTAGCAACATTCCAAGCACCCACCTCCCAACAACAAATGCCATTAATTTGCATATTATTCTTGATTTGATTGATTTGACATGGTTTATTGTATTTCTATGCTGCTTTTCTTTCAAAAGAATCTCAAAGAGGCTTACAAACAATAACAGCCATATAACAAAATATAACAGAACTTCCCAAATACAGTATAAATCATAGTAAAATAATTAACAATCAATAAAACAATTAGAATCCATAAAAGTCTATTAATGAAACAGCCACTAATAATAAGCTAAACATCACAAATACAGCACAAGTCATACTATAGGATAAACAAATCAATATGGCATGTATAATCTATAAAAAAAATAGTAACAATATTAACAAAAGAGCAACTAAAAAAAATGAGCTTGCCTACACACTTAACTCATATAACTCTAATATTATTACACATACTTACAATACTATTTACACAAACACCAGAACATCACAGTTGACTTCAACGATTTTATGGTTTTCTCACTTGAAGACGTTACTAATAACTGTAAATAATAACATATTTACAAGGGACATTTGAACACTGTTATTTTCATTCACATATAAAATATGTTTTTTTCCATGTAGTTGAAAATGAATCTTTTTTTGTTTGTTTTTTAAACAAAAACCTTTTGTTTGAATCTGGGAACATGTAAAGAAAAGACAGGAATCAGTGGTCCTCCAAGTTCTGCTGTACTACTACCACTCCTAGCAGCCTTAGACAGCACATGTGGGCTGATGAGAGCAGTAGTTTCATAGAATCATAGAGTTGGAAGAGACCACAAGGGCCATCGAGTCCAACCCCCTGCCAAGCAGGAAACACCATCAGAGCACTCCTTTGGTCTGGAAGGCACCAGGCAGGCAAAGGCCAATGTAGGACACATGTGAAACCACCTCCGAAGACTTCACCTGAAAGACAAGATAGAAATATTTCCCTTAATACCACCTCAATATCACCCAGCTGTGGCCTATTCTGTAACATCAAGAAACTCCAAGCACCCAAAAAAAACCTCAATTTGGGTTTCTTTGTTTCCTTTTTAAAGAGGAGGCACCTTGAGTTGGAGAAGAATATGTTATCTCACCTAGTGTACACGCTCCCTTTGGAAACGCCGATCCAAAGTCAATATATAGCCAAGGAGTACAGTGACCAGACCACCTATGACAAAGCGAATGATGTTCACCAGGGTGTGGTCGCTCTCTGAAAAGGAAAAGAATAAATCAAGTTGCAGACCCACTCACAGTGACTCCTGCCCCAGGGAGAAAAGGCCTAGACAATGTTAGGTGTAGCAAACTGCACAAGACAATGTTCTGGGATTTAAAAAAAAATAGTTTTTATTGATTACAGGTGTAGGTAGGCTTTGGCTGAGGCATTTGAGACATTCTTAGCCTTCAAATGGAGGGCTGCTGAGCAGGGTCATGCCTGGGATTAAGGGACTGCCTCAAGAACATGGGTCTACCTAGGTGGTCCTCCAAGATAACTGCTGGAAGTGTGGGGGTGATTAGTGAGGCAGGAGAGGCTATGTTATTTAATGATATCCTTCCTAACTTGTGCTAGCAAGTTCCATATTCTAGCAGAGTTCCAAACATCCCCCTTTTTAAATTACGCAGCAATCAGCTTGTTGCTGACTCATCTGAGTCTTACTGATTCCTTCCTGGTAAAACCCTTTCTAATCCCTCCTAAAAGGAATAAACACAAGAATCTGATTAACGTTAATATAAAAGTAGTTTACTCGCAGATTCATTCAGGTTCACAGACATATCCCTGAAGGCAGGCTTAGGTTACATAACAACTAGAACTATTCCATAAAGAAGTTATGGAATAAGCGACTAAGCAGTCACTTCTCCAAACACACAGCAACATACAAAATGGAGAACGCACACTGATCAGAACATGGAGGCCGTGTGCTCCTCCATGCTAGTACAACAGACCAGAACCTCTTCAAGTCACATGGTAGTGGAAGTCTGTCCCAGCTCAGGAGGAAACAGGAAGGTGTACAAAACACCCCCTAACATGTCCACTGTAGGAATGTTGTACTTGACTGCAGTTTTACATCCCACAGGAAGTTCTATGGCCTGTTTGCTCTTATGCTTGGCTTTTGGGCAGACTTCCCACTAGACCCCTCTAATGGGTACCCTGTGATCACACCAGCTTTGGGTTAGAGGTGTTGCGCCACTTTACCCCGACTCAACATTAGACTAAAGGATTCCACCCAATGCCTTATCCACCAAAAGTTGTGACTATTGCTATGAGGAAGGCAATCTGTATGCAGGCAAATTCCTTCCCAGCAACCATTAATGAACCATAGCAAGGGCAATGACACAGTTACACACTTACAAAATAATTCATGGTTCAAAGTAATGCATTCAATGCCATACGACCTGAGCATTATGACAATGTCTGTTAAGATGGTGTTTTGTTTCTCGTCATAGCAACACTAGCAAATTTAATTATTTAATAACGGGTCCATGTGCTAGGATGCAGTCTGAGAAGTTGGTTAACCTTTAGTGCTGCAAAACCAACTTATTTTTAAGAGGCTATCTTGTGGCCCTTTGGCTAAGTACAAATCTTCCTAGAGGGATCTCCTGTATTCTATCAACATTCCAGAATGTTGGTGTACTTTAATTCGTTTTAATCACTATGTAAATATCTTGCCTGCCAACCTAGCAGTTCGAAAGCACCCCCGGGTGCAAGTAGATAAATAGGGACCGCTTACTAGCGGGAAGGTAAACGGCGTTTCCGTGTGCTGCGCTGGCTCGCCAGATGCAGCTTGTCACGCTGGCCACGTGACCCGGAAGTGTCTTCGGACAGCGCTGGCCCCCGGCCTCTTAAGCGAGATGGGCGCGCAACCCCAGAGTCGGACACGACTGGCCCGTATGGGCAGGGGTACCTTTACCTTTACCTTTAAATATCTTTCAGATATTACTTTGAAGCAACTTGACATCAGATAAAATTTTGTTAGAAAGGCACCCACCCAGCACCACCATAAACTGCAAGATATGTCTTTTGCCACATTTGACAACTTTTACTGGCCCTGATTCTATGCCTATAACAGATGTTTCCATGTTAAGTACAGTAGATTCCTGTAAAAACAAGACAAAAAAACACTCCCTGCAAGGAAAAGGCATTACTTGTTTCATTTCTGCATGATGGACAGCTGCAAAAGGCGATGAAACAGGAAAACAGTGTTGAATCTCTCTTTTGTACCCAAGTTTGTACCCGTTTATATCTAGTTTGTACCCAGTAGCATTTTTCATGATTAATGTCAAATTCAGAATTAACTAAATAAGATTCAAAGAATTTGGGTGATAGCCAGCTAAGTAATACTGAGAGTAGATCCATTGAAATCAAGAGATTCTCCTTTGGGCCACTGATTTCAAGGGCCCTACTCTGAGTACGACTTTGTTGGATAGGAACCTGTTAAACCAAATAATATAGTAAGACACACTGTTAGATAGCCAAGTCAGAAACCATACCTGATATCAGGAGTTCTATTGGGTCACTCTGTAGTGAAAACGCCTTTGGCCTTTTTTCTGCTACATAGCTGCAACTGTAGCTCCCTTTGTTGTCCCAGCTGACATTGTGAATGGACAATGTACCATGATATAATTCCGTTTCCATGGTCCAGTTTAGTGATGGGTCTCCATCCTTATGGAGATAGAACATCATGGCTTCTTTCCCAGTTTCACACCTGATTGTGACTTGTTCTCCAAAGGCAACCAAGTTGCTAGGACTCATGGAAATTGTTGGTATATATAAATTAGGATCTGTCACAGAAAGAGAGCCCACAGAAGTGAGATGACCATCAGCACAACATGGCAGAAACTGTTCTCAGGGACAGTGTAGAAAGCTGAAGCAGGATAGAAAGCTTATACTGAAGCAGATAGAAAGCTTATACTGAATCAAGATCATTGGCCCATATAGCTCAGTACAGTGTATTTTCTATACTGACTGGCAGTGGTTCTGGCAGAGTTCCAGGCAGGGGACACTTCCGGCCCTATTTGGAAATGCTGGGAACTGAACCTGGGACCTTTGGCATGCAAAGCAGCCCTGAGGAGCTGCCACCACCAACACCTCACACCACCGCAGCAGCAGCTCCAGGAGAGCACTCCAGTTTGCCATGGCCACCTCTGATGGTACCACTCCTCACTGTCTCGCTCACTGCCCCCCAAGTGGTGAGTATGCAAGCAAGGACTAGCAGGGCAGCAGCCAGGCGATGATGGCCACCATAAAGAGAACCCACTGAAGAAGCCAGCAGGAGAGTCATTCCCAGGCACCATTTACCGGTATCTTGATTTGCTTGCACAAAGCTTATGTGGAGATTAGAGCATATCCAGTCTTGGCTGAGCATTCATTCTGATTTGTTTATGGGGCAAGTTATACCAAAATATGCCACATTGGGCACCAAAATTCATTAGTTTAGAAGATTGTGAATGAAGGTCCTCACCTACTAGGTAAAGGTCCACAGTATTACTTGCCTCTGAGATGAAGGGCCCTGATTGGGGTCTATAATTGCAGTAGTAGCTCCCTCCGTCAGCTTCACTCACATTGTTGATGAGGAACACAGCATCAGAGCTACTTGTCTCCACTGACTGTAATTCCTTCTTACCATCATCCTTATAAAGATACCATGCCTTGTGTGAATTATTGACAGAGCACTGAACGGTGATGTTTCCCCCCAGCTGTGGCATTGGACTAGGATGAAAAGAAATGCTGGGCCTGGGTAGATCAGGATCTGCAAGAAAAATGCATATGGCATCACTATTCTACTCATGACTGAGGAACTAAACCATTTCACCGGCAAAAATATTACACTGCTGCTAGCTCATCCTCTAGACAAGGGCAGTCCTAAAATGTGCATGTCTAGAGGATGAGCTTGCAGCAGTGCAGTGTTGGCAAACATCCTTAACCCGCTTGCTAACTGGATTGTCCATACAGTTGTCATATGCTCAGATTCAGACCACACTGATGCCCTTTGTGCTTAACCAAGGTGTTTTGCCTTTTGAGATTTCACAGACATTGTCTAGCAGTTTTGAGGTTATCCTCACCAATATTGTGCTAGAAACTTGCTGTTCTTTTCAGGGTGAAAAAAAACAGCCACTCACTATTCTTAGCTGAATTCTGGGATTATTCCCTCTTTCTCCACTCATGAGGCATCATTGCATCTGTTCCTAAAAAGACTTACTTAACCTGCTTATGTTGTGCCATCGTGTATATGGACCTTAGAATAGATTGGTATGCTTGTGGCAATTGTTGGTTCCCTCCTCAACCAAAATGTTCTAAAGTAGTTCTTGGTTAAAATCTATGAACACCCAACCCATTCCTAGACTGTCACTGCCAGTTGATCCCTTCTGCGCTCCTGTCACACAAAACTCCAGAGCCAGTAGGGGCAGAGGTGCCCACCTGACTCTGATGCCATTGCAGCTTAGCTGGGTGGAGCAGGGTGACAGAGCCAATCTCATGCTCTCGCTGATGTGCCTGCACACCCCAGCCTCACCACCACTCTTGCCCACTCCAACTCCATCCTGGTAGACGGCAATGAAGCTGGTGTTACAAGAGTGACTCCACCCCATTACAGAGATTGCTACTGCCCCAATCTGTTAGGAGTCACAACTATGCAACCTGGGTCTTTAGAAACAACAACAAAACAGCCTAGTAATTGCAAAACATGATGCAGAATTCTAAGTAGAGAAGGTTGGTGGGGGGCAGTCTTCTTTTTAGTTTCTCTCAGTTCCCCAGGGCAGGAACTGGATCCTAAAGATCATGGCACATGTTAGGAGCATAGGAAGCTGCTATTGTCTATTCTGATCAGCATCTGTTCCCCAGAGTTTCAGACAGAGGCATTCCCAGCCACATCTGGAGATGTTGGGGGTTAAACTTGGGACCTTCTGCATGCAAAGCAGATGTTCTACCACTAAGCTACAGCCCTTGATATGTCTGTCTAGTTATCCAGAACATGCAGCTTCCTTTGTACTTTCCTATGAGACATAGAACAGATCCTGTAGCTACAACTCAAATAATACCCAAAATTAAGAACGAGGCATGGGACTAGGTAGGATGTGGGCAAAGTTAGTTCTCGTACCTGTTATCTGGATTGTCACGAAGTCACTGGGCTCTGAGATGATAAAAGGTTTCTCCTTGACACTGTACCTGCAGCTATAGTTCCCTCCATCCTCCAAGTTAGCATCTTTCATGAAGAATGTGCCCATGGTCCCATTAATCTCTATGACTTGAAGAGGCATTTGTTTTCCAGTCTTCTCAAAAAGGAACTTTGCAGCCCAGTGTTGGCTTTGGCAATCGATGGTGGCATTTCCACCCCGGACAACCCACTGAGTGTGAGCCAGGGTGATGTTGGGTTTGGATAACTTGGGATCTGTGCAAAGGAAGAAATTGATCGGCGAAGGCTATTCCAAGCCAATATTTGCTCTGACAATGGATGGTGACATTTACCCCTGAGGGTGATCCATTGAGTGTGGGTCAGAGAACTGATAGACTTGGGTAACATGAGAACTGTGCAAAGGAGGAAATGAGACAACAAGGAACCACCCCCATCACCAGTGCTGTGAATGTTAACAGCCTTCTGCAGGGTTAACCAAGATAGTGCCCTCCAGAAGTTGTTGCCTGCCATCTTGTCCATCACTTCAGGGAAGCAAAATATATTCAGTCAGCCTATTGGTCATTTTTTTTTCCATGTTAGAGCACCTGGTCCTTTAGAACTCCATGATAGATAGACATTATAAGCTTCTCCCAAGAGAAAGATTTGGCAGCTTGCTCTTATTTATTTATTGAAAGCATTTCTTCCTTCCTTCCTTCCTTCCTCCCACCCTCGCTCCCTCTCTCCCTCTCTTTCTTTAACTGACTGAGGATGTCAGCACTTGTTACAATTTCTTCCCTTCATTCTCTGCCTTCATTTCAGAGCCAACCCAAAGGTTTCCTTCCTGAGCTTCCCTTGTGGCTTGTATCCTATTTTCATTTCCTTGTTCATGAAAACTGGTGTTAAGCCAAAAGGGTTTGTATGAGGACTTTCAGCAATAAATTGAGCGCACACCTGTACTGGGCATTTAAAGCACAGTTATACCAGTTGTTTCTTCCCACAAAGAATACTGGGACTTAATTGGTATCCTCACCTAATACAAACAGCTCCACACGGTCACTGGCCTCTGAAGAGGTGAAAAACTGTGAGGGCTCTGTGTAGCTGCAGTAGAAGCTCCCTCCATGCTCCCAGTCCATTTTGTTGATACTGAAGTTCTTCCTGTCCTCATTTGTCACTGCTATTTGTAGATTCTTCTTGTCTTCAGCCTTATGAAGATAGAACCTCTTGCTCTGACCTTGGGCTGAGCACTGAATGGTGACTTTGCTTCCCAGTTGTGCAATGTAGCCTGGGATCAGGGAGATATTGGGTCGGGCTATGTTCTGATCTATGAACAGAAAGCAGATTAAATAGTGCATGTAGCACCGCAAAACACCCACCCATTCTTTGTACACATTGTACACATACTTAGGATGAGTACGTCCCGTTGAGTTTCGTGGTGTTTAGGAATGAATCCTAGGCCATTTTGCAAAGAGAAACACGATGCCTGTAGGAGTTTGTTTTCTGAATAGTCAGAAACAAAAGCTGACATACATTTTTTGTTTTATGTAAGGGGTCATTTGTAAATTACCCATCCCATGGATCATTGTAGCGATGTACAAATGAAAATACAATAAAACAAAGAGAACACTGCTTCATGAAAACATCATAATACTATCACCAGAATAATCAGTGATCAAGGACTTTTATTTCTGGGCAGGCCTCCCAGAAAAGAAAAGTTTTATGCATTTTACAAAATAAATAGTGTCAGAGCCTTGTGTCCTTTCTCCCAGTGGAAACCAGCATATAAACATTCATTATCTTCTTCTGAACTTTATTGTGCCAAAATTGTCAAATGTGAACTTTTAATAAAATTACAGTGGTATCTCGGGTTAAGTACTTAATCCGTTCTGGAGGTCTGTTCTTAACCTGAAACTGTTCTTAACCTGAAGCACCACTTTAGCTAATGGGGCCTCCTGCTGCCGCCACACGATTTCTGTTCTCATCCTGAAGCAAAGTTCTTAACCTGAAGCACTATTTCTGGGTTAGCAGAGTCTGTAACCTGAAGCGTATGTAACCTGAAGTGTATGTAAACCAAGGTACCACTGTACAGATATTTTTTGAAATCTCAGCCTTGCTGAAAACAATTATTTTATTTTAAAATGCAGTTATTAAGTGACACAGTAGCATGTGCGACTATGGAAAAGACGTGACATGTGTTGTGTGTCCCACTCATGACAGAGATTCTCATCCCTCTCCTTGTGTGAAAAGGATAATCTCTGGGCACCATTATTCTGCCTTTATCGGGACTACACAAAATGGCCCCCTATGGATGTTGCTGGACTATGGCTTCCATCAACCCTGATCATTGACTATGCTGGATGAGGCTGATAGGAGCTGGAGTCCCTCAGCATCCAAAAAGCGCCACACTTGCTGGCCTGATTAATATATGGTCCCTTCCGCATTCTCAACAAGACTCTCACTCATTACTCCTCAGGCTGATAATCAAGAACATTATAAAAAGATGTAGCTGGGTATCCATCTTCTCGAAGGCAGGTTTCTCAGGTTCAAAGCAGCCTTAAATAATTTAAGTTATCTCTCACACCATAGTAGCAGCTTTCTCATGGCGCTCAGTTTGGGAATGACTGAGCTTTCTCCATGAATACCAGTGAATGTTTGTTCCCTCTGAACGGGGCCACCTCCAGGTTTGTGGAACAGGGGTTGGGGGAGGACTCAGCAAAGGGCCCATTGGCTGGCCTCTTCCTATTTCCATGGGTCTTCCAGTGGCTTTACTTGGTGGCGGCAGCAGTGAGCAGCAACTGTATACCAGTAGAGCCACCATGTTAATTCCCCACATTACATTGGGGCATCATGGGAATTTAAAATGGCAGCATCCATCCCCACAGTTCTCATGGGAACCTCATAAAAATGATTTGAAGTGTGGCCTGGGAAGGTAGACACAGCAGTGGGCCCTGCTGGGGCTCTGACAGCTGTCTGAGGATGCCAAATGCTAGTGCTATCCCTGCCTCTGAGTAAAATCTAATGTGAGGGAAACAAAGACAGGCCTAATTTTATTCTGCACTGAAATACAAATTAAGATTGTAACCCTATACATGCTTTCCTGGGGATCAGCCTCATTGAACTCAATGGAAGCTTATTTCTCAGTAGACATGGTACACCTAAACCCCAAATAAATAATGAGTCATGGGAGAGGTATGTAAATGCAAAGTTCACTCTCTTACCTGTCATTAGCAATCTCACAAGTTCACTAGTCTTTGAGATGATGAAAGGTTTTGACTCGCTGTACCTGCAGCTATATTCTCCTGTATGCGCCTGGTCTACATTGGAGACGAAGCATTGAGCTGTGGTCTCATCAGTCCCCAAGCATGGCTGAAGCATCGCTTCTCCAGACTTTTGGATATAGAACCTCATGGAAAACTTTTTGCTTTGACATTGGAAAGTGACATTTCCCCCAAAAGCAACCAGCTCAGTGGGGCCCAGAGAGATAACGGGTCTAGGAATGTAGGGATCTGTAAGAAGGGAGAAGTTGGTTAATGAAGGACTCCCCATCTTTGTTGTGGATTGTTTACACCATGCAATTTTGTGTGGTGGAAGGGTGCATAATGGAAAGGTAAACACTCCATGTTGTCCCTCAGCCTGGAAAGGCATCTACCCAACTCTACCCAAGCTCCAACACTCTCTAGAATCAAGATGGACGTTCACTAATGGAAGCAGCTATGATGCTGTAAACCAGGAATTTGGTGGGAAACATGAGAAGAAATAGGAAGGCCTTTTTCATCCCCTTATGTGACTCTCCAAATGTCCTTGGACTCCAGCTCCCATTGGCCTCTGCAAGTATAATCAATGGTCAGAGGATGATGGGACTTGTAGTCTAGCAACATCAAGGGGGAGGGGTACAGGTCTCCCAACCCTGCTCTACATAGTCCAGGTACTCTAAGGCTAGAGTACAAACATCCAGCAAGCTGGATCACTATATTTGTCTGGGAGACAATGAATCAGAACCCTTACCTATGACAAACAACTCCAAATCATCGCTGGACTTGGAGGAGATAAAATCCCCTGAAGGTGCTCTGTAGCTGCAGCGATATTTGCCTGCATGATGCTCTTGCACTTCTCCAATGTTAAATGTGGCCGTGTCTCCATCTGGTTTCACAGAATCTGGTTTCATCTTATCTGCATCACTATGGAGATAGAACCTCTGGATTGGACGTTGGGTTGCCTCTTTGAATGAGCACTGAATAGACACATTACTTCCCAGGTAAATCAGCTTCTTTGGGTAAAGGGTGATATTTGGCTTCAGTAGCTCGAGATCTGTGAGAAGGATGAAGTCAACTTAGAAGGTGAAAATAATGAGGATAAATGCATGAAAGGCATGCCCCTGAATGTAGTCAATTACCACAGGGTTACGGCCAACGGTAGGATAACAGGATGGATTGCAGGTGAAAGTGGACACACTATACAATAGTGCAGAGGTTGCCAACTTTTGGGGGCTAGTAGGCACATTTCAAATGTTGAGGTGGTACCCTGGGTGCCAGTTACAAAATGGCTTCTGTGAGAGTGTGGCATAAGACAAAATGGCCGCCACATCTAAAATAGCTGAAAAAGAAGCAGGGTCACACAATAGTGCAGTCATGAGGTCACTCATACCCACCCCCTCCCTGTCAATAGGAAAAAGGTCCCCACATCAGCTACTGACACACTCACAGAAAAGTTATTTGCACCTCTCCTTTGTTGAGAACAGATTGGGTGTCCCAACTGGCATCAGCTGAAATGTGGGCCTTTTTAAGGATGTGTGTTCAATGCAGAGAAGACTGAACCATGAAGAGTGGACAGTGTCTCCTGCATTGCAGGGCTGTCTTTTTTAGGGGACATTTGCTAAGACTTTTGTGAGTGCCATAGGGGGTAATGGCAGGGACACTGGCGCCCACAGGCATTGCGTTGGCAAACCCTGTGATAATGAGATGTACACCAGCTTAAACACAGGAACAGGAACATGAATGTCTATTCAGCTCTAAATGATCTGCAGCTCCATTATATGAAAGTGACCAGCACAAAAGCCTGGACCCATTTGTCTATATTTTTTCAGGTTTCACCCACCCTGCAGGGAATACCATGCTTGTAAATATTACCCAATTCTCTCACTTTAAAAATTTTCCCATCTTACATCAAGGTTCAGATCCAGGTCCAAAATGCTTCAGACTGAAGCAGGAGATTCTCAGAAGGATCACATCAGGGTCCAAACGTAGGGCTTGGCCACAGTGAAGTCTAATATGGACTTAGCTTGTATTCTCAATAATTTAATGTCACCCACTGCAAGGAACCACGATTTTGCACATTTTTGCTTTTGAATTCAACTCTCCCCTGAATCTCACTCTCTGTATTTGAACCAGCAGTCTCGTTTTGTGAGCTGAGGCACCGTGAAAGAACTGCGGTGCCGGGAAAGAGGTGGGCACCTTTTTATTCCTGAGGAGTGGACCAGAGTGAAGCCTTCCTATGGACCCACTCTTCTCCCCTCCCCAGGAAAGGCCACCCCTAGAGCCGCCTGCCATTGGTCAATTTGCAGGCAGGCCATATTCATGTCATACAGATGATGCCATATTCCTGAAGTCTCCTGTCCGCCAGAGGGCTTGGCAGGAAAGGGTTCCTTCAGGCAAAGGCAGGGGGGAGGAAGAGGTGGGGCATCTGGCCACAATGCCACACTACTTGCAGGTGAGCAGAATTGGGCCTGCTTTAGCAGAAAGCATCACAGGGCTGCCTTGGCTATGCCTGTCAGCCCTGCATGGTTGTCCTTGGTGTCATCACTGGGACAGCTCCTGATTTTGATTTGAATTTTGCAGTCATATCTTCCATTTCAAGGATTTTCTGATTGGTGTGTCTCCCCTTTGGGACTGGGTGAGTTTACACCAGGCTGGTCATCATTCCACAGGCATTGTGGTGACACATGTTCCTCCCTTGTGTAATTAGTGTACAAGATTAGCTCTGCCTAATGTGCATTACAGGGTCAGTGTGTTAAAACACACAAACACACAGGGGAAATTCTAGTGTATTTCTGCACTGCTGGTCCACTCCAAGGCTGGTGATATTTTATTGCTGCATGAGAACTTTCCTAGCCCATATCTACATTATGTCCTTCACCTAGCAGATGGAAATATTAACTGAGGCTAATGAACCAAGTTTCAGTGGCCCCAGGATGCTATTCTGAGATACCGAGGAGTAATCTGAGGCAAGACTGTACCTGTTATCAGCAACTCCAGTGGTTCACTGTATTCTGAACTAGACTTGCTTGAATTGTAATAGGAACAGGTGTACATTCCTCCATCCTTTGAGCTTGCATTAGTGATGGGGAAATGAGCCGATCCTTTGTCTCCTGGTCTCGGACTGGCTATCATCTGATGATCTTTTTTCAGGTAAAAAGTCAGCCCTTCGGTGGTGGGTGCCTCACAAAGGATGGTGACATTTCCTTTAGGCAAGACTCTCCAACTGGGAGTCAATGAGATTTTGGGAGCAGGAAGGAGGATCTCACTGGATTAACAGGGGAAAGAGGAGGAGGAGGAGGAGGAGGAGAATTTCCAAAATATCCCGGGCAAGTGAGAAAAATGCACACTGCATAAAACAATCAATTACTTATGAAATATGTAATGGCCACCAAGGGCCACCAAAATGCTGTCTATGAGCTTGATGGCACCCTTGAGATCTTCCCTTGGTGCTCATGAAGTCTTTGAGTCCCCTCCTGAAATTCACTGTCCCTTTGCTCATGTTCATATGCCGGAGGGTGGGGGCATAATGAAGCCCTATGTGTTTTCCAAGGCTTAGATAAATTATAAACCACACTTTCTCTGGGTGGCTGGGAGGCTGAATCAGAGGAGGGAACAGAGACATAACCAGTGAGTTTGGTACCCACTCAAAAATTCTAAAGGCCCAAGCAGCCCAGTTTTTTGTTTTTTGTTTTAATGGAAGGTATGTATGCACACAGTCCTGCTTCAGCTGCAGGGAAACATTTAGACCAATTTGCATCAGAATGAATAATGAACACTTCACGCAGCTAAGGATGGTAGAGTTTGAGTCTCGTAGGGTCTTTATAGGTTGCTATGGAGATGCTAGTAGCCATCATGTCTGCATCATGGGGGGGGGGGGCAGAGCTGCCAGAACATTATTAATCTAACTAAATTGATGATAATGGTGAGATCTTTTTTGCTAAATCTGATAGAAGCAAATAGGTAAGGCTACATAAAGAGCAAGGGGCTAGGTGCAGCTCTGACTAAAGCATCTTTACTCTTGGTTCATTGGTGATTTTTTTATATATATAGAAAACTCCCCTGCCCCAGATCTCAGTTCTCTGTGGACTCAGTGCACTACATATTTTTGTACTCCATGGTCTAGTGTCTCCATGGTCTAGTGGGAAGGGAGTGGTCAACCCTGAAAAGTCAATAGAGATGACAGGGTTAGTAGGAAGAGTGACACATTGATCCTTAGCTTGGAAAAGTCCATAAAGGTGAAGCATTTGAAGGCAGAAGGCCATTCAAGGGAGCGAGGGGCTGCGACTACATGGCCTGAAGGCCATGGTTTTCCTATATGTGCAATAGTATTTGTCAGGGAACTGCCATTGGAGCTAGAGGAGGAGGCAAGGCTCCCGAGCGATGCTGGAGAGGGGCCCAGCAGGGGGAGAGGCAGCCCATCTGCTGGGGAAGGTAATCAGCGTAACACCAGGGGTGAAGGGGGGCTGATGGGGGAATCGGCGAAGGGGCTCCAGGACTCCTCACCGGAGACCAGCGGGGAGAGCACGGATCCTCCACTGCCCACACCCACCCTGCGCAGAAGACTTTCGCGCAGGGAGAGTAGGAGGAGACTTGGCGTCAAAGAACTTCTGTGTTGGAAGAAGTTCAAGAAACGCCCACTGACGGATTCTGCTAGTGACTGAGCAGCCACGAAGCGAATGGCTGTCCAGACAAGAAAGGTTTAACCAGGCAACCAAGCCCAGAGTGGCAGTAACTTACACACGAGCAACCCCTATAACCATTACAGTATTGAATACCTCACAATGGGAAACGGGGTCCTGCAAATCAACCCTTAGAACCTGCAAGATATTGTAATAGACAAATCTCCCTTCCTCCTCCATGCAGATTTGTCTCAAAGCTACACAGGTCAACATAACATAATCCAAACATTCTTCGTCCCAACATTTCCTTACCTTTGAACACATTTTTCTCTTGATCTGGAGAGCAACCTAGAAAGATGGGGGGGGGGACAATTACTGAACAGGTCCCATGGCAATAAGATCCCTGCCAGACAGTCAGCATAACTATTTCTCCATCTGCATGCCTGCAGACAGGATTTAATCTGAGGTGGGACTCTGGAAAAGTGCCTGGCCACTCATCTTCTATGGCAGGTGTCCCTCCAGGTATTGCTGAACTGCAACTGTCACCATTCCTGGACATCATTCCTGGTCCTTGGGTTCCCCTAAAGAATCAATTTGTAACACTAGGATGCTCTTGGCAATATATATGTCAATACTGTACAGTGACAAGTTCAATGGGATGATTCCAGGATTAGTCATGCTTAGGATAGAATCGCTCAAACCAATACCATTGATTTCAATAGCAGAGGACAATATGCTTCACTGCTGAACTATCACAATCATATCCCCCATTCATTTTTGACTCAGATCAGAGATAAGGCACTCGTGGTGTTGCTGGACTACAAATCCCATCATCCCTGCCTATTGGCCAAGCTGGCAGGGGCTGATGGGAGTTAGAGTCCAGCAAGGACTAGAGTACCACAGGCTCTCCATCCATGATGCAGATCTGTAAATTTTGCCCGACTAGACCCCACAACACTTGTCATTTCTGAAATTGAACATCTCTCCCTCCCCATCTCTTAGTCTTTCACGCATACTCCCACTGGAAAATGTTATTCTCTACAGTTCCCTGTTCTAGGCGCTCCTTGGCTTTTGAGATTCTCACCAAAGCAACAGGACGCTGGCAGCAAGAGCCATGAGGCAATGTTGGGTCCCCAAGGGCTAGATCCAACCTCAGTGTCTTCTGCTCTGTTAATGCTCTGCTTTTCTTGAGCCCCCAGATTTGATCTAAAGACACAGGAAACTGGGTTCAGGCATTATCTACCACCCAGTCGGTAACTCATGAGCCTCTGACATGCACCCTTATAATCAGCAAGAAATATCTCCTGTGATCAGATATCCATTGACTCAGGAAGGCAGCTCTTCAAATACAAATGTTCACAAAACCCATTCTGTGCTACTGAGATTAGATTGCTGACGGTTACAGAAAATACACATGATAAAATTCTGGCTTTGTACTAAAGGAATAATAAATAAGCCTTTCAAAGAACTTAAAGGCCAGTTCACCTTTATAGGCTCCTTGTTCTTACTCTGTTGCTGCCTACTGTGCAGGGAGACTAAGGGTGGGCCGATATGTCAATTTGAGTTTCTCTCTCTTTCTCGTTTTTCTAGTCTTAAGATCAAGGCTCCACATTTTCATGTTTGCAGTTTTGAAAAACATTTATTTGTAAAAGATAGCAATAGAATGAGATGCCAGCTGAGTGTTGTTTTAATTCTCGAGTCTGGTCATTTTAATGGTGACAGTTCCTTCTTTAAAATCAATCTATCTGAATTTATTGGAACAGGTGGAAGCGATGGAAAAAACCAAAAAGACAAACAGTTAAGATTGAACTTGAGGTTTGCCCAAATGTCATCCCCCTCCAAAAAAGAAGGAAGGAAGGAAGGAAGGAAGGAAGGAAGGAAGGAAGGAAGGAA
>JAXCMG010000035.1:5841933-5949810 GCA_034642415.1 Podarcis siculus
GAAGGAAGGAAGGAAGGAAGGAAGGAAGGAAGGAAGGAAGGAAGGAAGGAAGGAAGGAAGGAAGGAGCAGCTGCCAGCTGTATACCATGACAAGAAGGTCTGACTGGAAGTTTTCAACCGCCATTTCTTCTGTTCCTGTTGTATGTATTGAACTAAGCATAAGTTTGTGCCATTCCTGAAAGTGAAATAGCTGGTCTGTTATTCTGTAGCCTTCATCAAGAAGGTAATGTATTAAGGAAGAAGACAAAGGGAACTTTCTGTCATGGCTGTAATATTTTTTAATAAAGATGTAGATTTCCATTCAACAGAAGAGAAGAACAACAAAACATCAAAGCACAATTTCAGCCAATGCCAGCTATGGATGGTGTTGTTGCCTGGTACCCATGATGTCACAAAGCTGCCTTATTTCTCAATCCCAGAACAGTTTTGTAACAACCAGCGGCTTCTTTTAAAGAAGGAGACAGCAGTAAATGCACGTTTAAATCACTAAATTATATTATACAATCCTTAAAAAGAAAAAATAGGTAAGGGCAGGTCTGACAGCTGAACCAGCACTAAATTTGCTAGTAAAGGTAAAAAAATAAAATATTGCTTGTATTCCTTGTTTGTAATTTAAAATCTCACTCTAGTACAAAGTCACTCTCACACCACACTGAGAAACCTGTAGGGCATCCTCTTTTAGTATGGCATAATGTCTCCTCAAAAAATATGCATATAGACGTGTAGGCTGACTATACCGATATTCAAAGACAGCAAAGCTAGAAATGAATGCAGGGATATTCACTGGCCGATCCAATCCAATCCAGGGAGTCCTGGAAATCTAGCTCTCAGCCCTCAAATAATCCTCCTTATTATTAGAAATCCCTGTTATTCATCTTCCATCAGAGCCTGGACTCCCTTTGAGTTGTGCTGGAAAACTGCAGCATAGACAAGGTCCTCAGAGCCATCATAGGATTTGGCTTCCTCTTGAGTATGTGGGGCTTCCTTCTTCAGATCAGCATAGATGATGTCTTCAGTCTCAGTTGGGGCATCGTGCTTTGGAAGCTGTAGGAAAATGAAAAGCATTCATCACGGTGGCAGAGTAGCACAGTGGCACCTTGGTTCTCAAACTTAATCCGCTCTGGGAGTCCGTTCAACTCCTGATATGGTTTGAAAGCCCAGGCCCGTCTTCCGATTGGATGCAGGAGCTTCCTGAATTCTATCGGAAGCATCGGAAGCCGTGTCAGATGTTCGGCTTCCAAAAAACGCTCACAAACTGGAACACTTACTTCCAGGTTTGCGCCGTTCGGGAGCCGATTTGTTCGGGAGCCAAGCCGTCTCAAATGTGTCCATTTTTTCCAGGAATATCCCTGGCTTAATAATTTACTTATACACACACGCACGCACTCACACATACTTACATTTATTTATTTATTTATTTATTTATTTATTTATTTATTTATTTTTGCAATGATTTAAGTCTACTTCATATTTATAAAACACTTATATCCCATCTTTATAACAGAATTTGTTGAGCACCAAACCTAACTCCTGCAATGTGTCTTATAATACACAAACCAGAAACACAGACAATTCTAAAAAACTTGAACCACAATACAATCAACAGTGAGGAGTGACGAATTCTCGATACAGCGGCTCAGATAGCCACCTCCCTCTCCGCCCCCTGCAAGCTCTCTGAGATAAAATAGTATCTGTTGTCCTCTGGAAAGCCAGCAGTAAATGGGTGTGATGCGCTTCCTCCAGAGCAATTCCAGAGCCTCAGTGTTACCAACGAAGAAGGCTGATTCCTGGTTCCTTTGGGGTTTGATTACCTTGGGAGCATCATTTCCTGAGATTATTGTGAGATTTGTACTTTGTAGTTTCTCTGAGTACAGAACACTCCCATGATTCCAGCAGGAAATGGCACATTATGTCAAATTCAGGACTTGGGCAGCCATGTTGAGCCCTGCTTGTTATTATTTATTTATTCTGCCTCCACATTCGAAGGGTTGTGTTGTGTTTCTTACACGTGAAGGGGGGCAGTGAGGGTTAGCAACAGACTGTGCTGCTAGTGAGCAATTTCCATTTTTAGCTGTGTGTCCAGATTCAACTGGGTTTGAGTCTAGGCCCAAGTCAAATATGGAAAAGGAGTGGGCTCCTTTTTGAGCTGAGAAGTTCACATGTTCAGCTACTGCTTGAACTTCATTGGCAACTCTAGTTTGATAGCATATGCATTAGGACTTTTAAAATCACTAATCTTCAGTAAAAACTCACTGGCTTATGTATCCAGGTTCGTCCAACTGCTAAGGTACCTGCGGATGAAAGATACTCAGTGTGAGTTTTCAAAACATTAAGCTAACCCGGCCCACTGCTTGAAATGAACTAATCTGGCTTAATGACATTCACTGAATTAGTTCAAAAGTCTCTGAACCTCACCTGAAAGTAAAGGTAAAGGACCCCTGACAGTTGTCCAGTCGCAGACAACTCTGGGGTTGTGGAGCTCATCTCGCTTTACAGGCCAAGGGAGCCGGTGTTTGTCTGCAGTTTTTCTGGGTCATGCAGCCAGCATGACTAAAGCCACTTCTGGCGCAATGAAGCACTGAAACCAGAGCAGCGCATGGAAACGCCATTTACCTTCCCCCCAGAGCGGTTCCTATTTATATACTTGCACTTTTATGTGCTTTCAAACTGCTAGGTTGGCAGGAGCTGGGACTGAGCAACGGGAGCTCACCCCGTCGTGGGGATTCAAACCACCAACCTTCTGATCAGCAAGCCCAAGAGGCTCAGTGGTTTAGACCACAGCACCACCTGCTTCCTCCTCACGTGAAAGTAGTTCCCCATAATAGCCAGGTAAATTGAATGTGAATTAAGTTCATTTTAGACTAGAACTTTGAAAACCTTTCTAGTTCATCTTCAAGTTCGTTCTCTTACATGCGATTTTTACTCTTTGAGCCTTTGAACTTCAACATCATAATTGCTGGGGAAAGCAAATTAAACCCTTCAGTACTGTAGTGATGTGCATCCCATAATAATAAATGTGAGGAGGTTGAAACATCTGGACTGAATAGCTGGCTTAACTTAAAATGTGCTTATGCCCCCTTTCATAATACAGTGGTACCTTGGGTTAAGTACTTAACTCGTTCCGGAGGTGCGTTCTTAACCTGAAACTATTCTTAACCTGAAGCACCACTTTAGCTAATGGGGCCTCCCACTGCTGCTGCTGTGCCGCCGGAGCACGATTTCTGTTCTCATCCTGAAGCAAAGTTCTTAACCCGAGGTAATATTTCTGGGTTAGTGGAGTCTGTAACCTGAAGCGTATGTAACCCGAGGTACCACTGTAAAAATTCAATGCTGTGAACAAATGTAACATTCAAACACACAGGGAGCAATATACTTGGCACTGACAGTGTGAAATGGAAGATACTTCACTTCTAAATCAAACCCATCCTGCAAAAATGCCATATACTTACTAGATTCTATCTACCACACACAGCAATTCTTTCCCTCCTTCAGGCGACTCACACACAGTTACTTACTGGCAGGAGTTGACACCCGGTGCCTCTTCATTACTCTGAAGGATGGTTCATCACTAACAAAGGGAGGAAAGAAAAAAAACTTACTATGAAATATCATTTAAATCCCCAGCCCTTACAGTCTCTTTTCACTAAATCTGCCCTACACTGATGGTCAAAAGCCATTGTCCCTTTTCCAATAAAAGTCAGTAATGCTGGCTCTCAGCATACACTGTCAGCACAATAAGAAGAGAGGCAATTATGAAAGCCAAACGGAGTGGCTGGGGAAACCCAGCCAGATGGGAGGGGTAGAAATAATAAATCTATTAATAATAATAATAATAATAATAATAATAATACTGTACTAATACTACTACTACAAACAATTAAAAAGCCAAACTGGACAAAATTTCATGCACACACAAATCATCTAAAATTTAAAGGTAAAGGTAAAGGTAAAGGGACCCCTGACCGTTAGGTCCAGTCGTGGCCGACTCTGGGGTTGTGGCGCTCATCTCGCTTTATTGGCTGAGGGAGCCGGCGTACAGCTTCCGGGTCATGTGGCCAGCATGACTAAACCGCTTCTGGCGAACCAGAGCAGCACACAGAAATGCCATTTACCTTCCCGCCGGAGTGGTACCTATTTATCTACTTGCACTTTGACGTGCTTTCAAACTGTTTGGTTGGCAGGAGCAGGGACAGAGAAATGGGAGCTCACCCCGTTGAGGGGATTCGAACCGCCGACCTTCCAATCGGCAAGTCCTAGGCTCTGTGGTTTAACCCACAGTGCCACCCACGTCCCATTGCCACCTGCGTCCCATAAATTTAAAAAGACTGTGCAAATAAGGAGTTCTTTGTGTGACTTTAGAAAACCTACTTCACATTGCTTTTCTCCCAGAGAATACAAGAGTCCCATCTTCCAAAGTCTAATCAACCAACCTCATTCCTGGAGAATCTAGCAGTCCTTTGCTCAGATGTCACAAACCATACTTAGAATGAGATGCAGTTGTAAAGGAACTTAAGGGTCATAGCTCCCCAGCCAGTCTCTACCTAGACCAGAGATAGTCAACCTTTTTATACCTACTGCCCATAATGCATCTTTCTTGATGGTATAATTTCCTTACCGCCCACCTGTGCTTGATGGAAGGAGGATTCAGCTTGTGCCGTAGAACCCCCACCACCCACCTAGAATCCCGAAATGCCCACTAGTGGGCAGTAGGGACCAGGTTGACAACCCCTGACCTAGACCTTAGGGTGGTATCCAGAGGTACCACTGTAATGAATTGTGTTGGAGTGGAGCTGCATAAACATTGTTAGGCAAAATTGCAGACAAACACAGGCAGCTTAAATGCTAGTGAATTTTTGTGAGGACAATCACAAGCCAATGTGGAAATGTGAAGTACTGAATTGGAAAAAGGAGAAATGGAGAGAAACCAAAAAGGACAGATTCACTGATCCTTGGTTGCTCTGCAACCTGGCCTAATCCAAAGAAACACCTTCTTCACTTCAAGATCAGTATCATTTTTTCAGCATCAAGTGCCGTGTGAAGTGAAGAGCTGGGATTTCTTACCTGCTTTGTGCTGCTTGTCGTATTGCTTTAAAAAACAAACAAACCAAAATGAGAATCAATGGGAAGAAAGCCCTTTCCCAAGCCCATAAACATACAAGTGATGAGCAAAACCAACTCCTGTCAATTCAGAATATAAGGGTGTTTTGCTTTTGCAAAATTCACGGGGTACAGATTTGACTTGGAAAGATCCCCTTCTGAGGACCTCTCCTCCCATGACAAACCTTCTCGTCTATTAGCTTCCCCTCCATTCCCCCACAATTTCCTACTTAAGGGCCACATTGCCTCAGGAAAAATCTATGAGAACCACATACCATCAGTGAGTGGGACCAGAGCCAGATGTTTTTTGTGAAGTCACTCCCTTTCCCTTCTCCTTCTTCCACCCCCTCCCCCCATTTTCCTCCCTCCTGGCCACCTGCAGGAAATTAGCACACAGTGTGCTAGAATCTTGGACCGTGGGCTTCAGTACACCTGCGGTAAGGGAAACAAATCCATGAGAGATTTTACTAAGACCCCTTGGCCTCCCACATGAGCCTTATGAACCTTCTCACCAGGAGGACATACGTACAGTTGCTTTTCCCCTTGAACCGTAAAAAGGCCCCAGCTGACAGAAGAAGGAAGACCAGAACCACAAGTATTCCTGAGACTACAACAAGACGTTGATTGATTTGAGCATAATTGCTTATTTGATTCATTGAAGCATCATCTGAAGAAAAGGGGGGGGAGCAGTTAGAGGAGAGGGAAGAGGCTGCTTCCTCGAGAACCTCCCGCTCAAGCTGTCACCACCACCAAATTCAGTGATTGTTCTGGGCTTTTGGAGAACCCTTGAACAAGATTCTGTCAGTGAGATCACTTGCAGAAGGGATTGACCTTCTCCTTTCTTGCAGCCCCTCTGCCCATTCACATGCCCTTACACTCTTGACCCAGTCGACACAGACACCCAGAGGCAGGTTAAGGCTGCTGCTCCCTCTAATCACTCTCGCCACTGCTTGCATGCTCAGAGAAGGAAGGTGAACAATACAGTGAAAAGAAAGAGCAGCCAGGAACAGCGGTGGAAGAAGGAGGGTATGGTAGGTGCGGCCCAACCCGGGTGTCATCCCTGAGGTGGTTGACATCACTGTGCCCTTGGACACTCACTACAGGCGGCGCCCCCCTGGGACACTCGCCGCTCATCACAGGTGGCTAGCCCTGCCCCCGGATGCACAGCCTCCGGGTGCCGGACCAGCTAGCTTCGCCTCTGGCCAGGACAAGAGGCTTCAGGGGTTGTCAATGGGTCCTCTGCAGGGCTGTGGGCCTCAGCAGGTGCCAAGGGTATTTCCACCCCTCCCACAAACAAACAAACAAAAAAGGCATCAACAGACAACTGCAGGTTGTGCTCTTTCGACACCCTTGAAAGATATGGAGAGGCATGCCCCTTACCCCCCCCCCATTAATCTGGAACCCCTCCTGGACACCGGAGCAGCCAAGAGGGTGACTTGCCGGGTTCACTGCAAAACAGCATGTCCAGAGAGGAATGTTTTTTGACCTGCATTGCCATAACCAACTGTCAGGGATGATAAGAATTTTAGTTGGGGAAGGTTGACTGGAAGGCCTCTGGTGGCATGGGATTGCCTCAGTTCATAACTGGGCCAAGACATAGTGCAGACCTCTATTTGTTAAAAAAACAAAAAGCAAACACAAAAAAACAAGTAAACAAAGCAGTGGGATGGGAGGGGGGGAGTAAAGTAAAATAGATACTGCACCTAATACCAAAAGCTCCAAGGGATGGCTGCGAGTTGACACCAGAAATGGACTCCTTAATTTTGCCCAGCGGCAGCTATAGTTCCCTTTCTCCTTCATGGTAATTTTCCTAAAGTAAAATTCAGTCACATTTGCATAAGAATCCCGGGTCCATTTTCTTAATTCTCCAGCCTTATGGAGATAGACCATGGCAGGTCCCTCTGCAATTTCACACACGATCGTGACATCTATCCCAACACGAAAAGGCCTCCTTGATGAGATGGAGATGGTAGGTCTGGGTAACTGGGGATCTGGGCAGAGAAGGAACAAAAGGTGAGATGATAACCATTGCAGGACTAGGTCTTCTCCTCTGCCGCATAGCAGGGACTTGCATCAGGTGTTTCCTTCTTTACCGTAAAGCAGAGATTAGGAACTTGAGGCCCTCCAGATATATAGTCTCCAACTGCCCATCTTTTGGGGGAAGCTTTTCATTTTTTTTCCTTTTGCTACTGTACTTCAACCCCAAAACACTCAGGTTATGCAACCTGACCCTATTGAAGCTCATCAGATTAGGCTCTTCTTCTCCACCCCTATCCCTCTCTTACAAATAACAAGCCGGGAAATGTTTAATTATTCTCCATTTCCTCCAATGTAGGAACTGGTTCCTCAAAGAGACACCACCCACTGATCACTCCCTACAGCTGTCCTCTCCAAAGAGCTCCCCAGTTATATTCTAAAAACCAAGCAGACTCTCCAGCTAAACTCCAAAACTTAAGACATGTGGTTGAGATGAGTGCATGTGGAATTGGCCCCTTTACCTGTTAACAACAACTCCACAGGGTTACTTGGCTCAGACAGGAGATATGGTTGCCTCACTGAGGTGTAACTGCAGCTGTATCTTCCTGCATCCTTATTGCTCACATCACTGATGGTGAACATGTTCATGTCACTGTGTATTGACCAATCCTGAGAGTCATCCTTTTGCAGATAAGACCTTTTCACTTCTCCTTGAGTTTCACAAGACATAGTGACTCTCTGTCCGATGGTGATTTCTTCCATAGGTTCCAGAGAGAGGACTGGTTTGGGGAAGCTGGGATCTGAGCAAAGAAAGACAACAGACATTGAAGACCCTTAAGAAGGAAGGTTTGCAACCATGATGCTATTGCTTCCAGACACATTCAGAATCTGCCCTGGGTTCCTTTGGGAAGATTGGTGGGATATAAATTGAATGGATTAATAATAGTAATCTATGTGGAAGCAAAATCACAGCTACTCATTCAGTGCCCCTTCTGCTTTTCTTTAACATAGAATGTCCCATAACCAGTGCTGATCTTTGGCTTTGATGGGAAGGAAATGGCAGCTTCTACAAATAATAGTTGCCATGATCCATTTTTGGAGCAAAATCCATAAAATGAAAATCAGTGATGTACAGGTAACCCTAACTTGCCTGCTATGCATATTAAAAACAAAATTATTCATACCTATTCCATCGTGTGAACTCAAAAACTTTAAAAATAGACATCACTCATCTGAACACTATTCATGGCAAAACTCCCATGTCCTTCAATCCTTCATTAATGGGATTGGTTGTTCCCAGCTATACAGGATCATCACTGGAGCAGGAGTGGGATGGATGCACTTTTGCAACACCACAATTTGAGATGTTGTAATGGTACAGTAACACCTGAACCTAATGCTATATGATCCATTGTCCGCTTTGTGCAACTCATCAAAGCAAGGTCAGGAACTAGTGAACGGCCTTAGGATGCTCTTCTGGGATGTTGAGCAGAGTCTCTTACCTCTTATCAGCAGCTCAAATGAATCTGTGACTTGCCTGATCCCACCAAAATTGTACAAGCATTTGTAGATGCCTCCATCCATTCTGCTCCTAATAGTGATGTGTAAAATAACGTGTTTTCTAAAATGATCTCCTATGACCCTTCCATCCTTCTCCAAAGAGACATATTTTGCCAAATGATGTATGCTGCATGTGATGGTGACATTGTTTCCAAGTGAGGCTGCCAACGTAGAATACCCAGAGCTGTAGGAATCAGGATGGATCACAGTGGATTAACAAGGAAACAAAAAGAAAATCATGTGTAGACAAGCAGAGACATTGCAGGAGATATCAAAGCTGAAACCATTTAACATCATAAATGGCCAAACAGTTTTTCAGAATATAACCAGGTGAGGATAACCAATGGGTCTCTAACCCTTGGTAAGTTGGGGACTTCCTCTGTATGCAAAGAAAGGCTCCAGCAGATTGAGCGGACAAGACCAATAGTGCGTCCAATGGTCAGGAGGGAAGTGAGGGGCAGATGGGGCCCATCAGCCTGGGAAGGTAGCCCATCTAGGAGAAGGAAAACTCTGATTCTAAACTTCTGCTGCTTTGCAGGACATCTTTAGGAGAAGAAGACAGCAAGAGCAGAAGCCACCTTCTTGACCATGGGACCCACTATTGCTCTCATCCGCTCAATCCATCAGAGCCTGTCTTTGCATGCAGGGGAAGTTCCTAACTCACTGAGGATTTGAGACCCAATGGCTACCTGGCACCTGGTTTAGCCACCCAGCCAAAGCCATTCCTGGAGTGTGGCTGCTGTCACATGCAGACAGCTTATGGGAGCTACAGGTGAGAGCTGAGTGCAGGGTGGAGACCGAAGGTGGACCAACTACCCCATAAGGATAACAATATGCCCCACACGTGTACCCCTCTCCTAACACCCATATTAATGAAAATAAAATTCAAAAATGCACTGTAGTATCATCTCACCTCTTATATTCTAAAGTGATTGCTGCACTCTGCAGGAGAGAGTTCCCTGCAGGTACCAACCTATTGGGTGGTCTCTTCCAAACTCTTCTTCCACAAAATAAAGGGTTTGGGCTTTTACTGGTGAGGCACCTACCCTTGGGAACACACTCCCATTAAATATTAGACAGGCACTGTCCCTCTTGACATTTTCTTACCTTTCACTGTCTTTTAAATATCCATTTCCTCCTGAAGCAGGAAGCAGCCTGAAAAAAATTAAGAAACCATTAGAAAACAGGACTAACAAGAAGAAGATTCCTGCTGGACCACAGCTCCCACTTGTCCAAAAAGAAATCCCTCAGGTATGCAAATAATCAGGGCTAGACTCTGAGAACTGACTCTGGAAGATCTTTTCATTGTCTATGTTCTTCTTACACCTCCTTCATGCATGTAATTCATGCGAAATAAAATCCAGGAGCCACTGAGCATATGCAGAGTCTACACTCACATTCTCTTCCTCGATCAGCAATCGCTTGTATAGTCCATCCATGTTGGATTACTGTAGAGTTGAGGAATCACATGCCAAATAGTCACAGCTCTTCATTTTGGATAGTAACATCCACCCACATCCCAAGCACACATACTGGCAAATGTCATTGTTTCTAACTCCAAGTTTGGCCCTTGCGATTCTCACCAAAATAAGAGAAAGGGGAGCACAGGCATCACGAGACCACAATAAGAACCCGCAAGATCCAGTTCCAGCTCTTTGGTCCTCAACCCTCGTCAATCGCCAGATTACATCTGAAGCTACAGGAAGCTGACGACAGCATCGTCTCTGACCCGCCCCGGATCCTGTACATCTCAGAGGCTCTCAATCTGCCAAAAAGCTCTCTGGTGGTCAAATACTGCTTCACATACTAAGGCAATCCTCTACTCAAATGTGGGGAAGTCCAATAAGGAATTAATTGAAAGTTGAATGATTACATATTTACAATTTCTTTAATATTTTTTCTCTTTTTTATAAAAAAAAAAATGTTTCTTGTATTCTTTCTTTCTGTACTGTTTGGAATGTATAAAACTATGAAAAGAAATGCAATAAAAATCTTTAAAAAAAAAATCCTCTACTCAAATCAGATTAAAAAGAAAACCTTAGTAAAGCATTATCGGGGGAAAGTCTTCAAAGCACCAAAGCACTTCTCTATTTTTCTCTCTTGAATGAACATATCTGAAACTTACATAGACCAGAAACAGACTGCTCCCTTATTGAGTACTCTGAAGTAAATCTCACTCGGCTCTATGGGTCTTCCGATTATGGATTAATTATGGAATATATATAATTTCTTCTTGGCATCTGAGTATTTTGGAATGATCCCTAACTACAGTTTAGTCATTTTGAATTCATCCATTAGGGGCAAAGCAGTTCCTTTAATTTAAGTTCACTTTCTTTGGATTTGTTGTTTGTTGTTTTTAAATAAGCAGAATATTAGGCAGTAATAGCCAGCAACGTGGAGGCTGTCCAGGAGTGGAGGAGGGAGCCAGGCACCACAGCAAGTCAATGGAACGGGTACCTCTGAAGGAAGTTAAAAGCCCTAACTACTAATAAGTCCACAAATATTCAGGTAACGCCTAGGGAGGCAATGCTAGTGTGGTAAAAGCCCATGGAGAGGGCCTTTGGAGGATCCTCACCCATTTTTGAGGCAGCAGGACCCCACAAGAGAGATCACTGGACAGTCAGAGAAAAGAAGATAATGCAACCAGGTATATCAGAGCAATTGCAGCTGGATGAGCTTTGATCCATTTATTAAGATTCAGTGGCAACCGGGTCCCCACCCAGTAGAGAACCCCAAACGAAAGCATGTATGACATTATATAACCTTGGTTTTGTGTGGTCCTTTGGTAAGGTTTCCACCCCAAAATCGTCCGACCACTGAAATGGAAGTGGGCAGCTCAGGTACACTGGGGATGGGGACAAATAGGTATAGGAATTTAAACGGACACCTTGGTGATGGGTGCAAATACATTTACTTTTGACAAATCTATTTGAGGTGGTAGCTTGATGGTTGGAGCAACTTGATAACTGCACACAGAGAGATTACATGGAAATGTAGAGAGCATGATAGTCAAGTATAGTGCATTGTCCGGAATCTACTGACATTGAGTTTTGTAACATTCACGTGTCTCAGGGAAGATTTCACAAGTGAAATACAAGTTTTCTGAAGGCAGATTGGGAGTCTGGCAGTTCATGATTCCAGAGGTTGAGCAAGAGAAAGATATGTTTCAATGTTTCCCTGAAGGGTTTACAGTGCCTATCAGCTTGGCAAATAAAGTTACATCTGTGATTTGCATCTGTTACTTTTCAAACTAAAAAACACTGTAAGTTACATTTGTGTTTCTTTTCCATTTCTTTGCCAACATAGTTTCAAATACCCATTCTTGGATTACAGTGTAGCTTTGGGAATCAAAGGGATTTTTATTGGTTGCAAAAAATCACAAAGGGAGGGGGGGAAATAACTTCCAATTCGTTTTGTCACCTATTTTCATTTAAAAAGGTGTGTTTCCATTTGCCAGCAGACCAGGAAGAAAAGTCAAGACAACCAAATGTGCAGAAACCTGAGGATCTGCAAAACAAAGTACAGTGGTACCTCTGGTTAAGTACTTAATTTGTTCCAGAGGTCCGTTCTTAACCTGAAACTGTTCTTAACCTGAAGCACCACTTTAGCTAATGGGGCCTCCTGCTGCTGCTGCGCCGTCGGAGCACGATTTCTGTTCTCATCCTGAAGCAAAGTTATTAACCCGAGGTACTATTTCTAGGTTAGTGGAGTCTGTAACCTGAAGCGTATGTAACCTGAAGCGTATGTAACCCGAGGTACCACTGTAACTAGTCAGATTCAACCAATGTAACCAAATCAAATTAAGTCTGGGCAGATGTTCATTAACAGAGGAAGGTAATTTCTATCCACATCACCTGGGCAAGTTAACAGCCGCACACCGCAAGGTTTGCTAAGATTCCTCCCTCCTCACTGCATGGGCTTTGGTCTTAGGAGTCTGACAGACACACAGTGTCCCTATTGGCCAACATTCACTCCAATGTATTTGTCAGACCAAAGGGCATCCTCCCCCCCCCCCCGGCAGCAAACCATGCCTGACAACAGTAACTAAGGGATGCCCACAATTGCAAATCGATATATATTTGCAACTTGGTATATATTTGCTTGCTGTGCATAATTTATCCTGTTTCTCTTTGCAATGAGGTGGGAGAAAGTGGTGTTCATGGCACTGAAATCTTGGACAATCGAAATGCAGTCCCATCCCCACAACCACTCTTGCTTCTGAGACATGAGTTGACATTGTTCGTATCAGTTAAGCATGTCCCCAACCTTAAGAGCTGGAAACTGGCTTTAAAAAAACACGGGTTTAGAATATTTTTCTTTCCATTACAGTAGTTTCAGTGTTTTCTTTTTTAAAAAAAAATACCCTAGCCCTTAGGGAATATTGGTGGTGTATCTCTTATGGGAAATATTGTTTATTTCCCATTTCATGGGGGGAAATCATGTCCATTTATTTTTCCACATAATTATTCACACTTTTTAAAAAAGCAATTCTGACTCCCTCTTCTAAGAGTTTGAAATGAGGTTTCTTTCCCAGATGTAAGAGGCCTCCAAGCAGGTTTAGCAGCTCCCTCTGCACCTCAAAGGAAGAAAACACTAAGGCTTCAGCTGATAATTTCATCCTCCCCTTCCTGCCAAGGTTCCAATTTGTTTCCTGCTTCAGCTCAAAGCAAATCTACTTGATTCCACATGTCAAGATCTGCGCCCCCCCCCCCTTCATTAGGGGGAAAGGTTCATTCATGTTTCCCTCAACTCCCCTGACCCATCCTGTCTTTCTGCTCTGGGGAAGCTTATACAGTGGTACCTTGGGTTACGTACTTAATTTGTTCTGGAGGTCCGTTCTTAACCTGAAACTGTTCTTAACCTGAAGCACCACTTTAGCTAATGGGGGCCTCCTGCTGCTGCTGCACCGCCGGAGCACGATTTCTGTTCTCATCCTGAAGCAAAGTTCTTAACCCGAGGTACTATTTCTGGGTTAGCGGAGTCTGTAACCTGAAGCATATGTAACCTGAAGCGTATGTAACCTGAGATACCACTGTAAACAAGTAGAGGGGACATACCACCACAAGGCTAAATTTTCCATTTATGTGCTCAGATGATGTGACCCACCCCCCTTATAATACTATGCAAACAAACAATGAAAGGAGCACAGACAAGATTATTGGGTTTAGTTAGGCCACATCTTTATTGATTACAGATGTAAATGAGTTTTGGCTTGGCACTGGGTATTACCAGCCTGTCTTCTCGTCGATTATCAGGGGGCCAAGCCTGCTGAAGGGTTAATCTACCAAAATGCCTCGTGCGCCACACGTTTGTCACCTCACGTAGAAGCTTCTAAGTGACTCTTCATCCAACAAATTAAGATATGCAGCACAACCAATACATACGATTAATGAACAAAACAAAGCAAACGGTAAGAAGAATGTTTAAACCCCAGTGCAATTATATCATAGCTACAGAACCTCTCCTATGATAGGGGGGGGAAGCTATCCCCATCAGACATAAACAGAAACAAGATATGGAAAATCTATGGAAAATACTAAGCAGGCCTTGCAGCAAGCTCTTTACCAGACCGCAGCACCCACCTCTCCAGTCACCCTCCCCAAAACACACAGAGTCCTATCTAATAAAGTCATACTCACAGCAGACCCATCAAAAACAATGGGCTCAAGTTACGGTACTAATGCCAAACGTAAGCCCACTGACTGACCGACTGATCGATTATTTAATCTCTATCCCACTTAATATATTAAAAATATGTCTAAGCAGTGTACAGAAACCTGAAGCAACAACAAACAACTCAAACAAAATATTACAAAAATACAGTTACATATAAAAATGTTACATTGATACAAAGTTGTACGCGTGTGCACACACACACACATTCATTTTCCTTCTGACACACCATCCCTCTCAGCCTCCAGGCTCTTTGCGTGGACAGGCGGAGTCCCCAGATCCCGAGCGGTCCCCCCCCCCGTCATGTGGAATAACGACTCAAGACAACGCGCTATGGGATTAAATTGGCCACAACTTTATTAAATTTCAAATGTGGGTAGACCTTGGCTCAGGCATTGGGCGTTCTCCCTCCCCAGTCCCCAGCCGGGGACCTAGGGAGCATCAGGGTTATCCACTGGGGGGGGATGGGCCGGCTCTGGAGAACATATGTTCAAGCAGAGATAGCCGCCCCCGTTATGCCGCCACCGCAGGGGAGAGCAATGACGACCTTTCGGCATACGGTCAAAGCCTCCCTTCAGAAACCCCTTTAACGGGGAACCCTGGTATCGCCGCCGCAAAGAGGAAGATGGACTAAAGGATTCCACCCAAGGCCTGATACCGCCAAAGTTGTGACGTTTTGCTACGGGAAAGGCGAAACCTGCCAATGCAGGGAAATTCCTTTCCAGCCCTTTAACAGCGACCTTGACGTAGCAGCGCCTGCATACCTGTGAAGAAAAGTTAACCTGCAAAACCTGTGAAGAAAAGTTAACCTGCAAAAGAAGACATTAACTGAGGGTGGGTAGGGTGGGAGAAGCTCTGGAGCCAAGTGAGGATTCCCAGGTAAGATCCTCCCTCTATTGTGTGGGCAGGTAATCCCCTCCCCCTACCTGGCCCGGTCTCCTTGGCAACGCTTCCCCCAGGTGGGATTGGACAACTGACTGAAGTAGGCAGAGACCTCCAGGTATCCCACCTGAGGGAAGGCAAGCCAAGCCTATGCTGATGGAGCCGCTCCAGATCTAGGGGCTGCGCGCGTCCACGTAAAGGGCGCCCCCCGTTTTAAGCGGGGAGCAGTCATTCCCAGGGTCCAAGAAACTCACAGCTTCCCCACAAGTCTCACAATGAGAAGGGTTCCTGGCAATAGCAGGCATCACCCTAGTCTCTCACTCTAGACTTGCTTTTAATGGGCAGGCCCAAAGTGGATGGTCCTTCCTCAGGCTCCCCACAGCTGTGTCCTATTCAGCTGCACTCTCCACCCTCAGTTCCAGATGCAGTAGGTTTGATTGCAATGGATCTCCTCTGGAGCATAGTTTCACTTCCAGTATCCTCGTCCTTCAAGCATCTGATTTATGTGAAATTCTCCAGGTTGGCTTAAGATTGCCCAATTTGCCGTTCCAACCTTTCTTTTCAGACCATCGCCAGCCCTCTCTCACTGACATCTAGCTTCCACCAACTAACTGTCCTTCTTTCCAGCTCCTTTATATCAGAAACCTCATGCAAAAGCTTTCTAACTCCTTTTAATCAATAGCTGGGCCTTTGTGATTCTCACCAATATAAGATGATGGAGAGCACAGGCGTCATGGCAGATCACCATTAGTGTCCACAAGATCCGGTTCCAGCTCGAAGGTCCTCAACCCTTGCAGTTTAGTGCTGTTTTCTGTGTGCCAGCCCAGATTACATCTGAAGCTACAGGAAACTGAGGGGAGCAGCATTTCTGACACACCCAATACCTCATGACTCTCGGAGACTCTCAATCTGTTTTAAACATCTCTGGCGGTCAGATAGTGCTTCATGAACAAAGTCTACTATGCACTAAATATTTTTAAATTTTCTTGCAAAGCATTAAATTCGTAGGAATGCACAAAATGCAGATTTAAGTACTATGCTAGAAGAGATATGCACGAACAAGGTTCATGTATGTACACAGAAACATCAAAAGGAACCATCTTGTTCCTTTTTGAAAAAATGCAAAATAAGATTAGTTGTTGTTATTATATTTATTTATTTATACCCCTTTTCCCCTGGCAGTGGCTCAAGACAGCTTACAGATAAAAATAAGAACAGCTAAAAACATAGGAGGGGGAAGCAATCATTAAAAGAATTAAAACTATATATAGTCAAAATCCACAAACTGGACAAAATCATTATTGGGACCAGCCAAACATCACAAAAATGTTATCCATAACTTTTAAACTTTAAATATCTTACACAAAGCAAAGGATGGGGAGCAGGTGGGGAATATGAAAATTAGGCTGGACATTTGCCTGGCAGTTTAGCACTTTATAAATTATCTAATATACCAACAGGAATAGAAACCACAAGATTGTAGCCATTATATAAGGGATTATTATAGCTGAACGGAGGAATGGAAATTATTAAAATTTTGGAACGCAGAAAAAATGTAGAAGAATGAACTCATCAACTCTAGCATGCGAGGGGGGCAGTTTAATGAAAATGTATAATTTGGCATTTTAATAATTGGCATTAATAATTGTATTAATTGAATAAAATTGGTATTGTTATAATGAGGCTGCAGTTGGAACAATATTGGAAAGTTAATTAATTTATTTATTTTTAAAAGAAATTAAAGTTTGGCTTGTAACCCAAAAAATGTCCCAAACCTTAAATGGAACCTTTCTTTGGTAGAAAGAGAGCAGAAATAAAGGGGGACATGATGGGCCTCAGACAAGCTCTGCACGGGCCTGATTCTACAGTATGACATAATCCCCATTGATTTAAGCAGTTAACTGATGAATGGACATGACTTTTTCTTTCTATCTCTCTTTCTTTCTCTCTTTCCTTCTGTCTTGTGCTCTTGAAGTTCTGTTCCTGGAAAAGGAGAGAGAGGAAGAAGAGATGATGTCACAACAAACAGGAGAGAGGTCTGGGAATGACTGCCTCCATTATAAGAAAATGGGAACACCAGCCATCCACTCACATAACAAGCACTACAGGTGTTATGTAGTGTAGTTTCACCCTGGGCCAACAGGGGGATACTGTATATAGTTTTCACTCAGGTCTGTAGATAGTTTTCACTCAGGTCCGCGTCAGTTATTTTAGGCGGGAACTCTGGGCAGTTGTGGTTACAATGTGACAGCCGGCTGCCTATAAAAGCAGGCCGGCTGAGCTGTTCGCAGTCAGTTCTATTCCAGCTTACAAAATAAAGAGCTACTTGAAGAAATCGCTGTGCCGGCTGCTATGTCAACCCACAACTTAACAACAGGCATAAAGAGGTGGACATTATACTGAAACCTAGGTAAGTTCTGGGGAGGAAGCTAATAGAGAGAGCCCGGCGTGTGCCCCAAAAGGCACAAACACAGTACTGAGTGTCGCTCAGATAATCGTCTAATGATTTCGCATTTTTGCTCAGATTCCAGCATTCCTTATTTCCATTCCATCCAAGGGAGAGGAAGGGGGCAGGTATTTCTCAGGTTTCTAAATTGCAAGGGCAGCAACAACACCAGTACAGTTGGCTCCTTGCTACATATGTTCTTCCCACTTTGAAATGTAAAAGGTGAAGGGCTGAGTTAGTTAAGACGGCCACAGCATCCACCAACCCAAGTCCTTGTTGGGAATCTCCCAAGATGCTACCTTGAAAAATCCTGTACAGTGGTACCTCGGGTTACATACGCTTCAGGTTACATACGCTTCAGGTTACAGACTCCGCTAACCCAGAAATATTGCTTCAGGTTAAGAGCTTTGCTTCAGGATGAGAACAGAAATCGTGCTCCGGCGGCGCGGCGGCAGCAGGAGGCCCCATTAGCTACGGTGGTGCTTCAGGTTAAGAACAGTTTCAGGTTAAGAACGGACCTCCGGGAACGAATTAAGTACTTAACCCAAGGTACCACTGTATGTACACATTGATTCAAGCACTTACACATTTGTCAAAGATGATTGAAACCAATTTGTAAGAGTCAAGGACAATGAACTTACTCATGGGATGGCAGTGAGCTCTGTGGGACCTCTGTGTAGGGTGTTCTGACCTGATACTGTCTGCCGTTCATTTCTCATGCTGTGAAATTGTGGAGAGGACCTTTCGGCAAGGGAGCCGCTTGCTTGGTTTTCCTGTGATAGTTGGCCTTTCTCCTCTTGAAGAGGCTGTTGCGTCACATTTTGATAATCCGTATTGTAAGTGGGAAGGTTTGCATACACAGCCCGATCTTGAGGTTCTTCTGAGGAAATTTCTGCATGGCTTCTGGGGCCTGCTTCCCTGCCATCATCTCTCCTAACTTTGACATAAACATGGAATCGAAAATATATATAATGGTACCACTTGCAAAAACAGTTGTCTTTTGCTGGGACTAACTGGCTACTAGGACATAAGAAGCAATTCTGTTATGCTGTATGTGTGACTCTAAGACAAGACAAACAAGAACAAACAGCAGAAGTAGGCAAGACAGCGGCGTAGCGTGGGGGTGCCAGGGGTGCCGGCCGCACCGGGCGCAACATCTGGGGGGGCGCGCGCTCGCCGCCTCCGGAGCCGCCGAAGAGCCTCGGGCGCAGGCTATAGCAGAAGGAGGAAGCCCCGGCCATGGGCGCTGCCCCCAGGTGGTGCAGCAGGAGCCAGGCGGCGCAGGGGAGCCCGGGGGAGCGGAGGCGCCGCGGGGACACGGCTCGGGAGCTGCTGCTGAGGAGCCAGAGCATCGTCCCCGGGAGGAGGAGAGGAGGAGCGGCGGCGGCGGTGCCCGCGGGCGCCCTTGACGCGGGCGCCCCCTCATGCCGCCTCGAGAGGCGTTGGGGGGCATGAGGTTGCTGCTGGGGATGAAGAGGCGGTGGCGGCGGCGGGAGGCGGACTTCTCTCCCTCTCTGGCACTGCTGCTGCGTGGCGCTCGCCAGCCCGCCGGCCCCTCCTGAGCGGGATATGGGGGGGCGGGCGGGGCGGGTGGGGGAGAGGCGCCGGGCCCGCCTCGCGCCCTGACAGGAGCCGCCGCGGCGCCCGCGGGCGCCCCCTCATGCCGCCTCGAGAGGGGTTGGGGGGCAGCGGGACTCCGCTCGCTGTCCCGCCGCCTCCCTCTGCGCTCGGCTTCAGGGCTTTTCCTCACGTCGTTTTCCGGGTGCCCGCCTTCCTCCTGGCACGTGGCGGGTCGTCGGTGGAGGTAGAGAAACCACGCACATTAGATCTTCATCATCATCATCATCATCGTGGTTTGAGATTTAAGACTCCCCCCCCCCCACTTTCTTGCCCTGCCCGTGGACCAGGAGGTCATGGCGGGCGAGGCCTTCGGCCGCGGGGCCCTTCTTTGCGCTGCCAGCCTGACCTTCACCCTCTTACATATGGAGAGGAAAGGAGACGCGGAGGCGCAAAGGCTTGCGGGGCAGAAGTTCATCAGGGGTGCCAACGTGAATACAGTATGATATTGGGGGGGGGGAGTAAACCCCGCCCTGCATAGTTGATTACATTGGCAATGCCCTTCAACTGGGGGACTGGCCCCCTCAATGTTTTATTGGGGGACCTGAAGCAGTGGCGTAGCGTGGGGGTGCAGGGGGGGCCGGGCGCAACGTCTTGGGGGGGCGCGCACTGGCACTCGAGTGCTAAAATCCACGGGTTAGGGGGCGCAAATTACTTGCCTTGCCCCGGGTGCTGACAACCCACGCTACGCCACTGAGGCAAGAATAGGTGAATGCATAGACGGACATCGCAGTACAGTGGTACCTCGAGATATGAACGGAATCCGTTTCGGAGCCCCGTTCACATCTAGAGGTAAACGTATCTAGCAACAGCACGTCTGCACATGCGCATGTCACTTTTTGCCGCTTCTGCGCATGCGCGCGATGTCATTTTGAGCGTCTGCGCATGCGCAAGTGGCAAAACCCGGAAGTAACGCGCTCCGTTACTTCCGGGTTGCCGCGGAGCAAAACTCGAATGTGCTCAACTCGAAGCGTATTTAACCCGAGGTATGACTGTACTGCTACAGTCCGCTTGTGTCTGACCCTCAGTTTTGTACAGGGGAGGAACATACTGTTAGCTACATGGCTGAGTATAGAAGGCAAAAGTACAGAAATATAAGCATGGTGTTACCAGACCCACTGGTGTTTTCTGCACACCTGAATTTGTAACTTATGTGCATATTCAAAGACTCTTACTTATTCAAAGCTGAATTTGTAACTTATGTGCATATTCAAAGACTCTACTGGAGTCAACTGCATGCCACAAATCTTAATGCAGTGGGGAAAAATTAATTTAGAATAACCATTTACACCTTGCTTTATTTAAGGGAATTAGCACTAAGCAACAAGATTCGGTGTGCTATAACTTGCTTGTTAAAGGGAATTAAGAGAAATGAAAAACATCAGTAACCATGGTCATTTGTTCACACAGAAGAGTGGACAAAGAGTAAGAAGTATTCAAGTACCAGTGCAGGATAATCAAGAGACAAGTTACCATATTTTTCGCTCCATAAGACACACCTGACCATAAGACGCACTTAGTTTTTAGAGGGGGAATGCAAGGGGGGCAATATTATTTAAAGGGAGCGCTGAGCAGAGCCTGTATGCATCCTAGGCTCTGCTCAGCGCTCCTTTTCACGAGCCGCACGGAGCGTGTGTGCAGCTCTTGGGGGCTTTTCCCCGAGGAGGGAGAAGGGCAGCCCGTGAAAGGGAGCGTGGCTCTTGCAGGTTTTTCCTGGAGGTGAAGGCTCCCCATGCCCTGAAGAGGCTTCACGCTGCTAAGCCAGAAGCTAGAACAGCAAGAGGGAGCACTGCACAGCAATCCCTCTCGCTGTTCTGGCTTCTGGGATAGCCGCGCAGCCTGCATTCGCTCCATAAGACGCGCACACATTTCCCCTTACTTTTTAGGAGGGAAAAGGTGTGTCTTATAGAGCGAAAAATACGGCACTTAGTGCCCCCATCACCACATCAAGCACATCTTGCTATCTGCTGTTCACCTTTGGAGGCAAGTCCTGGCAACAGTACAATAGCAGAGGCCTTATCAGCTTTGATATTCAGGTCTAAGATTGGTGGGTCAATATTGGTGAGTCAACTTTGTCCCTCCAGAGCCCCAATAAATGGTGCACAGTCAACTCTGATGTTTTAAGTATCTTTATCAAGCTTCCTCAACCTCGGCCCTCCAGATGTTTTTGGCCTACAACTCCCATGATCCCTAGCTAGCAGAACTAGTGGTCAGGGATGATGGGAATTGTAGTCTCAAAACATCTGGAGGGCCAAGGTTGAGGAAGCCTGATCTTTATCATTCAATTTGTTAAAGTTGTATCATGAACACAAGCCCTGTCCCCAACAACGCTACTTACGGTCAGTATTTTCCACCCTGTTAGATCTCGATACTATGAAGGTGTGTTCACCACTAACCAAGAGAGGCAAAGAAAAACTTATTACAAAGGATCATCTGGACACCCAGCACTTACAGTCTTTATTCACTCACTAATCCCTTCACTTCATTTTCCGACTTTAAGAAAAGCTAGTAATTCAGGCTCCCAAGCACACGCCATCAACACAGTTCAGCCTGCTCATTTCCAAAGGAAACCAAAATACCCTAGATCCCAGTATTTCCTATTCTCACTTCCCCAAGCTAACCTACCAACCTCACTCCTGGAGAACCTGGAGGTTGTTGCTCACATTTCACAAGCCATACTTAACATAGCATTTGATGCAAAGTATAAGGGAACTCGGGACGCGGGTGGCGCTGTGGGTAAAAGCCTCAGCGCCTAGGGCTTGCCGATCAGAAGGTCGGCAGTTCGAATCCCCGCGGCGGGGTGCGCTCCTGTTGCTCGGTCCCAGCGCCTGCCAACCTAGCAGTTCGAAAGCATGTCAAAGTGCAAGTAGATAAATAGGGACCGCTTTCTAGCGGGAAGGTAAACAGCGTTTCCGTGTGCGGCTCTGGCTCGCCAGAGCAGCGATGTCACGCTGGCCACGTGACCCGGAAGTGTCTCCGGACAGCGCTGGCCCCCGGCCTATAGAGTGAGATGGGCGCACCAACCCCAGAGTCTGTCAAGACTGGCCCGTACGGGCAGGGGTACCTTTACCTTTACCTTATAAGGGAACTCGGGACGCGGGTGGCGCTGTGGTCTAAAACACAGAGCCTAGGGCTTGCCGATCAGAAGATCGGCAGTTCGAATCCCCGCAATGGGGTGAGCTCCCGTTGCTCGGTCCCTGCTCCTGCCAACCTAGCAGTTTGAAAGCACATCAAAGTGCAAGTAGGTAAATAGGTACCGCTCCGGCGGGAAGGTAAAAGGTGTTTCTGTGCACTGCTCTGGTTCGCCAGAAGCGGCTTAGTCATACTGTCTGTGGACAAACGCCGGCTCCCTCAGCCAGTAAAGCGAGATGAGCGCCACAACCCCAGAGTCGTCTGCGACTGGACTTAACAGTCAGGGGTCCCTTTACCTTTACCTATAAGGGAACTCAGGAGGCCCCACTCTCCACCTAGACCGCAGCAGGAAACCTCTGCACTCAAGTATTGTACCTCCCTATGTGGCATTCAGATGGAGTGCAAATAATAGCAATTGTTCTGCATTCTGACAACTCTTTCTCTCGCAAGCTCAGAACAACATTCCAGAATCCTTCAATCCAGTGCAGTGTAAGAGGAACAGTTGAGATCACTTACCTGTTTTGTCTTAGTACTGTAAAAGAAGAAGAAGACAAATCAGTTGGAAGATGGTGCTCTCTCAAACCCATAAATATCCAGAACAACCTATCTCAATTCAGAATGTGCTAGGTGTTTCCTTTTTCAGACAATTCATGGGAGGCACCTAGAATTTATTTTAAGAGTTTTGCAAAAAGAAATCAAGCGCAGGGACTATCTTCCACCAGTTTCTCTCTTCCTCTTTCCCCACCCCGACACTTTCCCAAACTTACTAGGTCAGGGATGAGAAACCTGTGGCCCTCCTGATACTCCTTTTGTACTTTATCAGCCCCAGCTGACATAATCAGTAGTCAGGGATGAAGATAAGTTTAGTCCACAGTATCTGGAGGGCTGCAGCTTTCCTATCCCGGCAAATAGATGGATAGGATGAAGGACTAGGCAAGATATCACTAGGAACCTCTGACCACCCAGATAATTTATGGCCAAGAGCTTTTAAATCCCCTTCTCGCCTGGGTCATACTTACACGCTCCTATTTTGTAACAAAGAAAGGCCCCAGCTGACAGAAAGAGGAAGAGCAGAACCACATATATTACTGAGAGATCTGGACTGATTGGAGCATCATCTGTTAAAAAAAAAAGCAGTTAGAGGAGAGGGAAGAGGCTGCATCCTTGAGAACCTCCCACTCAAGCCTCCACCACCATCACATTCAGAGATTGCTCTGAGCTTCTGGGGGACCCTTGGGCAAGATTCCTTCAGTGAGCTCACTTGCGGAAGGGATCTATCTCCTCCTTGCTTGCAGCCCCTCTGCCCATTCACATGCCTTTCCACTCTTGACCCAGCTGACACAGACACCCAGAGGGGAAACAGAAGGCAGGTTAAGGCTGCTGCTCCCTCTAATCACTCTTGGCACTGCTTGCATGCTCAGAGAAGGAAGGTGAACCATACAGTGACAAGAAAGAGCAGCCAGGACATGAGGCTCCAGGAGCTGTCGGTGTCGTGGAAATTCTACTCAATATTGATCCAGAGTAGATTCCAATGTATAGTTAGCAGAGTAAAAACCTAAGCACCTAAGTTGCAGGATCCCTCCCCCCCAAATAGACCAGAGACAATTATATTTCATCCAGCAGAGCTTTACTGAATGCAAATGAGCATAATGATCACAAATCCAATACATTCAGCCTGGCACTGTCCATAAGAAATCCAGTTGCAACAGACTTAAATTTGGAATAACTTATAATAAGTCTAAACCTTAACACTAAGCATAGTACTATGTACAGAACACCACACCAGAAGGAGAAGAAAGAGAAAGTGTGAAACTCAGGCTCCTTCTGGCCCATTATTACAGTCAGCATGACCTTGACAGAAGAGATAACAGAACCAGTTTAAACCAGCTGTGCTCAGCTTCTCTGAAGGAATAACCCAGACACCATGAACCTTGCTTCTTTCACACAGCTTCCAGAACCTTATTGAATTAAGTAGAATAGGAAAGATCTCTGCACCTTCTGTACCAAGAAATACAAACTGGCAGTCAATGGGTCCTCTGCAGGGGTGTGGGCCTCAGCATGTGCCCAGCAATGCCTAACTCTAATGCCAGCCCTGACTGGCACAGTCAACTGTCAAGGAAGATGGAAATTGTTCTCCAACAATTTCTGGATAGCCAAGATTGGGGGGGGGGTTGCTGATTGAGAGAGATCTAGTGGCATGGGGCTTTCTCAGTACACCACTGGCCAACCATAGTTTAAATATGTGTTTAATATGCATAAAGTACAGTGTTTGAAAGCATAATATTTAAAATGCTATGCAGAGAGATTGGCATTAGGTGTCACTCTAGCAAACACAGCAGAAAAAGCTAGATGTTTCAGTTTCTGTCTTTAAGCTAACATTGCTGGAAACCCAAGAGCTCTCACCGAAGGCAAAGCCTGAGAACTCAGCTTCTTTGTCTGTGATGGATCCAGCAAAAACAACAATAGTGGCTAAGTTCCATGAAGATGGAAGAAGAAAGTTGCTTAGGATCTCTCACACACGCACAGCAGAGAGAGGAAAGTTTGTTGACCTGCCTTAAGGATTTACAGACGAGGCTGCATTGTTTGCATGTTTCAGAGCAATGTGTTCCTTTGTATCTTGCAATGTCTGTTTGTAACTATTTTATTTGCACTTACTTATTTGCAGCTATTTGTAACTATTTTTCCTGGAAAGTTTTGAAATTCATTCTTCTGTTTGAGAGCAAATTCATTTCTATTCTATGCAAGGTCCAGATCAGGGATTTCGCTTGCAGCAACTTTAATATAATGCAAGACATGCCTGCTTTTTGGTTAAAAACAACCCCCCACCCCCCCAAAAAACCCAAGCAAAGTGCAGTGGTACCTCTGGTTACACACTTAATTCATTCCGGAGGTCCGTTCTTAACCTGAAACCGTTCTTAACCTGAGGTACCACTTCAGCTAATGGGGCCTCCCGCTGCCGCAGCACGATTTCTGTTCTCATCCTGAGGTAAAGTTCTTAACCCGAGGTACTACTTCTGGATTAGCAGAGTCTGTAACCTGAAGTTTTGTAAGCCAATGTGTTTGTAACCCGAGGTACCACTGTAGTGAGAAGGAGAAAAACAGTAAAACAAATACTGTACCTGATACCAAAAGCTCCACCCAATTGCTGCATTTTGACACCAGAAATGGACTTCTTGATTGTGCCCAGCTACAGCAATAGTTTCCTTTGTCCTCCAAAGTAATTTTCCTGAGGTAAAATTCGGTCACACGTGCATTGGAATCCTGGACCATTTTTGTTGACTCTCCAGCCTTATGGAGATAGACCAAGGCAGGTGCCTCTGGAAAGGCACAGGTGATTGTGATATTTTCCCCAACCTTAAAAGGCCTCCTTGGTGAGATGGAGATGGTAGGTCTGAGTAACTGTGGATCTGGACAGAGAAGAAACAGAAAGTGAGGTGCCAACAACTGTAGGTCTGGGTCTTGTCCTCTTCCACATGGCAGGGACCTGCATTAGGGGTTTAGCTTCTTTGCTGTAAATCAGGGATTAGGCACCGGTGGGCCTCCAGGTACTGTTAGACGTCCAGTGCCCATCAGTTCCCGTGAGCATGGCCAGCAGTCGGAGATGGTGGGAGTCATAGTTCAATCATACTTGGAGGCCAGCAGGGGCTCCTGAATCCCTGCAGTTAAGTCAAATCTCTGTTAAAACGAAGATAGGCTTTAAACATTGAACTGAACTGAACTATAACATGGAGGATTTCAACTCTGAAAGTCTGAAATGGTTCGAGGAGAAGCAGCTCAGCACACAAGAAAAAAAAATGCTTAGGATGCTGATGGAGATTTCACAAAAAGCCTTCAACTGGGCTCTGCCAGTGGCTAAAGAACAAGCGGTGGAGGCGGGGGGGGGGGAGAGGTGCTTAGCACCACAAGAGAAGAAGAAGAAAACCTCTCCCCCCTTGTCTCTGCCTCTCCCTGAAAGTCTCCCTCACAGATTCTGGCCAGCTAACTTAATTTCCCCAACAGCAAGTGATAAGGAGATACACCCTATATTCAGTTCAGGCAAAGTATCCAAATGTCAATAATATCCATATTTATTTAGGAGCCTATGCCCCCACTTTTGAAAGGATTTTTTTTTTTTTAAGCATTCACAAAGTGGCCTATACAGTTCTTATTGTGGATGCCTGTCTAATTTCAAGAGTAAATGTGTTTATGGAAAAATTTCCCCAGTCTGGGAATATTTATTTGCCTCGAACCTGGTGGCAGATCAGCCCATTTACCAGAACTCTGTGTGCTGGACTGGTGTCTACTTGAGAAAGTCCGTTCAGAACCAGGGTTATTGCTGGCTAAGCTGGCCTGGTTCCGGAATAGGGAAAACAAGTCTTAGGAATAGTGTTTGAGCTACGCCACCATATGTGATGTCCTAACTAATGCTAGGTGGCTAGGTCACAGATCCAAACTGAATGGGGCCCCAGCATGTGAGGGAGTCATTCATCCAGAAAGAGGAAGGAGATTCCAGAACAGTCGTATATAAGTGGGTGTGGCACTCTGAACATGTGCAGCTTCAGCTGGAAGTGCCGATAAAAGTAGAACTCTTGTTGTCGCTTTTTGTAGAGGGTTGACCAACAAATGCTGTCTGCAAACTGCTACGTCATGGCTGCCGATAGACGTTGTTGCTAAAAAGAAAGAGGGACTGAAACTTAAGTATGCCGTAGCAGCTAATGCTATAATGATTGTAAATAGTGCTACCGTGATGCGTTTATGACCAGCCAGGCAATAAATCACTTGACTGAGTTTTACGGCGTCTGTGAGTGTTTCATCTCAAAGTGTAACTTCAGTTGCTGACCACTGCTTCCTGAAACTCTGCTTTGGACTGATTGGAGGTGCCTACACACAAGTATTCTCACACAGCGAAAGTGTGATGGACCTTTAATACAGCAGTCTCCCAGAACATCCCTTTTTCGGAAATTATGCCAGTTTAAAATCCACCAAGTTCAGCTCGGCCTCCTGGCTGAGGTGGGTTGGGGAAGATACACAGGCATATCTGTAAGTGAGATGAGGATGTGAAGAGATGCCTGCATAGGCTAGTTTCTTGGGAACTTCCAGGCCCAGTCAGAGAGCTACTGGATCCTAACCCTGCTCATCCAAATGATTTTCAGGTTGGTTTCTGGAAAGGTTAACGGGGGCACTGGAAATAAAACATAAAGATGGCTGCCCACATGGGTACATAGGGGCATCTGTTCCTTCCCCCTACATATACCCATTATGTCGTGGTAAGTCATAATGTTGTGCCACACCCAGGGGCTCTTTACTCAAACATTTCGAGCCAGAAGCACCGTACTTTCTAGCTGCTTCACACAAAATAATTTTCTTTTCATTCATAATAATTGTTGTACAGTGGTACCTCGGGTTAAGTACTTAATTCATTCCAGAGGTCCGTACTTAACCTGAAACTGTTCTTAACCTGAAGCACCACTTTAGCTAATGGGGCCTTCTGCTGCTGCTGTGCCGCCGGAGCACGATTTCTGTTCTCGTCCTGAAGCAAAGTTCTTAACCTGAAGCACTATTTCTGGGTTAGCGGAGTCTGTAACCTGAAGCGTATGTAACCTGAAGCGTATGTAACCCGAGGTACCACTGTAATGGCTCATGCATTCATTAGCCAGAATTATCTTCCATGCAAATGTCTGCAGTCCCAAGAAAATTACAACTCAGCCATGATCATTGCCCTCAACCCAACTTTTCTGGGAAGCTTTTCCTGTTTCCTTTTGTTACTGTACTCCAGCCCAAAGACTCCACAACACTCCGTTTATGCAACATGATCCCTCTGAAACTCAGCAGGTGTCCCCTCTCTCTCTTTCTCTCACACAGCAAGTTAGGAGTATGTAAATTATTCCTCATTTCCTCCAATGCAGAACTGGCTCCTCAAACAGACACACACACACCACTGATCACTCCCTACAGTTGTCCTCTCCAAAGAGCTCCCCAGTTATATTCTAAAAACCAAGCAGACTCTCCAGCTAAACTCCAAAACTTAAGACATGTGGTTGAGATGAGTGCATGTGGAATTGGCCCCTTTACCTGTTAACAACAACTCCACAGGGTTACTTGGCTCAGACAGGAGATATGGTTGCCTCACTGAGGTGTAACTGCAGCTGTATCTTCCTGCATCCTTATTGCTCACATAACTGTTGGTGAACATGTTCATGTCACTGTGTATTGACCAATCCTGAGAGTCATCCTTTTGCAGATAAGACCTTTTCACTTCTCCTTGAGTTCCACAACGCATAGTGACACTCTGTCCAATGGTCATTTCTTCCATAGGTTCCAGAGAGAGGACTGGTTTGGGGAAGCTGGGATCTGAGCAAAGAAATACAACAGACATTGAAGGCCCTTAAGAAGGAAGGTTTGCAACCATGATGCTATTGCTTCCAGACACATTCAGAATCTGCCCTGGGTTCCTTTGGGAAGATGGATGGGATATAAATTGAAAGAAAGAATTAATAGTAATGAATAAATCCCAACATCTCGCTTTTTGGAAATTAAGTTTTGCCAGTATACCCTGTTTTCCTTCTACAGAAAATATTTGCCTTGATCCCATTTGCAAACAAGACCCACAAGATGCAAACCAGTGGTGAACAGGTAAGTCTAGCTTGCCTGAGATGATGATGATGATGAAGGAGAAGAAGAAGAAGAGGAAGAGGAAGAGGAAGAGGAAGAGGAAGAGGAAGAGGAAGAAGAAGAAGAAGAAGAAGAAGAAGAAGAAGAAGAAGAAGAAGAAGATGATTTTCTACAAATTTCATGGGGGTGCAATTAAGAACTCTTAGATTATACTCCTCTGAATGTTATTTGTGATTTAGCTCCCATGTCCTTTAATCTTGCACTCCGTGCCTGTCCACCAGTCAGGAAGGCTGAGGCAGCTGCCTTGGGCAGCAAAACCCCAAGAAGCAGCCCTCCCAGGGGCACCCTCCCACTGGCAGAGAAGTGGTGGTGATCTTGCAAGATCTCACCCAAATCTTGTGAGATCTGTGCGCTCTGTGAGTTCTTGCAAAAGCTCTCAAGAGATCGATGGAACCCGCTGTCATCATTGCTGATTCACAGACCCGGCCACACAACCCAGGGAAGGGAGGCTTCAGGGTAGCTTCGGCAAGAGAGTGCCACCTTTCCATTTTGCCTCAGGCGGTGAAACGAGATAGGCTGCCTCTACCTGCATTACTGGGTGAGACATCACTCATCTGAACACTATTCATGGCGAAACTCCCATGTCCTTCAATCTTGCATTAATGGGATTGGTTGTGCTCAGCTACACAGGATCATCATTATTGGAGCAGGAGCAGGGTTGATGCACTTTTGGAAGAAGAAGAAGAGGAGGAGGAGGAGGAGTTTGGACTTGATATCCCGCCTTTCACTCCCCTTAAGGAGTCTCAAAGTGGCTAACATTCTCCTTTCCCTTCCTCCCCCACAACAAACACTCTGTGAGGTGAGTGGGGCTGAGAGACTTCAACAAAGTGTGACTAGCCCAAGGTCACCCAGCAGCTGCATGTGGAGGAGCGGGGAAGCGAACCCGGTTCCCCAGATTACGAGACTACCGCTCTTAACCACTACACCACACTGGCTCTCCACAATTTGAGATGTTTTAATGGTACAGTAACAACTGAAAAGACCCTGATGTTAGGAAAGATGGAGGGCACAAGGAGAAGGGGACGACAGAGGACGAGATGGTTGGACAGTGTTCTCGAAGCTACAAACATTAGTCTGACCAAACTGCAGGAGGTAGTGGAATACAGGAGTGCTTGGCGTGCTCTGGTCCAGGGGGTCACGAAGAGTTGGACACGACTAAACGACTAAACAACAACAACAACACCTGAACCTAATGCTATATGATCCATTGTCCCCTTTGTGCAACTCATCAAAGCAAGGTCAAGAACTAGTGAACGGCCTTAGGATGCTCTTCTGGGATGCTGAGCAGAGTGTCTTACCTCTTATCAGCAGCTCCAATGAATCTGTGACTTGCCTGATCCCACCAAAATTGTACAAGCATTTGTAGATGCCTCCATCCGTTCTGCTCCTAATAGTGACATGGAAAATAACGTGTGGTCCAAAATGATCTCCTATGACCCTTCCATCCTTCTCCAAAGAGACAGATGTTGCCAAATGACGTGTGATGCATGGGATGGTGACATTGTCTCCAAGTGAGGCTGCCAACGTAGAATACCCAGACCTGTAGGAATCAGGTTGGATCACAGTGGATTAACAAGGAAACAAAAAGAAAATCATGTGTAGACAAGTGGGGAAAGACACTGCAGGAGATATCAAAGCTGAAACCATTTAACATCATAAATGGCCAAACAGTTGTTTCAGAATATCTGTATTTCTATTTAGGTTTTTAAAAATGAAAAATATGTTTCATGCTATTTGTTTAATTTCGACACATGCCCTGGCTGTTCTCCTCAAAAGCTTTTGATAGCCTCTATCTGGCGCCCAGGAAGTCTTATAATCATCACCCCTCTTACAGCAAACTCAAGTGGTGAGTGCTGACAGAAATGGAGCTAAAATGGGGACAATGAGAAACAAATGGTATATATCAGCACATTAGAGGAACCCCTGGGGTTTGGAGATGTATAACTTTAAAACCTTGGCGGGAGAGTCCCCTGGAGACTGAGCATATTCAAAAAGAATGAGGGTAAATGGATGAGGGTAAATGGTGCATTCTAGAATAAGGTATGGCTGGCAAGTAGAAGCAATCATTGTATACAGCTGTTCACCCTGACTTTTGACCCCTGAGATATATATATTTTAGGACCCACCTTATTTTAGTAATTTTAACTTGTTTAAAACTGTTTTTAATGTTGTGTTTTGATGGTTGCAACCCTCCTTGGGAACTTTCAGAACCCAGCTGGGGGAACTACCCTTCCATTGACCCAGGAGCAAAGCTCTAAATCAGGAAGGAAAAAAGGGCTCCCACCGACTGCATGAGGCACTCGACACATTAAATCAAAATATGGCTCTTCACAGGCCATCACTTGGCATTAAAGCGCTCTAACCAAGAAGCAAGTCGGACAAACATACAATGACCCCTCCAAAAAATACTGAATTCTAGAGTCACCTGCACTGTTTTTAATGGTTTGTGTTCTGATTATTTTAAATTATTCTTTAAAAAATAAAGAAACTCTCTTTCAAAATTCTGTTTGCTGTTAAGCTAACACAAGTAAAAGATTAAATCAGGGACCTCGAGATAATAACTACCATATTGGCCCAAATATAAGCTGCTCCCTTAAAATTCCGCAGGCACTCACACCCGTTCTGTTTTACTGTATGTCTGTTTCAGCAGCGATATTGTAAAGGCCAATTTTTCCAAGGTAGCAAATTTAAGCTGTGCTTTAACTTTTCACAGTCAGAATTTGGGGGGTGGGGAGCGTGGCTTATATTTGGGCCAATACGGTAAGTAGGCTGGACTCTAAAATAAGCCTGCTTACCTTAAAAGGTAAGGGGCCTTGGTGTGTAAGTAAGTTAACCACTATCCTTATCCCAAACTCTGCTTCTGCATTACCCTTGAACCTTGCCGTCAAACACAATTTAGGTAAAGAGAATGCAGGCAAAATTAAACCCTCCTTTGCACTGATTTTGTTGTTGTTGTTTAGTCAATTCTTCGGTGATCAGCTTTCTTTATGGTCCAGCTTTCACTTCTATACATCACTACTGGGAAAACCATGGCTTTAACTATTCGGACCTTTGTTGGCAAGGTGATGTCTCTGCTTTTTAAGATGCTGTTGACCCCTTTTCACATCATGAGAAGTGACTTACCCTCCATTTAGCAGTTGGCACAGCAACATCGTGACAAGCGTGTGGGGGAGATGGCAGCTTCTCAACCAACAAAATGGATACATTGCAAAGCAGCTTTCACCGTGTCAACGGTTACATACTAAATTATGGGTATCCCATATCTCACAGTCACAGTGTGAAACGGGGTTGTATGAATCAAAGCGTCCACTCCACTGTGGAAGATCTGGTATGTTTAAATGGCAACATTCACTAATACCACCTTCCCTCTCCGCTATGACATATTCTTACCTTTCATATGCATTTCCTCCTGAAGTGGGAAGCAGCCTGAAAAAATAAGAAGCTATTAGAAAACAGGACTCACAACAAGAAGATTCCTGCTGGACCACAGCATCCACTTCTCCTAAAAGCTCTCCCCACACAGATATACAAACAATCAGGGCTTGACTCTGAGACCAGGCTGTGGAAGATATTTTCATAGCCTGGGTTCTTCACCTGAAATCCATGTGAAATAGAATTTGTGAGCCCCTGAGCATGTGAAGAGTCCACAGTCCCATTCTCTTCATCAATAAGCAATGGTCTATATAGTCCATCCAAATTGGATTAATATACAGTTGAGGATTTGCAGGGCAAATGGCATAATTTATAGGCACAACCCTTCATTTCAGATAATAAGCCTGCCTCTCTCACACACATACCCACACAGTTGTGTTGGTAAATGCCCTTGTTTCTAACTCCCTTGAACCAACTGTTTTGGCCTTTCTGATTCTCACCAATAGAAGAGGACGAAGAATGCAAGCATTGTAGCAGATCGCTATTAGCGTCCATAAGATCTCATTTCACCTCCGCCGTCCTCAATCTTCAAGCTGTTGATGTTTTCTGTGGGCCCACACTTGCATCTGAAGCTACAGGAAATGGATGATAACATCATCTCCAGTGGGCCCAAGAAGTCAGAGGCTCTCAGAGGCTCTCAATCGGAGGAAAAGATCTTGGGTGGTTAGGTATTGCTTCACATACTGTTAAGTTGTGGGTGAACATATCAGACGACACAGCGATTCTTCAAACAGCTCTTGTTTATTCACAGGCCAGGACAGAACTGAACTGAAGGGTTCAGTCAGCCTGCTTATATAGAGCTCCAGTACAATGTAACTGTAACAATTTTCTAAAACTATCCAATCACTGAACGTCACTTTCAATCCCTTATTTGCATAACTATCTACAGTATCCCCCTGCTGGCCCAGGGTGAGAACTTCAGTACATAACACATACAAAGGAAACCATCCACATGCCAGGGATGTACAATATTGCTCTGTGTTCTTATGGGCCTTTAGGAATTCCACAGTATACTCAAATTCACTTCGGAGAAGGAGGAGAAAGTGGACTGTGGGACAAAAGGAAGTGTAGATAACCCTAAATCTGGCCCACTCCCTGCAGTGGACCAAATCTGTATCCTCCTGGAACACTTATTAAAATATCACACATTTTGCAGCTGTTCCATGACAGGCAGGTCAAAGTGGTTGTGGTGTTCCATAAAGTTAGACAGAGGTCAAAGTGGTCCCATAAAGTTAGATAGAGATTTGAAGGCTGGGTGCTCAGCAGGAATGAAATAGAATTCCCAACTCATCCTTCCGAAAATGGGAACTACAGTAAGCTGATGCAAGCCTCCAAACTCTCCACAAGGTGGAGATGTTGGCCTAGAAACGAGACTACTGCTCTGAAAAGGCAATTTCCTTTTCAATATACAGTAGAAGTGAACTCTCAATATCCCCATTCATTTTGCTAGGTAAGTGGCTCCTTTAGCAAGGGAAAGTGCAAGAGCCCAGATCTAGCCCCTGCATTAAGTGTACTGCAACCTTTTGTTAAGAAAGGGGTTTGATGTAAAGAAAGCACTGTTCCCTCACTGAAATATAGCTGTGCTACATAATTCATGGGGGGGGGGGGTGCACAAGTGGGAGACTTACATCGATTTGTGATTAAATAGGTCTATCGTGTAAGACTTTAAAAAAAATGCTTGACATTTGCTTTCTCTTCCTGCACAGCCTGTCCTGCACTAACAAATAACACTCAAATGCAGAGCGAGAAAGGTTCAAAGGCCTTTTTTTATTGTCCTGTGTAAAATAAAAATAGCCCTAGTGCCTTTTAAACAAGCTATTATGTATGAGCGGAATATATCTCCAGTCAGTGTTGCAATGAAGATTCTCTGCTTTCAAGACGAAATTTACCATTTTGGTGGGCGCAGAAATATCTCCTGTAAAACGAAAAAGTCGCTCATTTATTTATTTTGTAAGAAGCCGCTGTTTACGGTGCTACTACTACTTATGTCTCTCTCCCCCCCCCTCCCCCCGCAACTGAATCTTCTTCCTGGATTAGTCACACAGGTAATTCCACTCAATTTGGCATCACATATTAAATTGGGTGTGTGATGCTACACAACCAGTCAGATTTGGCTGTGTGATGAAATCACTGAGGGCACCTGAAATACACCACTGAGGACGAAGTCAGTTCTTCTGAACAGTGCCTCAAAAAATGTCAGAAAAAATATTTTAAAAAGTTTTTTGCCCTGCTGGACAAATATACAGTGGTACCTCGGGTTACATACACTTCAGGTTACAGACGCTTCAGGTTACAGACTAACCCAGAAATAGTGCTTCAGGTTAAGAACTTTGCTTCAGGATGAGAACAGAAATCGTCCTCCGGTGGCGCAGCAGCAGCAGGAGGCCCCATTAGCTAAAGTGGTGCTTCAGGTTAAGAACAGTTTCAGGTTAAGTATGGACCTCCGGAACGAATTAAGTACTTAACCCGAGGTACCACTGTACAAAAGAACGGCAAGTTATTTCAGCTCACCCTTAGTGACAGTAAATGCCAAAGCTCTGTGAATGTTATTAATACACAGAAAGAAGAAAAGCTATGGTATACTTGCATCAGCACAATCGGACACCTTCATCTGCCCCAGCTGTATTGATCTCTACAGTCACAGCAATCACTGTAAATCTCCAATGGCTTGACTTGACCCCTGAAAGCCCACGCTTCCATTGTCTCCCAAGACAGAGAGATGCCAACCATCTTAATATACAATATTTCTTTAACATTTTAGAAAACCCATGAGAAAATGCTGACATTTGACAGCAAAGTTCAGGAAACAAAGGCAACTTCTGACTTTTCATCCACATTTTTATTGTTTATTGGTAAATGCCAACATTTTCCAAGGCAAGTTGCTAAGTGCTCAAATGCAGCTGAATTCTGCCTACCCTTTCACAATCTTAGACATTTTCAGACTTTCTTTGTTAAGTGGCCATATCTTAAGGAAATGATGCAATTTCTGTGAGGTGCTGAAATTGGATATTGGCTTTTGAAAATTACCAGAAAATGCCAGAACTCCAAACATCATGGTTTTTTTTTCTAACATAACTTGGCAAATTATGACATCTGACAGTAAATTGTGAAAATGAGGGAAGCCGTGAAGGAGGCATTTTCATTACTCTTTTTAAATTATGCCTCGGTGTGTGTGTGTGTGTGTGTGTGTGTGTCCGTCTAGGTAGGGTAAATATGGAAAAGAAAGGCAGGTTCTGCAGTTTATGAGTCCTGACTGTCCAAAGCTTAAACCATTAATGGTTTCCACCAGGACGTTTCTGATCCCCTGGGAGCATTTTCCATGCATTGATTTGCAGGCCTCGGCACTTTACCGCTGAGTGTAGAGAGAGAAAACAGAGTGGTTGGAGGGAGCTTAACAAAGAGAGAATGAAAATAAAATAAAATGAATGAACTGATAAATACAAGAGGAAGGAAAATATAAAGATATAAGGAGTTGAAAGGCAGACCTGGACCCTATCCCTCCTCGTTTTTTCAGTTCCTCCCCATCCCCATTCTGGCTCTCTCTCTATCCAGCTGTCCATAAACAGCTGGAGAGGGACACCCAAAAGCAGCCAATCCCAAAGGGCCAGGGGGAGGGGCTTGTGCTTGCCTCCTTTTCAACTCAAGGCAAATTACAGATGCTCTAGGGATTAGCTGGGATCTATGTTCCCAACAGTTGGTCTGAGGGAGCAGAGGAGAGTAAAAGTGAGTGAGAGGCATCCTTGACGGCCAGGAGACGAGAATTAAGGAAGAGAAAAGAGGTGACGAGAGAAAAGGAGGAGAGAGAGAAAAGATACAGCATTACTGAAGAAGAGAAAGAGTGACCTGGAACAAATTAAACACTTCTGAGGAAAGATGCAGGGATGTCCAAATGTAATGGGGTAAGTGGTTTCTTTGCAACAGATGCCCAGGGTGGGAACTCAAAGGATGATTGCAAAAGGGTTTGCAGAAGGTTGCAGTCATTCGTCTCTTGGTATTTGCCCTAATGGACCCCACATATGCCCAGTTACCTTCAGAAGGAAACAAGTTATAAAACAGTTTGTCACTAGAATGTGAGAGAGAATGTCACATGGCAGCAATCAAAGTGGGTAGAAGGAACAGAAAGGGAGTAAAACGATATGTACAAGCAGGAAAAACAACCACCTCAGATTTGCTACTATACTTCTGGTATCAGTATAATGTTCTGGTTTCAACCCCGGAAGACAGAGGACACGGGAGGCTACAGAAATGCATGGGGGAAAGAAGGAGGCAGAATGGGGATATGAAGTTTAGAGATGAGTGGCTTGGAGGGATGTGGAGGGATGGATCAGTGTCTGGATATAGATTGACAGATATGGTACAAAGTGAAGGCAGGCAAGGTGGCCAACGGCTATACATAGACAGTGCTGCTTAAAAGACAATATGCTGCAGTCAAATCTAGACTGCAAATACCTACTCAGTCAGGACAGCTGACAACCTGCCAGCTCAGCACTTTGCTCTGTAAAATGGGAATACTTGTCTCTCCCGTTGATGAGTGAGAGAGATACAGAATCTTATTAAATAGGACTATTGAAATGCCCTTTTGGAGATGCTCTTACAGGCTAGACTGCTGGGGAATTTCAGTTAGCATGAAATCTAGCAAACAAATGGATGACATTTTGCCAGACTTGACTCCTTGCCAGTCTGGCGACTGGTCTGTTTCTGAGCCCAATGCAAGGTCTTGCTTCTTCCATTTAAAGTCCATACCAGGTTAGCCTTGGTATCCAAAATACTGCCTTCTTTAGGAACCTGTCTGACTCTTAAGACCATCCACAGACACTCGTGACCAAATTCCCGCAATTTCTGAGGTGATGCTCATAGAAAGGGCCTTTTCTGTTGCGATACCCCAGCTATGAAATGTTCTCACTATGACACTGGCGTCTGTTTTTCTTCTGTGAATTGAATGCTTATTTAGTTGCCTGTTAGTTTTTGTTTTTTAAAAAATCTGTTTTTATATTGAGATGATTCTGGTGCTCCAGTTGTAAAATATATTTATGATGTAATCTGAGTGAGGTAACAGACGATTGCAATAAATAAAAGTTTAGAAGGACACCACTGGGAGTCAGCATTTATACCCTGACCTTATCTCGACCTTATGCAGACCCAGACCAATGACCTTGATGCTGACCTCTATCTATGAGTACAGAGTAAAGGGTTAAATGTGAGGGGGAATCGTGCTGGATTTATTCCTGTGACTAAAGGCTAGGGACAGGACAGCCACTTCCCTGTCGGGCTAATAGAGGTAAAATGTTATGTGGCTGCTATGTGGCTTCTAGATGGTGGACTTCAATTTTAATTGGGTTTGTCACTGCTTCAGGTCAACAGTGGCTGGTGAATCCATACAATATTGGGTCTGCAACCCAGCTATGGAAGGAAGACGTGGGGTGGAGGAATTTAGCTCCTGTGGTAGATTTTGTTGTCATATCAGAAGTCAAGGGGAATTTATTCCCCAAAATCAAATGGGATGGAGCTCCTGGAGCATTGGAGGGTGTGTTTTTTAACCTTCCATCTCCAAGTGGTTTGGTTTACTTGTTTAGTCCTCTGAATTTATTTGCATGCTAAATGCCCGCTCAAGCATGTTTTCTTTTCTTGCACACTTTGGTTTGGTTGTGAAGGTTTGGTCTATGAAGTGCTGGAAGGCAGATATTAATTCCCTTGGTTAAGAGATTGGATTGCCCTGTATTGAACGACATTTTGGTGCTCCCAATGAGGTTCTCCAAGGAATGCCACAGAAGGAGGAACATTTGAGCCTATGATTGCTCAGCCTAAAGTTCATAAAATAGGCCTCCATCCCAGACCCTCTGAGGATAGGTTTGGGGACTTCATTGCTTCCCTCAGGCCCAGCCCTACCATTAGGCAGAGTGAAGCAGCTGCTTCAGGTAGCAGATGCTGGAAAGCAGCAGCAAGGTATTGGTGGTTAGAACTGTGTACGCCATGTAGCCTGCCCTACATCCTCTAGGTGAGCTTGCTGCCCTCAGGTGTGCTCTCCTGTTACCAGTGTTCAAGTAAGATTCAAGAGCTAATCCAGCTGGCTTCTGTGTATGGAATGTGAACCACCATCTTGTACTTCACCAAAGGCAGCAAAATGTCTTGGGCCTGCCTGGCTTCCCAGTAATCAATTGATTCATTAGGAATCCATGCCCACCAAGTGTCCTGGAAGAAACAGGGCGTCCCAATTTTATTTTATTTTTGCACGAGATCACGGCAGCCATTTTGGGTGCTGAAGTCTTGCAAGCTCGCATGCCGCGATCTCACCCCCCCTCCCAAAAGCATTTTTTGGGGGGTGACATCACAGCATGGGTCAAGAGACTCACCCGGGAGCCCATCCCGGAAGATGTCCCAGTTTCTGATGTGAAAAAGTTGGACAGTATGGCAATCCACAAGACTTCTTGGTGTTTCAGCAGAAGTCAGACTTCACACTTGGAGGCCAATGTTCAGCAGAATTCAAGAGGTTAGTGTCTGTTTCCAACAATCTGATTCTTGTGATCTGCATCACCCAATATATATTTTGTCTACACGGAAGTAGTCACAGACAGTAGACCTACAAAACCCCAATACCAGTGTGGTGTAGTTGTTAGGTGTATTGGACTAGGACCAGAGTGACCTGAGTTTTAAACCCCTTTCAAATAAAAAGGAGTGATCACTGGGACAATTGCTCAACATACCTCTCACAGGGTTACTGTGATCATAAAGTGAGGATCATGATAGATGTGTGGAAACTCAAGGTTCAAAGAATACCAATTTCTGGGTGACAACTTCAGGGGGAGGGTCTATTGGAATTATATCCTGCTTGTGGGCTTCCTAGGAGCATCTGATTGGTTACTGTGAGAAACCAAGTGCTGGACCAGAGCAATCCTTGGCTCATCTTATATTCTCATCAGTAAAGCCATATATGCCACCCTAAGCTCCTAGGAGGAAGGGTGGGATAAAATTGCAATAATATATTGTATACATTTATTTGTACTGATCACTGGTTTTAATAAAAGAAAAGTGAAGCTTGCAAAAAAAAAATACAAATATAATTATATCATTTATTATTTCCAATCAGGTGTTAAATAAATATAACTCAGAACAGACTAATAAATAGCATGGGACCTAAAAGTAACAATCACTGCTAGGTTCCTTCATGTAATTTTTAAAAGGCATGAAGTTCTACACCTTTTCAGTTAGCTGCAACCTTTTTGGTTCCTAAAGGGAGTACTATGTTGTCCCTCTCCTTAAGAGAAATTATGTTTTCTAGTGCTGTAGTCACTCATGCACATAAATTAACATGCACAAATGGTGTGAAGGTTGAGAAAATTGTTTTTATTCTTATACCCCACCAGTGCCGGATTTACATATAAGCTGAACAAGCTATAGCTTAGGGCCCCACTCTCTTGGGGGCCCCCCAAAAAAATTAAAGGAAAAGAAACTGGATGTATGGTACATTTCCAAAATATGATTAAAAAACTAATAAAATAAAACCTACATACAGCAACAGTGTTTTGTGTTGTGTAGGCTCCTATGATGTAAGTAATAGGTCCATAAATTACCCTATAGCATATATTCAACGCAAAAAACAGTGACAATTTGTTGTTGACAATGGACAGCTGGACATATAAAGGGCCCCATTACCTTCAGTAGCTTAGGGCCTCATCAAACCTAAATCTGACCCTGTACCCCACCCATCTGGAATGAGGCAAGTTTTGAACTGAACCAATTCCATAAAGCATTAGCATTGTTATATATTTATTCTTTAGTCTGCACTTTCCAGAAGATTTTTAAACATTTAAAAAACATAATATTGTAAAAATAAAAAAAATCACCAGTGACCATTGACCAATAGTGGATTCTACAGCCAGAAATTTGCAAATTGCTGCCACAATCCTGGAAATTCCTTTTAACTGTATACGTTATTGTCCAGCTCACATTACCTGTGTCTATGGAAGAGCGGTTGGACTTACCTCAGGGCACCATGGAGCAACATTTTATTGACTGACTTAACAAAACGTTACCTTACCAGCTGAGACAGCTTTCAAACCAATAAGACCCAACAAAGTAATGCCGTTGCTGAAAACAACAGAAATAGCTTGTCATCAGTTCATTAAAGCAGTACTCTGGTTTTATGTTAGGAGCAGGGACTGTGCCGTACATTTTAAATACTGTCATGACGTTTTGCTTTGTTAGCTAAGGATTTTTTAAAATGTTCGTTACTTGGAGTGCATTTATAGTTTCGTATCTGTGGGTCTTGTCGCGGATTGCGTTTGATTCATTGGCTGCTGTACGTTTCGTTTGAAGATTGTGCGAGGCCCAAGTCCTTAAAATAAAAGACATGCAGGCGTAGATCCAGTTTCTACAGCTCCTGACCCTGCTGCCCTGAAAGCTAATAATAATTAGTATTCGCAACATGTAATGGGTTAATGAATTTACACTTTAAATTGACTAAAAAGATGCCCAATTCATCAGGCTGCAGATTTTAACGTATGTACTATTTTAAAACCAAGACGTTATCGAAATTATAGATGGCAAACACTATCGTAAAAGAAGCTCCCCACCCACTTGCGTATCACATCTTCTAATCTTTGAGAATATAAGAAGATGCCTTTTACACAATCTATACGCCATGCAATACGATCGAAAATCAAAGCAAGTATCCTTTCTGTACCAGAAGGGTTATTTTTACTTGTATAGATTTATACAAATATAATGTTAATTGATCAAGCAGTGATAGCCTTGATTGTAATCTAGTTTGATTTGGTGAAGCCTGTACGAAAGAAAAATGGACATCCCTGCTCTGTTATCACCTCTCTGGCTCTTAAAATCCTCAGACTCAAGGTTGCAAGGGATCACAGACAGAGAATAGGCAAATAAATTGGGCACAACACATCCAGTTGCTTGCAGGTATGAGAGTTTGATGTAGCTTAAGGAAAATACTACTAAACCTTAGGTTACGTAAATGCAACCCTGGTAACAACACACACAACGTAACAGGCTGTTTTTGACTATGTAACTTCTATTTCAAACACAATTCATCATATAATATCTCACAAAGTGTCATTCCATAGACCAACACATCATGCAAACAGAACATAGCAAGAGAAATTAAAGTCCAATGGATGGTCAGGAGATAAAGTCCATTCGGTTCCTAAATTGGCATATTGGCAATAACCACAATATGGTATGCTTATCTTATGATGTTCCACATATTGCTGCTTTGAGGATTCTAACGTTCCTTGTATGTAGATATCGGATCAGATGGAAAACTTGAAGGTATGGCATGACAAGGATTCCGGGATAATACCTTGTTTCGCCCAACTGGGCTTCATCAGCTGTGCATACTCATATTCTTGTATGACGGAAAGATGGAACAAAATAAATTCAGTTCATATCTACATACAAGGAACGTTAGAATAAGCATACCATATTGTGGTTATTGCCAATATTGGACTTTAATTTCTCTTGCTATGTTCTGTTTGCATGATGTGTTGGTCTGTGAAATTACACTTTGTGAGATATTATATGTTGAATTGTGTTTGAAATAGAAGTTACATAGTCAAAAACAGCCTGTTACGTTGTGGGTGTTGTAGCTTAAGGAAAATAAGCAAGCCATGTGCCAAGTACTACATTCCTAGAGTTGCACCTTTTAAATTAGATGGAGAAGAACAAACAGGCACTTCATATGTTCCTGTTTACCAGGGACTGTATTCTGGTCCCTTGTAGGTCACTGTCCCTGCTTTTGACTTTGTAAGAATGCCCTTGGTGTGGAGTGTAAGGTCAGCTACTCTTCGAGTTTCAGCTCTTTCCTCGACATCTCTAGAAGTGAAACCTTTGAGTGATGGGTGGATGCAGTGCTTTTTTTTTCTAAAAAAATCTTTAGGGGTACTCTCATTTTGACTCAAGTAAATCACCATTTTATAGATCAAATCGGGGGGGAATAAATACAGTAAATGGCCAAAAGTACAAAGATTCACAAAACGTTTAGGATTATGCGTACACCTGTGTACCCCCAGAAAAAAAGCACCGGGTGGATGCATCTTGCTCTTAGGAATACACGTGCAAGAAAACTTAAGGACTGCACAGTGACATTTCACACACTGCTGCTGAACTGCTGGTAACACACTGCAAATCAGTTGTGTGTTTTCCTAGCCTATCTTTAACCCGAAGGACAAGCACCCTCAGCAAAGTGTAATTGGGCAAGGGAGAGAATGCAGAGGAGCAGAGGGTAGTTAAGAATCAGGGTGTTACAAGTGTGTCCTTATCATCACCTGTAAAATTTTGGGGGGTAAGGGGAGGGGGGAGAGAACCAGTTCAGTTCTGAGCAGCTCCTTTCCAGAAGCTTCTGGTTTCCTTGCTGTGACTAGTGACTGACAATCACAGCGCATGAGAACCTCTTAGCTGACTGGCAGCTCCGTGGATATCAGTAATTCAGCACGAGGCTGAACACTTGATGGGCCTCTCAGATGGTGTGTGAGGCAAAGGGCAGGCTCAAGGGCCACCCAACACCCTCAATGCCAATCAAGGTTTTTTCCCCATTAAGAAAATGTATGTGTTTTGCGGAACAGAAAGAGTAGGTGCGTCTTCAAAATATTTGTTATATGTGGATTCTTTAGTTCCCCAGTGGTATACTCATCTGAGAAACTCCCTCCACATCTTTGGCTTGAGAATGAAAACTAGTCCTTCACATGGTTAAATATGGTAAGGTATTGTTGCAAGTGATTATGTTCGTTTATTCTGCTATCATCCCTCTCTGTTCGCTGGTTTTGCAGATTTGTATAGCATGGCAGTTTGATTGGACCCAGTAGTGGGACATATGAAATATGCGTATGTTGCGCACTACAATATAAGAAGACATGTGTCGTCTCCCAAGCCACTCTGTCAAAGCAGCTACCACCAGCTTTTTATTCACTTTCTTAAACCGCCCAAGGACCATATCTCAAAGCATAGGAGCCAACTCCTAGGGGCTGAAGTGTCTTCGGCTCCCCAAGAAAATATTTGAGGGGGCCAGGCCCCGCCAAAGTTGATTCGCATTGCCATTCAAAGTGGGGGGGGAGGTGCCGTGCCATGTGATTTAGTATGTGGAGTGGGGCTTCTCTGTGCCCCCCAATGTTTTATTCCAGTTAGCACCCCTGTCTCAAAAGCAGTGATTTGATTCTGAAAAAGAGAGGCGTTGGGTGTCAAATATGTCAAGAAGCCCTGCCGCCTCATCTGCAAGCAACTGCCTCTAGTCAGGACTGTCTCTTAAGCATATGTGGCACTGGGGTGCCCCCCCAGGTTGCGCAGTCCCAGGCATGCAGGAGGGCAGAGCTGGCCGGCCGCCTCAGCATCTTGCTGGCTCGGTCACCCCTGAACTCTCGCAGTGCAGAGCTGCTCACAGCAGAATAGCCGACTGCGGCGCTCCGACCGATGGGCAGACTCTTCCCTGGACTGAAGTCCTGGGCCCCAGACTCTTGGCCTGGCACCCCTGAGAGCCTGGCGCCCGGGTGCCCTGCACCCTTAGCATCTATGGGTAAGATGGCCCTGCCTCCAGTTTAAAGGCCTGCCTCCTAATGTGGGTGCCATAACCTCTGGCTTGAAGCCGCTTGCCTAATCTGTAAACTGGGTCCTCTAGTTTAAAGATCTGCCTCCTAATCCAGAAACCTTGCCCTCTGTCCTTGAGACCCTCCCTCTGATCTGGAAGCCATGCACTCTGGTTTAAATCTCCCCCTTCAATCCAGAACCCATGCCCTCTAAACTGAAGCCTTTTCTCCCACTCCCAAATATGGGTGTAGTCCATAGTGATTTTCCTTTTCTAGTCCTCAGTATTTTTTTCCCTAAAGAAACTCTGTGATTAATTGCAGAGTAGGGGTCCCGATCCTGCATGGGAGTGTGAAATTGGCTCCCTTTTAGGTTTCCCCTATACAGGAGAAGCCACCACAGCCCAAATCTTTTTCTAGTTGCCGGACGACGGCTCCTTCATCCTATTCTGACCTTGAAATGAGCAGCTTCCAAAAGCATTAATAATGTATCCAGAGGCAACTTAAAACTTTCAGCAAAACAGGGTTGTGTGTTTGCTTTCCGCTCCCCTGGATTAATTACAGATTAAAAAGTGGATTTAAAGTTCAACTCAGGGTTTGTCTACATGGGGAAGTGAGCTTAATCTGTATTAATTTGGGTGAGGATTTGTGGTAGGGACTAAACCCCATACTTACATTGAAATTGTAAAATTATGTGTGCTACCACGTGCGCGCAAGCACACACACACACACACACACACAGAAGATCCTTTGGATTCAAGTACTATTATGCTGCCTTGAATAGATTCAAGGAAAAGAAGATGGCAAGCTGGTTTGCACATCATGCTAAACCATCATTTCTTTTAAAGTTTGGCTGAGTTGAGAATGTGCCTCCCACTCCTGTGTCGCTTCCCCCCATTCTTGTGGCTGCCACAGCAGCGCAACCAGATCATAATATGACTTGTTGCCTCATGCAAGCTTGTGAAACAAACAAACCATTATCTCAGTACAACACACCATTCTGTGGCTTGCTTTGTGCCACTTCTTTGAACAGGGTCAGAAGACACGTTCCTGATTAAGTCGCAGGGCCCCCGTGCCAGTCAAGTCTTTAATTTCTGTCATTTCACCCTGGCATGCATATCACCCTTCTGCAATGGCTTATGGTACAGATTTGTAGTTGAGTGCATGAGTTGATTCCACTGGAAAACATGAGTTCAATGGCACTTAAAGGTAAAGGTAAAGATACCCCTGACCATTAGGTCCAGTCGCAGACAACTCTGGGGTTGCGTGCTCATCTCGCTCTATAGGCCGAGGGAGCCGGCGTTTGTCCGCAGACAGCTTCCGGGTCATGTGGCCAACATACTAAGCCGCTTCTGGTGAACCAGAGCAGTGCACGGAAATGCCGTTTACCTTCCCACTGGAGCGGTACCTATTTATCTACTTGCACTTTGACGTGCTTTTGAACTACTAGGTTGGCAGGAGCAGGGACCGAACAATGGGAGCTCACCCCGTCGCGGGGATTAAAACTGCCAACCTTCTGATCAGCAAGTCCAAGGTTCTGTGGTTTAGACCACAGCGCCACCCACGTCCCCCTTCAATGGCGCTTACTCCCAGGTATAATATTGCAGCCCACCTTGACCACTTTGTTTACCTCATTTGTATCCTGCCAATGCTCCCAAAGGTTCAGGTTAGACCCTAGAGTCTGTCCCATGCTTTAATCCTCACTGCCTCCCTGTGATGTAGGCTGTGCTGAGGGGGAATTCATAGCTGGGCAAGGGTTTGAGTCTGGGGTCTTTCTGGTCACAGTCCAACACTCTAGCCTCATACTGAGTCAATCATTATCAGTCAATCTAAGAGCATTAATTCAAGTAGGATTTCTTTAACTGTAAGACAGCAGAACGTATTAGGTCTGCTATGTTCCATTTGATCGCTGAGACCTAAAGCAATAATTTGCATGTCGTGATCGGAATTGCAGATCAAATACTACAGGTGCACTTTCAAGCTGCTATAAGAGGTAGGCAGAAGGTAGATAAGGATCTACTAGTACATCTCTTGACGAGTTGCAGTAGATCGGGAAGGGGTTTTGACTCCGTTTGTTCTTTCTCCCCAAAATACCAGCAATGAAACAACATTTCCCATCAAAATTAGGCTGTTGAAATGAAGAATGCTAACAAGGAGTGGGTTTCTGTGTGAAAGGACTGCGAGCTAGGTCCCAGTACTAAAAACAAGTCCCTGTGTTCAGAATGTGCTCAGGGAAGCACCCAGTTGTTTTGTTCTAACTGTGTGTCCTTTGCATCTGGTTCCCCTGGGTAGATTTTGTGGTTCTAGTAACAAAAAACAAAGCAACCTCATGAAGCCTGAAGTCAGCCCAGCCCTGCTGTGGAATAGCTGAGCCTCTTAACAAACTTTACTGAGAGGAATAAAATGATATATCTGAATGCAGAAACCACTCCTAAATCAGAGCAATGCTCTTTTAAAGTTGCGATACAGTGGTACCTCGGGTTAAGAACTTAATTCGTTCTGGAGGTCCGTTTTTAACCTGAAACTGTTCTTAACCCAAGGTACCATTTTAGCTAATGGGGCCTCCCGCTGCCGCCGCCGCATGATTTCTGTTCTCATCCTAAAGCAAAGTCCTTAACCCCGGGTACTATTTCTGGGTTAGTGGAGTCTGTAACCTGAAGCATCTGTAACCCGAGGTACCACTGTACTTTGAAAGGCTGCAACCCTAAGCACAATTCCTAGGAAGTAAGCACCGGTGGACTCAATGGAATACTTCGGATCATTCCACATGTGTTTTTTAATCTGCCCTGGCACAAATTAATAAAATAAATCCATGCATTAATTAAGTAAACCTCCCCCTCACAATCTAATCTACTAAATTCTATGATAACCCAGGAATCCCCGATTTCCCTTCCTTGGTCTAACTGACTACATTTAGAAATGGAATTATTAAATGTAACTTCCGTTAAATGATGGCAGAGATATATAGCTGAACAGGGTGTGTGGGTGTGTGGGTTTTCGATGTGGAACCAAGGAGACCCCAGGGATCCGAATTTTCGTTTCTAGTGCTTCCTTGGACTCTGTTCCAGGTTCGTCAGCAGAATTTTTGCAGTGAGGGTTAAGGAATCTCCGCAGGGCAGCCAGAACATAAAATACAGGTGGCCTCATTTATTAAAATGTCTTTCTTTTAACATTAGTTCTTAGTGAGCAATTGGATAGAATATGGCTTCCAGAAGAAGAAGAAGTAGTTAATGCAGTCCTTTTCAGGGAATGGGAACTTTGAATAACCTTGAGGGAGGAACAGCCTTGTGTTATTCATGTGCTGGCTGTAACTCATTCTGAGCCTCCCAGTGCCTAAGATGGTCTCCCTTGCGTCTTGTCTAGGGCCCACACTCTCCTCCTCTGCCCAAATCCTAAATCCGGCAGGGACCAGAACAGTTTAGCATGTGGTGTCCTCTGGGCAGCCGATCAAGGGCAGCTGACTTCTGGCACCAGCAACAAGGTTTTACTCTGGCTTTCCGGCCCTGATAATTAATCAGACCAGGAGCATGGCTTTAGGAGATGGGGACACACACACACAACACACACACCAAGCGGACAGATGCAATTCCATCCGCTTGTATTATATAGCTGGAGAAATCCCATAATTTGCAACACCTCCCCTGTCCCCAGATTTTATAACTGGAATCCATTTATGAAAACGAGAGCAATGTGTACAGAAAGATGTGTGGATTTAATATGATTTATTTTTTAAAATCCCTTGATAACCACCTTTCCGTATGTTTAAGAGTGTATTACTGGGGGGGGGGGGACACACACAATTATTTAAAAAGAAAACAGTACCAAATGAAAGACAAAAAAATCATTTTTAAAAATCATTTTTATTATGTTTCTATTTTATATAAATATAACATACTCAATTTTTTCACATTCTATTCCGCACTCACGAGCACTCGACTCCCCTCCCTCCCAGCCCATGATTACCTTAAATTATATCTTTTTTAATTGCATTTCATATTTCCCCTCTTTACTCTCTATTCAATTCTGATAATCACGGAATTATGTTAATTGTAAATCGGTGCTTTCTATAAACTATCAAGCTTTAAATCAGTCCTGTCAGTGTTGTTAAATGTTTACAATTATCTTTCAAACACTCTATAAACTTATTCCAGTCTTTATGAAACGTTTGGTCCTGCTGGTTTTGGATTTTCCCAGTCAATTTCGCCAACTCAGCATATTCCACCATCTTTTTTCTGCCTGTCCTGGATCGTTGGTAAGTCTTCTTGTTTCCATCTCTGTGCTAGTAAAACTCTTGCTGCAACAGTTGCACACCTAAACAGTTTTCTGTTTTAATTGCCTCCACTTTCTGTTTCAATTGCCTCAAAGAACCCAAGTTAAACAATAACATCCACAAAAACAAAAGGACATCATCCTGCCAAACTCAGAACCTTTTATGCTTAAATCTTCCCACCAACAACAACTGGAATCAATGACTTAAATGTGTTTCAGTTTGCCTGGATCTCAAATTGTATGCAGCCTGTTCAAGCAATCTTAGGAGCAAAGAGGACCTTAAAGGTCTCTATCGACAAGGCCAAAGCCACAAACCAGAAGAAGAGCAATGCCAGAAAATCGACGGCTTAGAATCTTAGAGGCAAAAATCCAGGAACAAGCGCTTTACACACATACACACACACAAAATGGACGTGATAGAAAAGGTTTGACGGCATGTGGAAAGCTTTTCCACAATTCTGGTATCACCCCAGAGAGGGCTCTTCTCCTCACCACTAAATAATCTATTTCCCATGGATACTGGGCATAAGGCAAGTCCCCAGAATATGTTAAAACACAGCAAAGTTCAGCTTTTCCAGGCGGGTGGCAGATGAACTTAGGTTCCATTTTTTAAAAAGATAAATAAATCTAATTCTGCTATCTATCTGTAGCGGTAGGTATTGTAAATGGAATATCGTTACTACATTCCTCCTCCACCACAGCCATAAAACAACATCAATGGTAGAATAGCAAGAAGGCGGGGGGCGGGGGCAAGGTTTTGGATGCTTTGAAGAGTGAGTAGGTCAGCTGGATCCAACCAGTTCTTTGTAGATTTGTCTTAGGCTTTCGCAACACACCATTAGAAGGACCTTTTATCCTTCTTTTGCCCAGAGGAATTCCAGGAATAATGATATCTTACAAAGGCAGTGTGTGTGTGTGTGTGTGTGTGTGTGTGTGTCCAAAATGGTGCTACACACTCAGAGATTACGCAATTGTATGACAAAGGCTTATATGGATAGTCCCCGCTATCCAGAAATTCTTAAGGTGCTCTTAATTTGTTTCCTTGTTGGCACAATAATTTGCCACCATTTATGAAAGAATATGAGACAATATCTATCTATCATCTATCTATCTATATCTATCTATCTATCTATCTATCATCTATCTATCTATCTATCTATCTATCTATCTATCTATATCTATCTATATCTATCTCTATCTCCTGGGATCTACGGAGATTCTCCTTGCAGAGACACTAGATGGTCACAGTAAAAAATTACCTCAGACAGCCTCGAATACCCAGCATATCTGGGGAAGACCTCTTGCCATCTGCAGCCAACGAGGCTGAGATAAGGGCCTCTCTTCAGCTTTTTCTCTCACAGTTTTGCACGTAGGTACACCTGAGGCAAAATAGTAGCCAGCTCAGGGCTCCATCAGAACTCCCTGACAGAAATAGATGTGCTCCTTATCTCCTTCAGATCGAACAATGAACAAAAAATGTAGGAGTTCCTTTATTCTGCCCTAAGGCTCTGAACATTAGCCAATCCCAGCCTGCTGGTTAGATCTGAGAGCAGGGCAGTAAAGTGGAATCAAGAGAAAGAGGAAGATATCAGGCAACAAAGGGGCTGAAATGGAAGGTGACCTGATTTAAGGCCTTGGGGTGAATCCTGTGAGATTGGTGTGAAAGTGCTACTGAAGGCAATCTTGGCCTATAGGTATCCCCTGCTCTCTTTTCATGCAAGATTCGGATACCTGTGCACCCTTCCAGATGTTATTGGACTCCAACCCCTGGGATGGGCAGCCATCTGGGAAGATGGGTGCAACATCTGGAAGACTACAGGTCTTTCCCTGTTTTAATGGCTCCTCCTGGCGTGCTCTGGCCCACTCCAAACTGGACACAGGGAATGCATTTCACAAACAACTGCCCAAAGCCAGGACAGTGCTGCTGTCCTCCAAGGAGATTGCCTCTCCGCTCCATGAAAAGATTATAGTGTGTCTCTATTTTTCATTTAGTTCATTGGTTTGTAATTTTTTATTATACCTCTCTTTTCAACCAAGGTTGGCACCCAAAGCAGCCTTACCATTAAAACCCACCCACAATTACAGAATGTTACAGGTGGTGGAATGGAACAGGTGGGGGTGGGGAGTAGTTTATATGGCAATTCCTTCTGGGCCCTGGGGGTCCTTATTACAGGCTTTTGTCTCCCTAGGAAAGAAGTAGATTGAGCTGCAGCTGGAGCTGACATTCTAGCTGATGGTAAAGATACCGACGCACACAAGCAATCTTTCCAAATGTTGCTCCATGAGGCCAGCTATATTTTACTTTAATGATGGCACAGAATCTTTTAAAAAATAAATAAATACAAAGTATAAAGGTAAAGGTACCCCTGACCATTAGGTCCAGTCATGACCGACTCTGGGGTTGTGCGCTCATCTCACTCTATAGGCCGAGGGAGCTGGCGGTTGTCCACAGACAGCTTCCAGGTCATGTGGCCAGCATGACAAAGTCGCTTCTGATGAACCAGAGCAGCAAACGGAAATGCTGTTTACCTTCCTGCCAGAGCGGTACCTATTTATCTACTTGCACTTTTGATGTGCTTTCAAACTGCTAGGTTGGCAAGAGCTGGGACCAAGCAACAGGAGCTCACCCCATCGCGGGGATTAGAACCACCGACCTTCTGATCGGCAAGTCCTAGGCTCTGTGGTTTAACCCACAGTGCCACCCGCGTCCCTTAATACAAAGTATAGAGAACGCCAATTTTTATCAGGACCACTGCATGAGAAGTGGGGAAATGCATTATACTAATCCTAACTGTCGTGCAGGGAGAAGGATTTTCATTGGATAACCTCCTCATGACAACAGAGGGAATGCCTATTTTTTTATAAAAAAAAAAAAAACCAACCCACATGGCCTGATTGATAATTTTGTGATGACTACTTTGGCTCTTTGAACAGTCCATTATTTCGCAGCTTACTGCTTCCCACAGAAGCAGAAGCAAAATCTCGCACAACATGTGATCATAAGCCTTGCCTATCCAAGATGTGATCACACAGACAGAGGACCTCTCCAGACAACCTGTTCGATGGGCCTTCATCCCGAATTGCTTGCACAAAGCTTACATAGAAGTGAGATTATATATCCTGTCCTTATTGAGCACATACCCTCCAACTGCCCCGATTTTGCTGGGACCATCCCCAGAACCCGCTAGCCATCATGGCTTCTCACGGTCTCATGGAAAGTTCCAAAAGTTCCCAACAATACCCCCAGAGCAGCTGATAGGTTCCTGCCATTCCTAGAATGGGAAGGAAGGTTGGCAAGAAAGGAACTTCGGTTTCCCCCTCCGTGCTGCCCTGGACACTTCTGCCCCCCTCCCCCCGACTGACACAGGTTTCTATCCCATTTCCCCTGCTGCTGGCTGCCATGGAGCATGCACAGTACAGCAGGGTTCCTGAGGGAGGAAAGAGTGGGAGGTGGGGAAAATGGCGACTGAAGTGCTGGCAGTGGCGGAGGAAGAAGAGCAGGAGGAGGAAGCAGATGTCCTAGTGGCAGTGGCACTGCTTCTTGGGCGCGTCTTGGACGCGATCCTTGGAACAGGAGCAGGAGTTGGAGGCAGCCAGTGGTGCCCTCAGCCTGAGTGGCAGGAAGTTGAGGAACTACTCACAGGGCAGCAATACCAGCCATGACATCAGCAACACGACACAGGCCGCTGAGCCCAGGGGAGAGGGGAAAGAGGGGAGTTGGTTTCCTCCAACATTCCCCAGATGAAAATGCCTGAATGTTGGAGGGTATGTGAGCATCCATTCTCATTTATTTGCGGGGCAATTATCCAGGAATGAGCTTTCATTCTGAATCCATCCTGATATGTATACACATCTTCCTGCTAGTCATTTGTTCGCCCCCACACTTTTCAGTGCTGATCCTCGTCACTTTCCAAACCTCGAAAAATCCAAGTGGATTTATTGCTCTTGAGTGACAGAGCCCTTTAATCCGTGTCAAATGCATAAATCTGAAGTTCCGGTATGTGCTGGATTCCCTCCTGCAATATACTGATCATTGAGAGGTTCCCAGAGCATATTTCTGTGCAACTGGTGCACATGCATGCTCTTTCCTGCTGAGGACACTGTGTGAGTACAGGATGGAAGCAAGGCTAGTGACCATGAGTTGTCACAATCCCACTCCCCACCTGTGCACAAATTCGGAGAGTGTCTGAACAGTGCTACTGTGCAAGATAAGCTTTCCTTCTGAATTGTGCTGTAAATTGCACACCTGTTTCGATAACATTTATTATTATTTTTATAAAAAAAATCACTGCTTTGGAAGTCTTCAGGAATTAATTCGTGTTCCACCAGCACTTAAAAATAGCTTTTCATTTCAGGGTTAGAATTGCGCTAAAACCAAATGAGTGCTTGTCAGCACTACAGTGAAATATGGCCCCACTAGATAGCTGCATATATCTCTTAATCTTCAGCAGTATATCTCAGCTATCGTCATTAACATAACCAGGCAGGTTCTTCAGATCCTGCTAGTTATTTTTACCACCTCTTGTAACATAGGTCTAGCTTTACGTGTCCAGATCAAAAGCTGAAATTTGCCTCATCAAGTAATTCCCTGAGTTTCAGGCCAAAAGGCCAAGATTGTCTTTGGGGGACACTTGAAACTCATTCGTCTTTTTCTCTCTTTTTTTCCGCCAAATGAAAGGTGAGATCTCAGAGTGCTGATTTCTGACCCAGCTCCCAAATCCTGCCCTTTCTCCAAACTTGAAAAAAAATTAATACATGCAGCTCTGCATATGAAGCCTTTTCCTCTGGCAGGTTCCTGCTTATGTCCAGCCAGTGAATAGCGGAGGGAGGGAGGGAGAAGTGTGTTTTGGGCCAGAAATCTTGTCTGAGATTAGGTACTGACTTTGTCATGAAATTCCACTTATCCAAGCGCTAAGCCCGGCATCGGCTTTATTTGGAAGCATAAGCTTCCCATGCGCGTGTCACTGCGAGCACAGGGACTGGGTGCTCTGCTGAGCAAAGGCTTAGAGCTGCAACAGAGCGGAATCCAGGAATCCTGGTTCCTTGGCAGGCCCCAGGAAAACCAGCTTCAGTGGTAGGCACTCTATTGACAGAAGCGTATTTTGCAAGATAAACTCACACTCTGATAAAGCAGTTGCCATCTCTATTCCTCGAGGCTCAGTATGTATTATGAGGCTCATACGCAGCATTAATATACGGATTTGCATTTATTCAAGCCCTGAAAGGGTATCGCTGTACCCTTCTGGCAGGCTATTCCTGCATTAGCTGAATTGCTGTAAGGCTGCATGCAAACCATATAATTTAAACTGCGTGCCCCCACACCCTACCCCAAGAATCCTGGGAACTATAGCTTGTCAAGGGTGCTGGAAATTGTCCATGTGGTATGGGTATTCTGTTGTTCCAATGATGATTGGGGATGGGGGTGTTCTGTAAATGCATGTTGTGTTCACAGCCTAATAACAGTCCAGGTTTGTTGGTTGGCACTTTACCAACGGAGGTATATAGTTAGCAGGTGGTTTTCTGATACTCCCTGTGTTTTTGCACCCATCAGAGTTTAGAGAAGCTGGCACTTCCCCACCTGAGGACCAGGAGTGTTTCTCCCGCCCCCTTACATTTATATTGTTACGGAGGTTGTGTGCCACCTCGAATCTCTGCCAAGCAGTAGCAAAATTCCAGGGGGTTCCTGGCACCCACCCAGGGTTGTGCTTCTGTTGGGAAAATCAAGGCACAGTGGAGGCTGGTGTCTTTAAGAAATATGGTTTATTTTACACATGTTTACTCCTAAAGTCTTCAACAGAGGGGGTGCAGAACATTATACCCCAAGGATGTCTCTCATTGCCCCTCTCATAGCTTCAGCAAGCTTGTGCCCATAGCAGCAGTCAATCATAGCTTCCGGTCTCTCGGTGCAGCCTCCTCCAGCCAGTGCCAAGATGGGTTCTGACTTGTTGTTGTTTAGTCGTGTCCAACTCTTCGTGACCCCATGGACCAGAGCACGCCAGGCACTCCTGTCTTCCACTGCCTCCCGCAGTTTGGTCAAACTCATGCTGGTAGCTTCAAGAACACTGTCCAACCATCTCATCCTCTGTCTTTCCCTTCTCCTTGTGCCCTCCATCTTTCCCAACATCAGGGTCTTTTCCAGGGAGTCTTCTCTTCTCATGAGGTGGCCAAAGTACTGGAGCCTCACGATCTGTCCTTCCAGTGAGCACTCATGGCTGATTTCCTTAATGGAGAGGTTTGATCTTCTTGCAATCCAAGGGACTCTCAAGAGTCTCCTCCAGCACCATAATTCAAAAGCATCAATTCTTTGGCAGTCAGCCTTCTTTATAGTCCAGCTCTCACTTCCATACGTCACTACTGGGAAAACCATAGCTTTAACTATACGGACCTTTGTTGGCAACTTCCTCCTTTTTGTTCTCAGAACACCTTCAAATTTCAAAAAGGGCACATTTTTCTGTGACATCATGCCCCCCCATCACCTTGGCAACCTGCCAAATCTCTTGTCTCTGTCCACACCTCTGAGCAGGGGGGAAAGATAGCTTTTTGAATTGCCAATGGCCTCTAATGGCCCAATACCCAGCATCCCATTATTTCTCAATGGCTTTGCACTTAGCTAGAGCAGCCAGGCTGGTTTGCATAAGCTAACCCAGGAATTTCTTGTCTGGCACAAATTCTGCATCTTGTATTTTCCCTTCATATTCCAAATATCATCTCAGTACTACCATTTATTAATTTCTGCCATTCAATAGCAGACTTTGGTATCCCAGATCCATGACAATATCCTACCTTATTTTCCCCATTATATAATTTTTAGAGGTGGCATGCTTAGGATTCCCAATTTGTTTCCCATCGAGGCTCTGACTGGACCCTCTGAGTTCAGCAAGGTTGCTGCTCTGTATGTCTTCAAACCACACCCTGGGGCCATGTCTAAGTGCCGGGAGGGAGGGGGGGTGCTTGTGTGAGAAACAGCAGTTGGCAGCTTTTAAGACAGAGACAGATAGAGTTTCTAGCTGGAGCTAGTCGAAACTAGCGGGGGCAGTCTTGGGGCACTAGCCAAGTTGCTCTCTGGGGACCTTTGGCTTGGCCTCGTTGCCTTCAGTTATGTTCTGCTTTTATATGGGTAAATAAAGCAAATATAACACAGGTGCCTCAAGTCTCCAGAGCTCTCCCAAAGGAAGGCAGAGCATATAATGTTGCTTTTCCTCGGAGGAGTAGGGAATGTGGAACAGTATGGAATGCATTTATTGAAAATGACCTCCCCTTTTCCTTTATAAATGACACTTTGACTACTTTTTTTTAAGCATTCCCGGATTAAAATTTGGCCATCTCTGCTCAAGCCCAACCCATTTATATCACTATCAGCAATCAGGAATAGATTGGAAGAACGGGAAGCAGGACTCCTGGGTTTTCTTGGAGCCATGAGGAAACACAGGGAGGGTGGCAAAACGAAAAAAAGAATGAGGCAGCCAGGAGATGTGGGTGCTAAGAAAATGGGGAGCATGACTGGTTTGTGAAAGAGGGCCATTTTTATTTATATATGCATAGCGCTATCAACCTGCATTGCATTTTATAAAAAGGAAGAAGGCAGGTGCCTGCCTCAAGGAGCTACAATCTGCAACTTTACGGAGATGAAAGCAAAGATAAAAAGAGAAGCAATATGCTTTCCGTTGAGTTGCTCCTAATTACCTTTACAGATTCCTCTGAGGAGTCCAGGACTGTATACATGGTGTCTCCATCTTTTTATTACCACAACATCTCTGTGAGACAGGTTAGAGCCATGCTGGGCTGACTCTGTAATACATAGGCTAGCTTGGTTTCAGGAGAGGACCAGGTTGGTTGTGGCAAAGGCCGAAGAAAGTGTGGATTGTTTGTGAGGTAGCTCCATGCGCAGTGGGAAGGAAGGGTGGAACAGAAGTCCTTTGTAGGAAAGGATAGAGCTGGAGAAACAAAGGTCACACAGGCAGGGATGTATCCATATATAACGGCAGAGAAATACAAGGGAAGAGCTAGACACCAGGAAACACTGAGCGTCTAAAGATGCATCTACAAGAATGAAAATCAACAATTTTTAAAAAAAAAATCTTATGGATTCCTTAATCTAAAGTAGGGGTGGGGAACCTGTGGCCCTTTGAATGTTGTTGGACTCCAATGCCCATCAGGCTCAGGAAGTATGAGCAGCAGACAAGAATAATGGACAGCCACATCTGGCTGAACAACATCTGGAGGTCAACAGGTTCCCAGATAAAGCCGTCCCGGGTTCCACATATACAATCATGATCCCTCTGTAGTAGAACAACATTCCTGCTACAAGCATCAAGTGTAAGTTTGGGTGGGGGTGACCTGCTCTCTTCACCACCAGCTTGTTGTGAGCCCAAAACAGGGGCAAAGCTAGCAACAGGGCTGGTGTTTTATAATCTCATGTCATCATAACTGAACTAAAGAAGCCTCCACCGGTCACATGAGTTGTAGTTAATCCATTGCTTACAATGCAATCCTATACTGTTGCAAGTGGGTGACCGCACCCAGATCGTCGGGAGTAAGGAGAGGTGGCTCAAAACACCAGGCCCCATTCCCCATAGGAGACGCTGCTTTCTAGTAAATGGTCTACTGTGCTGCTAAGGAAGGAACATCCAGAAAAACTGGCCACCTCATTGATACCCTCTGACGCTACCATCCCATGAGCTTCTTGTCTCGGGGCAAGGGAGGATAAGGCTGGGGGTGTGGAGGTGCTGTCACTGCCACCCCTTTTAGTTTTTGTGGTTACTTGTAGGTTTGAGGTAGGTACGTGTAGGTTTGAGTTGACTTGAATGCTATGTGAGTTGCTCCTGGGTGAAAGTAGAGAGCGCCCACAGTGGTTGGAATGTGAACTACACTAATGCCTTGGGTAGGAACTGGGATATTTGGCTGTGTCCCTTGAGACGACAGGCCTGGCTAGTGACTCTGTAGACTGTGAATCATGGAGCAAGTGATAAGTAGATGAGGGGGGCTGTTTTTGTGGGGCTTGGGTGTTGACAGAACCCTGTACATTGTCCTGCTCAGTATGTTGTGGCCACTGGCAAAGTGGTAGATGGGATCCTAATATGTGTATGTGTTGTGATGAACTTGGAGTCGGTTAGGAGAGGTCAGGGTGAAGGTGGATGGGTGTTGATGGGTGTGCCTGGTGGTGTTTTACGTTGGTTGCTGAACAACTCCCTAAGTGTGTAGGGTGTGCTGGTCGAAATATGTTGACTCATGAAGGGTGTGCTTGGCAGAGGGAAGAATGGCAAGGATGCCCTAATCACTGTGGTTATGGCCAGGGAAGAAGGTGGGGCGGGGAGGAAGTCATCAACAAGAAGGGAATAGAAACATGCTCAGGCCATCTCTTCTGACACGTTCTCCATATCTCAGGTGGGTTGCTGGGTTGCTGGGCCTTCCAGTGTGGTGGTGCTGGTATTTAATGCCAGATCAGTTCATAATAAGATCCCAGTTATGATGTAGCTAACTCGGTGTGTATTATGGAGACCTGGGTGGGTGAACAGGGTTTGATCTAACTATGCCCAAGTGGTCTCAGTGGCTTATTTTTTTCTTGCTTTGGCTCGTGCACCAGTTACAACCCTTCCTGGACCATGACTGCAAAGCCACAGTGATCCAAGCATCTGTAGCCTCAGGTCTGGTCTACTGCAATGCACTCTATGTGGGGCTGCCCTCAAGGCTGGTGTGAAAGCTGTAGCAAAATGTTATGACCAGACTGATAATGGAACACTGTGCCATGCGCTTATAATATCTAGTAGCAAACCAAATTTGAGCAACTTAGGGCAAAGCTGGCTGAAAGAATGCCTTCTGCCAAATAGACCTTCCTATTCAGGAAGAATTGGGGAGTCGGCTCTAATAATTATGCCTCGTTTTAAAGAAGTTCATCTCACAACAACTTGAAGGCGAGTGGCCCCCTAGCCTGTGGAATGAGCTCCCCATTGAGATATGTGGTGAGCTTCCAGCAGCTATTTAAAGCATTTACTCACTCACATTTTCCTGGACCTTTGATACCAGTTGAACGATATCTGGTTACTGTAATTATGACAAATTATTTTCATTTGACTGCTTTACGGTATATTGAATTGTTTTTGAATTCAATTCAAGGGGCCTTTTCTGTGGTGGCCCCTCAGTTGTGGAATGCTCTCGTCGAGGAGGTTTGCCTGGTGCCTTTTAACACCAGGCAAATAAAATACTCTCCCAGGAATTTGGACAGTACTCGTGGTCTGGTTTCAGGTTGTTATTTTTGGTGTTCGTGCTTATGGGGCTGCAGTGGTCATTTTCTGTTGTCGGTTCATTTTTGTGGATGAACACTTTTAGTATATTTGTTTTGTTTCGATGGATTTTTTAAATTGTATGTTTTGGATGCTTCTGCGCCTGTCAATCGCTTCATGACCCCTTCTTGCAGCATGAAGCAATACATAAATTGAATTGGATCATACTCAATTGTTTTATTGTACAGTATCTTGGGATTATTTTAACAAGGTGGTATATACAGATATTGTGTGTGTGTGTGTGTGTGTGTGTGTGTGTCTACTCAGAAGTAAGTTCTACTACATTCAGTGAGACTTATTCCCAAGATATCAAGTATAAGATTGCAGCCCTGATGAATTAAACCTACCTATCACATGGGAATAAAATACTTCTGAAGGGGGGGAAACACCATACTTTCCTTGTTTTTAAATGATGCATGTATGTTGCATCTCTTGGGAGAGGCTTGTGGGTGGGGAAAGTGGGGATGCTTTTTCTAATATGGGGCTGGCCACCCAGTAAGTTGTTGTAGTCAAAAGACGTATAGTTCGACCAGTTTGAGTAAATAACACAATATTAACTTGACTGCAGGGCAATAAAATCAAGAATAAATTAAACACAAGCAAACACAAGCAAGATCATACTTACATAGAGGTATATTTGTTTTGACAGCTTATGGCGAATGAGCTTACGTATTCTCCTCTGTTTCTTTGCCACTACATCAAATCTCGTGCTTGAAAATGTAGTGTAATTTATCTCAGGCAGAAGGTTAGAACTTCTTGAGTTAAGATACTGAATGTCTACAATTTCCACTTTGTTGGGAGGTGTCTTTTGAATCCATCAAAAGATTTTGCACTCATTAATTTAAACATTTCATAACCTAAACGTTGGAACTCTGGCAGTGACTCACCTCAGAAGTGGAATAATGTGTGGATGACGACGCAGGTGCTTTGAAAAGGACTTGGGCTTTCCCTGATCCCCTATCCATAAATCTTCTCTTTTTCTGACGGAAATGGTGTTGGCCTTCGCTTCTTCCTTCTGTATCCTTTCTCCCCCTTGCGGGTGCTGGATGTCGTCTTGCCTGGTTCCTTTGCCCCGGAGGGCTGGAGGTGCCTTTTGCAAAGCATCTTGGAAGAGGGCCTGAGGGGGACTCGCTCTTGAGGAAGAGGCCCAACCTCCTGGCGTGTCATGCCACACACCCTTTGCTTCCAGATAAATAGGCAAGATTTCCCCTTAGAGACCATGCTTTCTAGGCACACCAGGCAAAAGGCAAGCCTTCCACAAGAGCCAGGTCAAAGTCCCTCCATTGGCTTGAGAGCTTTGTGCAGGGGAAGCAACATCCACGTGAAGGTGAGTGGAGTTTTCTAGGACGGCCAGCTGCAACAGAGAACAAGGCTTCTGTGCACCAGAGAGAATTGCAGGAGGCACCATGGTGCTGTAGGATCAGGGAAAGGTACTCCTGCCACAATACTCTCTGCACAGCTGTCTGCCTTTGCATGGGACGAAGCGAGGAATCAGGACAACTCTGGGAGGGATGGTCACATTAAAAGCTGCCTCAGTGTTACCTGTTGACTGGCAGTTGCTGTCCCAGGTTTCAGACAGGGGTCTTCCTTACCTAGAGATGCCAGTGACTGAACCTTGGTGTATTTTGCATGCAGAGTGTGGGCTCTTCCACTGAACTGTCCCTGTGGCAATATAGAGCTTCAGGATAGCTTGGACCTCTGGGAGAAATGAAAGGTCTATTGGAGTAAATTGTGCTGTATGGCAGGAAGCAGGAGATGTTGACTTACCTGATAATTGTGTACTCCCCCCACATACACACACACCTCTGCACTTAAGAATTGTAGCAATTTCTGCAGGGAAAACTGTTTGTATCCTTGCATATCAGAAAAAAGCATAAGTCCCTAAATTTCTCTCTGTCGTGTAACTGTTAAAGATGGAGTCGAAATAAAAAAATAAAATTTTTAAAAAAATGTCCAGTAGCACCTTAAAGACCAGCTAAGTTTGTTCTGGGTATAAGCTTTCGTGTGCATGCTCACTTCTTCAGATACATTGAAACAGAAGTTAAAGATGGAGAAACCTTAACAGGAACAAAAGTTGACAATCCCGGTTTCTCTAGGAAGGGAAATCAACCAAGCAAGATTGTGAGGACCAGAGAAAAGGCATGAAACCATTCTTAAAATGTTATAAGCCAGAGTGCTACTGTTAAGATCGCCAGCTTTCCTCTGATTGGTTTCCTGTCACTTTCACAGCTGCAGGAATGTGAAGTTTTTCACAGCATGGATGTTCAGTATCAGCGATTGTGAATTTTCGGCTTTTTTTTTTTCCTTTTACAAAAGATGTTGGGAAGAGTAGCAATTAGAGTAGAAATTACTGGCCAGCAAGCCTTCAAGTTCAACAAAACTCTTCAGCAGGTGGATGTTAAGCAAAGAAACAAGAAAGCAAATCAGGAAGAGAGGTGTTGGGCGTGATAAAGCCTGAAAGTTAGTAATAGTCTTAAAATGGAGTGAAGGAGGTGCATAATTATTTCCAGTAAGAATACACGTTTAAGAAAGATTAATTTTTTGGATCAAATTAAACTGTGGCTTAGTTTGAGCCAGGCCCCAGCCTGCAATCTCTTTTCAGTGCCGCTGCTCAGCGCTGAAACATGTAAAAAGTATAATGTGTATTGTTCTCAGTGCCTAAGAACCGTATCCCCACACACCACAGATAACAGCTTTCAGATTTCCATATAAATCTCAATTCCAACCCCTCCTTTTTTAAAAAATGAATTGACAAGCAAAAATCATATTGCAAAGATAAACAATAATAAAGCTTTGCAAATGTTGAGATGTTTCAACAACTTTCACAACCTAAGAACCTAGGTGGAAGGAAAGCATCTTCAAGACCTGAGCTGCTCTATAAAGGTAAAGGGACCCCTGACCATTAGGTCCAGTCGTGACTGACTCCGGGGTTGCGGTGCTCATCTCGTTTTACTGGCCGAGGGAGCCGGCGTACAGCTTCCGGGTCATGTGGCCAGCATGACTAAGCCGCTTCTGGCAAACCAGAGCAGCACACGGAAACGCCATTTACCTTCCCGCTGGAGCGGTAGCTATTTATCTACTTGCACTTTGACGTGCTTTCGAACTGCTAGGTTGGCAGGAGCAGGGACCAAGCAACGGGAGTTCACCCCGTCACGGGGATTCAAACCGTCGACCTTCTGATCGGCAAGTCCTAGGCTCTGTGGTTTAACCCACAGCGCCACCCACATCCCTTGAGCTGCTCTATAAGATAAAGTAAATACACCTTGAGAGGAATGTGGTGCACACCAGTTAAGATGGCTTTTAAACCCTCTAAGGCACAAGATGCCCTGTTAGCAGAATGGGTGGTCCACGCATTCACAAGAAAGGGCTCCATTGCATCTTGGTAGTGAAATGACATCAGAAGGTAGGAAACAGGCCTAAAATGAAGTAGAAGCGAATCACAAATCCTTACTTTAAATTCCCTTTGGCTTCTTATCATTCTTTTTTGGGGGAAATCGGAGTTTAAAGTGAGTTAAGGAGATGTGCTAATGGACGTGCGTCAATGACGGTCTTTGCCAACTCTCTCCTCTTTCCACTTTCAGGTTACTCAAAAGCGACAATTCTGCGCAGCACCACACTATCACCTGCTAACACCTCCCTGACACCAGCTTTTTTCTGCACAACACACAGGCTGGGCCACCAATCCCCCAAGCCCGGCCTAGCCTTGGCCGGGACAAAGGCCAATCCCTCCGATATGGGGGTGGCCAAAGCCATCCGTCGTTTCAGCGGGGGCGGTGGGGTGGGGGAGCTGCGGGAAGAGGAGTCAGTGGAGTCCCCCACCAGCTGCCACAATGGCAGGCCCGCCCCCGTCCGGCAGCGCAGCCGTTTCGTGAAGAAGAATGGCCACTGCAACGTGCAGTTTGTCAACATGAGCGAGAAGGGCCAGCGGTACCTGACAGACATCTTCACCACTTGTGTGGACATCCGCTGGCGCTGGATGTTCCTCATCTTCTGCCTCTCGTTCGTGCTCTCCTGGCTGGTCTTTGGCTTCACCTTCTGGCTCATTGCCGCCATGAATGGGGACCTCGCGCCGGAGCAGCCTCCCAACTCAAAGCCCTGCTTCTCCGAGGTCACCAGCTTCATGGCCGCCTTCCTCTTCTCCCTGGAGACCCAGACTTCCATCGGGTACGGCTTCCGCAGTGTGACGGAGGAGTGCCCATGCGCCGTCCTGGCTGTGGTGCTGCAGTGCATTCTGGGTTGCATCATTGACGCCTTCATCATTGGGGCCATCATGGTCAAGATCGCTAAACCCAAGAAGCGCAACGAGACCTTGGTCTTCAGCGAGACAGCTGTGGTGGCCATGCGCGATGGGAAGCTCTGCCTCATGTGGCGTGTGGCCAACCTGCGCAAGAGCCACCTGGTGGAGGCCCATGTTCGGGCACAGCTGCTGCAGGTAAGCACTATAGGAGCAAGGCAGGAGTTGGGCGGCAGCAAGATGGTTTTTGGAAGTCCTTTGAATGATTCTTCTGGGATGATTAAACCAGAAGGTAGAAAATGGATGAGTAGATAAAAGGCAGCAAAGCTGTATGAAGAGCTTTAGATAGAGAAGGACAGAAGTTTGTGGGAGGTAGGCGAACAGATGTGGAGAATATTCTTCAGACTGTTGCTAGAAAGAGGATGTCGTAGCTGCTCTTTATTATGAGAAGTACAGTGGTACCTTGGTACTCAAACAGCTTGGCTCGCGAACAAACAGACTTCCAAACACCGCAAACCTGGGAGTGCTCTGGTCTGTGAATGTTTTTTGGAAGCCGAATGTCTGACGCAGCTTACGCAGCTTCTGATTGAGTGCAGGAAGCTCCTTGGCTTTTGAACCGTTTCAGGAGTCGAACAGACTCCTGGAACGGATTAAGTTTGAGAACCAAGGTGCCACTGTATTTGTATAAGGCAGCAACTCCCAGTTGGTGGCCACCCACCAAGGGGGTCCAGGGCACCATTCACATACCATAGAGATATCAAAATGTTCAAAAGTAGGGGGTCCATGGCTTGGCTTTTGAAAAACAAGTACTTAGCTCATTGGTATTAAGGGATGGAAGGCAAGACAGATAAATAGATGAATGAGTCTGAGGTAAGAGAGGGAAAACTGTGAAGGGACTGGAAGGAACGATAGACACGAGGGTGGTGCTTCTCGAAGAGACAGGAGGCCAGTTGACATATGCACGTAGGCTGCTTATTTCATCTACATCCTGTAGCAGAATCCTCTGTAGGAATTGTGTTTTAGGAGAGGGTGGTCTTCAGTGGCCAGCAGCCATTTCGGCAACTGCAGTGGCAGTTTTCCCAAACCCTGAAAATGGCTGCTGGTCTAGGAGCCAACTGCTAGGGGCTAAGGAGTCTTCAGCCCCTAATATTTGGGGGGGCAGGGCCTCCCAAAATTGATGGGCATTGCCATTCAAATGGTGTGTGCGTGCCATATAATGTGATCAGTTATGCAGGGCGGGGCTTACCTGGAGCCCCACCCTCTTAATTTCATTCCATTTGGCACCCCTGCTGCTGGGCACTGTGAGTCATACTATGAATACACATTTATCAAGTCCTGTTCTGTACATAATGCCCTCCTTCCTTTGCCTTCTCTCCCACAGCCTCGTGTGACCCCCGAAGGCGAGTACATCCCCCTGGACCACAACGATGTCAACGTGGGTTTCGACAGCGGCACCGACCGCATTTTCCTGGTGTCGCCTGTGACGATTGTGCACGAGATCGACTCCGAAAGCCCCCTCTACGAGTACGGCCCCGCAGACCTGGCCGAGGCTGACTTTGAGCTGGTGGTCATCCTGGAAGGCATGGTGGAAGCCACGGCAATGACCACTCAGTGCCGCAGCTCCTACCTGCCCGGCGAGCTGCGCTGGGGACACCGCTTTGAGCCTGTGCTCTTTGAACGGCGCGGCCACTATGAGGTTGACTACCAGCACTTCCACCGTACCTACGAGGTGCCCGGAACCCCAACGTGCAGCGCCAAGGAGCTGAGCCATCGCAAATACAGGGCGCCCCCTGCAGGAGCCACCGCTGCTCGCGCCTCCTTCTGCTACGAGAACGAGGTGGCGCTCAGCTGCTGCCGTGAGGAAGAGGAGGAAGAGGAAAGGCAGGGAAGCCGGAGGGTGAGCCTGGAGAACGAGCCAGCCGCCACCACGTGACGCCACCAGTGTCCTTAGACTGAGGAGGGCCGAGGGGAGGTGGGGAGACAAGCAGCTGTTGTAGCACCAACACCGCCTCTTCACACAGCAAAAAGAGAACACTTTCATGCTTCACCGTTCCTGACCCCCCCAAAAAGCACATCTAGCAAGGTCTGGGCTTTCTAGAACAGGCTGTGGTGTCTGTGTCTCTAACGATTGGGAGAAAGAAAGGCCATTTTCTGACGTTTTAGCCCTTGGGCAAACTGAGAGTTTCCCCGTGATAGTTGGAACTGCTGAAGGAGGTTAAAGAGGTCAATGCTAAAAAGGGAAGGGGGCGGGAACCAAAGTAAAACACAGCCGGTAAACTTCACAGGAGGAACAATATTCACCTCATGTTCATAAAATTATGGATGTGGCTGTGGGAGCTACCTAAAAGTGTTTATTGTACTGAGTTCCAAGGACTTATAAGGGGGGTACTCAATGTTGCTCAAATGAAGACCTGCCCCTTGTGGATTTGAGCCATGGATGTCTAATCTATCAGGCTCTATGATATATATAGAGGGAAGAAGGGTTCATTGAGCTCTGGAGGCGACTTTTTCAGGGGATCTGCTGGAAGGTATCTGGCCTTGTAGGATCTATGAAAATGCAGGAGGGCGGCTTGTTTCAGAAATGTGTGTTTCTTTTCAGATCTAATGGCCAGAAATCACACACCTACAGGGTGCAAAACTACACATGGTCTTAGCACCCCTAAAACTGGTTTGCCAAGCCCAAATCAGTTAAGTCCTGTCTAAAATTCCAGCGGAAGTAACTGGAAGTTTTCATGTGTGTGCATTTAAAAAACAAAGAGTAACTGGCAAGTATATTATGGGCTGGCAATATTTCAAATAAGTCTTTCTTTAGAAGGAGACAGTTAAGGCGCATAAAATGTAATCACACCACAAAAACAAGGGTTGTCATTAAAAAGAAAAACTGAAATCCAACCTCTAATGGTCCCATGTGTTGTTTTTTTAAGTCCTGTAGCAGAAACAAGGGGAAAAAATGGAAAGAAATGCCCCTTAAAACAAAATAATGTATGGTCGCCACCACCCCATTAAATATTTGGGGAAAGGCCAAAATGTGGGTGTGACTGTTATATCCCAAGTTTCTCTTTCTCTCTCTCTCTCTCTCTCTCTCTCTCACACACACACACACACACACACTTGCTTTAAAATCAAATGTATGGAATTTACCTTTATAAATAAAAAAGGGATGCGGGTGGCGCTGTGGGGTAAAACAAAGAGCCTAGGCCTTGCCGATCAGAAGGTCGGTTTTTCGAATCCCCGTGACAGGGTGAGATCCCGTTGCTTGGTCCCTGCTCCTGCCAACCTAGCAGTTCGAAAGCACGTCAAAAGTGCAAGTAGATAAATAGGTACCGCTCTGGCAGGAAGGTAAACGGCGTTTCCATGCACTGCTCTGGTTCGCCAGAAACGGCTTAGTCATGCTGGCCACATGACCCGGAAGCTGTACGCCGGCTCCCTTGGCCCATAGAGCGAGATGAGCGCCGCAACCCCAGAGTCGGCCACAACTGGACCTAATGGTCAGGGGTCCCTTTACCTTTTATAAATAAAAAAGAAGGCAGGAAAGGAAGAAACACCAGTGGAGATGGGGAGCCATGATTGCTGCACCCTGACCATACCACCACACTCCATGCTAGCGATAGCTATGACTGAAGGCGAAGCTGCCTTTTATCAGGCCATACTATTTGCATAGTAATGTCTACTCTGACAGGCAGCAGTTCTCCAGGATCGTAGGGGAGAAGCCTTCCTGCTACAGGACCTTCTGTATACAGTGCATGTGCTCTCCCACTGACCTATGACCCCTTCCTGAAGTGCTGCCCCCTTCCCATTGATATACTTTCATTCATTCCAATGAAGCACAAGAGAACCTGACTGAGGACTGTGGCCCAGGGGTCAGATCTGTCCGTCTCCCACTTTGCTGGCCACTTCTTGGGGGGGGGGGGATATAATCCCAGCACCAGATAAACGATCCCTATCTTAACCTCTGCTTCGAACCCAGACCAGGAGACATCTCAGAGCCGTACGAGTGATCCCACTATAAACAGCTGCTGTCCAAGCCGGTTGGGTGACAGCAGCGTAGGCTGAAGGTCAGATCGGTGAGAGCTCAGATTGGATTCGCAGCTGGGAGCTCAGATTAATATGACACAGTTCCATCGCTAATCCTGACTGCTTTGCGCCAGCACTGGTGGAGGGGGGGCGCACTGGGGTCTGCTCCCTCTGCACGCCTGCCACTTTCTGCTCCTCTGCCCTGTCCCATCACCCCGTGCCTCTTAGGTGCTGGCACCCACTCTCCACACTGGCACGGCAGAGGTGATGGGATGTCAGGAACTCCTCGCCGGCCACCGTGGAGCAGGTGACAAGATCAAGTGGAAAGGCATTCTCCTTGAGCCAAAAATAACCTCTCATGAGTCCCTAATCTCCAAGCCTAGGGCATCTATCAGACTGGGATGTGAAAGTCGCCAGAGGTTGGGACAGAGGTCAACCACAAGCTCTTATCTTAGGACAGCATTGGGTGACCTGAAATCCATATGGGGCTACTCCTATATTACCAACGCCCTTCGCTCTCCCTTATCATCACAACAACCTTGTGAGGCGGGTTAAACTCTGTAAGCTTCGTGACTGAGTGTGGGGATATGAAAACGGGTCTCCTGGGTCCTAGTCTGAACTAATTCTAGTATATGAAGTTTTCAGACTCTTATTTCAAACCCACACATGCCCAATAATATTTCAAGGGAGGCCTTTATAACTTCGTTTCATAAACAGGGAACCTGAGTGAAGAGCAACGAACCAATTTCAGCAGGTGAATCACAGAATTTGAACACAAGTCTTCCTTCTGCTACTTTTGTTTTCTTGACATGGCTCTGGTGCCTTTAACAGCTGCCAAATGGGCAGAAATTCAACAGTTAAACCATTCCCCAGTATGGAGATGCTGGGTAGGGAGAGGTGTGACAAGGGAATATTCTAGTCCCTCTGCCCCTAACTGGGAAAAGGAGATGCTTCAACCATCTCTTGCTCAAGCTGCTGCCCCCTCCCCAATCCTGCTCTGCAGCCAATGCACACTTTACATCCACGTTAGGCCAGTTTGGCTCCAACAGTCAAGAAAGCAGTTTCTATGTGTACTGTAGAGTGAAGTGAGGGGCAGATGGCGCTCCTCAACCTGGGAAGAAAGCTCATCTAGAAGGAAAACTCTGGTCCTAACCTTCACTGCCTTGAGGAATATCTGCAGGAAAAGAAAAGCCTAGGGCAAGGGTCAGCAAACTTTTTCAGCCATGGTCCCTCAGACCATGTGGTGGGCCAGACTATATTTTGGGGGAGGAAATGAATGAATTCCTATGCCCCACAAATAGCCCAGAGATGCATTTTAAATAAACGCACACATTCTACTCATGTAAAAACACCAGGCAGGCCCCACAAATAACCCAGAGATGCATTTTAAATAAAAGGACACATTCTACTCATGTAAAAACACGCCGATTCCCGGACCATCCATGGGCCGGATTGAGAAGGTGATTGGGCCGCATCCGGCCCACAGGCCTTAGGTTGCCTACCCCTGGCCTAAGGAGTAAAACCAACACAAACTCAGAGTCCTTATGACAGTCGGATGGTGCTTGTTGTACACCTCCTTTTGGCAACTCCTGCAACCAAGCTGGCACCAAATGTGTTGCTCTGCTTTCCTTTGAACCACAACAACGAGGCTGAGGGGGGTGGTCCTGTCATCTGTGCAGCCCAGGACCTCCATACACACCCTGCGCTGAAGGGAGGGCACTTAGGTGCTGCTAACGCAGCGGTTTTGACTTGGAGGTCACATGTGTGAAAACAAACATAAATGCAAAGGCAGCTCAACTGTTGAAGAGATGGGACACATAACTGGGCAGAGGGTTGCCAGGTCTCCTGACTCTCAGAATCGAGATGAAGGGGTGGAGTCTAGGAGAAAAGGGTGGAGCCTTGAGGCACCTAGGGTACCTAGCCACCAGGCAAAATGTCTGCATCGTGGAGAGGGGAGATGGCAGAGCAAAAGGCAAAACCTCTCAAGCCAAGCAGAAAATAATTTCTCCCCTGTGTTCAGGACCTTCACTTACTCTGGAGACCCTAAAAAAAGCGCTGGAACAACAGGTCAAACCCTGAGACCTAGTAACTTTAGCCATAGAGAGGCTTGTGAGTAGTTAGTTTTTCAGCATCCCTGCTGCTCCATCAACTCCAATAGCTTTGGTGATGCCAAGTGCCTTTATTCTCCTCCCCAGACTAAGTACATTGGTGTTGTGTCGCATTAATGGGCAGCTGAACCATCTCTGTCTTGCAAAGGAAGAGTCACAAGGTGGAGAACGGCTCAGGCCCTCTATCCAAGGCACTTCCAAAACCTAAATTCAGTCCTGGGTGCCGCAGGGTGGCAAAGCTTAAGAGGCCCCCCTCTTTAATTCTTTCGTTCCAACTCAGCCTGAAGGTTAAAAGTACTGTACTTGTGGAAGGACTGAGCAAGAGGAAGATCAGAAATACAGATGCTCAAGAAAAAGCACAGCAAACTGTATCCCCGCCTTAAAGAATTGCTTTTGGAGGATATGTAAATACATGTGGGGCAAGGAAGAAAATTAAGGCCCGGGGGGGGGGAGGGTGTGGATTTGCTCCATCTCCACCCTGTGTTAGCACTAAATCCATTGCTGGTAAACTTGCTTGGCCCCCATCCAACTAATCAGCATCCACAGAGCAACTTATTAGAGACAGATGGCTCACAAATGACTCTTTGCCCTGACCTGCCAGCTGCCCCATGACACTTGAGCCTCAGCCTCAGAGAGTCAAGACTCACACACAGGATATCTCAGTCAGTCAGTTCCCCTTCAGATCTGTCAGCACCCCCGTGAGAGTAACCCACAGCAGCCTGCTGATCACCTGCATTTATTCCCCATCCCTCTGTTTGGAGAAGTGTAGGGTTTAATATAGATTATCTTAGCACCCCCTCTGGTGTCCACAGCTGGAATAGCAAGGTCTGCAGAATAGCAAGATCATATATACAGTATGTATGTATGGGACGCGGGTGGCGCTGTGGTCTAAACCACAGAGCCTAGAACTTGCCAATCAGAAGGTTGGCGGTTCGAATCCACGCGATGGGGTGATCTCCTGTTGTTCAGTTTCAGCTCCTGCCCACCTAGCAGTCTGAAAGCACGTCAAAGTGCAAGTAGATAAATAGGTACCACTCCGGCAGGAAGGTAAACAGTGTTTCCGTGCGCTGCTCTGGTTCGCCAGAAGCGGCTTAGTCATGCTGGCCACATGACCCGGAAGCTGTACGCCGGCTCCCTCGGCCAGTAAAGCGAGATGAGCGCCGCAACCCCAGAGTCATCCACGACTGGACCTAACGGGCAGGGGTCCCTTTACCTTTATATATGTATGTGGTACTGCATGGTGTGAGTGGGTGTTTTTACAAAGATACTTCTTGTGTTTCTTGAATCTGAAATTCATTACCTGAATTCTGGTTAAAGTCTACTTGGTCTGCTAAGACATGGAGGACAACTAATAGCACTCCTCCAAGTGATAGTAATCAAGCTGGGATATAAGTGCTCAGACTGAGCCTCTTGGGCTTGCCAATCAGAAGGTCGGCAGTTCGAATCCCCACAACGGGGTGAGATCCCATTGCTCGGTCCCTGCTTCTGCCAAGCTAGCAGTTCGAAAGCATGCCCAAGTGCAAGTAGATAAATAGGTACTGCTCCGGTGGGAAGGTAAACGGCGTTTCCGTGCGCTGCTCTGGTTCGCCAGAAGCGGCTTAGTCATGCTGGCCACAAGACCCAGAAGCTGTTTGTGGACAAACCCCAGCTCCCTCGGCCTGTAAAGCAAGATGAGAGCCACAACCCCAGAGTCATTCACGACTGGACTTAACGGTCAGGGGTCCCTTTACCTTTATGTTAATATAAGAACCCTGAACGTAGCCCAGGAGCACATCAGCAGCCCATGCAGATATTTTAGCAGAGACACCACATGCTGTCAGCTCCCATCAGCAGTCCAGCTGCTGCAGTTTGCACTGGCTAAACTTTCAGATCAGGCCTAAGGGCAGTCACACTTAGAGCACATTGCAGAAATCCAGGCTGAAGGTCACCAATGCATGGACTACAATATTAGGGATACATACCCCTATTTTCTGGATGCTGTCTGCCCCGATAAATCATGGTCCCTGCATTGTTCCTACTTTTGCCCTTTGAGGATGCCTTGTTAAAACATTGTTAATTGGAGTTGCTAGATCTGCCCATTCTTCAAGTTTCTGCATGTGCATGGGCAATAAGGCACCATAATGGGTACAGAGAGTGTCATTTCCCACACAGGGAAATCACATTTTGAACCACTGATAACAGATTTTATGGTAACTGTGTTTCTCCAACATAGGTTTAACCAAAGCAACAAACACCAAATAAGTCTGCACTCCTATGCTCACTTACTTAGGAGCAAGTCCCACTGAACTTAAGGGAATTTACTTCTGAACCTGTATGAGATTTCATTTATTATTTTCAAACAGGATAGAACAGGACTATTGGAGAACAAATCTATACACTTGGCAGAGCAAAGTGTTCAACAAGGGGAAGGGCCATTGCTCAGTGGTAGGGCAGCTGCTTGCATGCAGAAAGTCCCAGCTTTAATCCTCAGCATCTCCAAGTAGGATTAGGAATGTCTTCTGTTTGAAACTCTGGAGTGTCTCAGTCAATCAGTTTGATCTAGGTGGACCAATGATCTGACTCAGTAAAAGGCAGCTTCTTATGTTCCTATCGGAATAATAGGAGTGTTGAGGCAGGACTCAGATCTTTGGTATGAAAATAGGGGTGACAACTGTGTGTATATTTTTACACATTCACATATTAGTAATGTAAGTATGCTAATTTAGAATCACGCTGTACATGTATATATCTCACTCTCCACCACCCCCATTAAGTTTTGAGAGCAAGGAAAAAGGGAGCTGGAATATGGAGAAAGACAACTCTAGCACACTTGCCTACAATGCTAACAATATTTTTGAAGGTATTCACAAATCTGGGAGAGATCATATCAGAAATACATTTGTCCACGGTAAACAGGGATACTTAGTTGGGGGAGTGCATGCCCTCATACAAAAATGAACATGAAAAACCATTAGAGTTATGAGATCGTAATTATGGTGCTAGAGGTGAAATCATTTTCCAAATTATTATTTGGGAGAGAACGTTGCTTCCACAAATATATTCAAACAAATTTCTCCCTCAGTGCCCAGCTTTATCAGATATTATAAGAGAGTAATTTTCTTGTAAGAGGTGATGGAAAATTTGGCTTTTACTGTAAATCTTAAGAGGACTGGCACCTATTACATCAGTGGCACTTTAATATACAGTGAACATGTTGTAACTGAAAGCCAGATTAATGCCATCTTGAACCAGGCAGACACCATTTTGATTTTGATTTTTTGTTGTTGCCATCAAGCAAGTTTTAAGAGGAACCAAGAAAGAACAGAGAAGTGTGTAAATGAAAGATATAGACATGCGCAAGGGCTTGACATTTAGATGTATAAACAGGAAAATGCCTAGATAGTTCTAGTGTGGAAACATCTGTATTTGCAGTTAGGGTGAGCTGTTACACTATACCAATGGGTGCTTTGCACATCTAGTCTGTATTGCTATATAAACTGTGTGTGAACGAAGACTGAGGTTCTAGCCTCTGATAGTTTTCTTGATTGTTTGCTGTAACCTTTTCTACACATGTAAGAAATAAAATTTTGCTTCTTGGAGAATTTTCAGGTGTCACTTGTCATTGCTGGTGAGTAAAAGGGACTTGGCTGTACAATGGGCCTCAAGAGGAGTTTTCCCACATCACCAGCAACTGAGGATATTGACTTCGTGCCTCTGATGCAGTGGGTTGTGTGGTCCACAAAAGCTCATGCCTAAATATGTGTCTTAGTCTTTAAGGTACAGCACGACTTTTTGTATTTTTAATATTCATAAAGAGGCCTGCTTTACCCAACTGAATTACTAGGTGAGGCTGCTGGGGTCTATGGCAACCGCCTAGGCCCCTCTTAGCAACAGCGTGTTCCCTTTCTAGTCCGCTCCGTTGGCCATGCCTCAGACAGAGCCTTCTATCACTCTCTTATTGGCTTCTTTGCACATCACTCGTCATGACTGACAATAAAGCAACGAGGGCGGGACACCAAAGGTATCTTTTGGAGTGCATAGACTTGTGCCGTATAGACTTCCAAACGGATATCGGATTTCCGGGTTTAAAACTGGAATAATATTCTTCCTACCCTCGGGCAGAAGCGAGAGCTGCCAAGAGGAAACAAACGGAGAAATCGAGGATACTCGCATACTTGAGACTAGGCGTATCCTCCTACGGGGGGGGGGGGGATGTCGTGCTCTCTTTTTTTTAACCCTGATCGCTGGCAGGGTGGGTGTGGGTAGGGATTTTACATAAAGCCGCAGCCCTGCTGCATGGAAGCCAGTGGGGCGTCGTTGCAGTTATGCAACCGAGAACTGGATTTTGGCAGGAAGGCTTAAGGGGGAATTCGACGACCAAGTGTTTTGCATGGGGAATTTGGGGCTGCAAATCCAAAGCACACCGGCCTATAACCATAGCTGTCAACCTTCCCTTTTTTTGCGGGAAATTCCCTTATTCCAGCGCCGTTTCCCGCTGCTATTCCGTATTGTTAGATATCCCGTAGACTGTCCCCGGGACAGGTGAGGCTGCTGATCCCTTATTTTCGAGGCTGCTGATCCCTTATTTTCAAATCTGAAAGTTGACAGCTATGCCTATAACTTATAATATGAACAATAGGCTACATTGCAGGGCTGTCGTAAACCGTTCCCCCCGCCCTGCGGCCACCTATACATAATCAAACCAACCAGCGATGTGGGAATGGGCTGCACTTGCGCCGCTGCCAAGTGTGGATTTTGTGTTTCAAAACGTTTAAAAGCTACACGCGCGTTATCTTTATCGCGTGAAATAAGGGCTGAGATATAAAGGGCATGACGGGCTCCTCTCTCTGGCGCTGCCTTTTGTTTGGCTGTCCTACTGCATAATCAACGGTCCACGAAAAGGCTCGCGTTCTTCGTGGTTTCCCACGGATGGAAACAGCGTGGAAAGGAACCAGGAAGCGCCCTCTCAGCCATCGTGAGTTATCACTCTGCTTTCTAGGTAAGCGTATAGGGTGGGACAGCTGAAAGTCTATAGCGTCGACTGCATATCCACAGAAGGATATCGGGCGGGCTGTTAGGAGAAGTCCCAGATTTCATTGAATAGCTCCCCTGTCAATATCATCAGGGAGGTGCCTATTGGTTGAAATGGACGTACATCCCAATTCTGAGAAAAAGCACGCCACGTCTATTGGCTCCCTCTCCGAGCTCTCAAGTGGCGTTCCGCGGGGTCTCTCTTTTCCTATTGGCTACGCCCTTCGCACGGGGCGGAACGTTCCTTTCAGTGCAGGACCAGGCTGCTGCGGGAGGAAGCCGCAGCCGTTGGGAGCCCCGAAGAAAGGAGACACGGAGAAAGTGAGGAGCTCTCATTTCTCCCCTTTAGGGGCACTCTGGCCACCATGGAGGACGGCATCTATGGTAGGGACCCCTGAGACCCGGCCACGGGGAAGCTTAAAGAAGGGCGAGGCAGGCGGAAGGGAGCATTGTGAGACCCGTCCAGTAACTACAATGGGAAAAGCGGGTAGGCGGGCCGAGTCATTCTGAGCGAGAAGACTAGGGGGCGGGGCCGATCCCTTACAAAGAGGGGTGGGGCTGGGCTGAACCATACCAGTGACAGGGGGAGATGTGCGAGTGGGCCATCTCATTTTATTTAAGGGGGAGACATGAAAATTGTATGGATCTGCTGACGTGAGCCATACCCGATGTACAGCATTCGATTATCAGGGCGGAGGTGTGTTTTTTTTTAAGGCTGTACCATTGTGGTGGTGGTGGGGGGAATTGGGATGTACCATTGCTGTGAGCAGCTGGGAGTACCTATTACAATGAAAGGAGGGGGCGTGTGGGTCGTACCACTTGGCTGAGTAGGGGGGTGGCGTTAACCGGCAGAGCCATTTCGGTTGGCGGAGGAGGGAAGACTAAAAAAATAAAGTTACAATAATTTAAATAATGGTCTGTACCATTTCTCTCTTTGGGAGGAGGGGTGTCTGTGTCCCGGGGCTAAACATTCTGCGGGGGTGGAGGAATATTTGGAAAATGAGTCAGAGAGGATCTTATCTCTTGGAGGGGCTGCCTTTTATTTGCAGTGCACAAGAAGGTCAAGCATCATTATTACCAAGAACAATAAATTGATTCTTTATTTGATTTTATTTAAGTTGCTTTGTGAGCCCGGTGTTGGATGACAGCTCAATGTGAGCACAATTAATTAATTATTAGTGCCGCTGATTAATTGCGCTCAGGAGTTTATGTAAGTGCTTCAGAACTTGTGTCACCTCAGGTTCCCCTGCAGTGAGTGCATTTCTTCCCTCACCCCCAGCAGCTCCTGAGAGATAAGGAACATATCCTTTTAATTAAAATGAATTTAATTTAAAATTCGAAGCACAGTTTGCAAACACAGAGGAAAAAAGTGGGGAAAGCTTAGTTTTACTGCATTTAAGAATAAGAACAACCCGATCTCAGAAGGCTATCTGTGGCATACACACCGCTATTCTGCAAGAGCTGCTGTGCCAAGTGTAGCTCCCTTGCTCTGAAGGTCCTCCCCAAGGCCACATCCCCACCACACATTTAGCGCGCTATGATGCCACTTTAAACAATCATGGCCTCCTGCAAGGAATCTTGGGAAGTGTAGCTTGCTGATGTGATGGGAGTTGTTAGGAAATCTCCCATAACCCCCTCACAAAGCAACAGTTACCAGCAACTCATTCCCTCTTCGCAGGGAACTCTGGTCATTGTCACTCAGTGAGGGGAATATGGAGATCCCTGGACAACTCTCAGCAACCCTTAACAAACTACACTTCCCAGGGTTGTTTGCGGGAGGCCATGGCTGTTTAAAGTAGCATCACTTTGCTTTACATGTGTGGGGTGACTGTGACCCAAGTTAAGTGAGGCTACTCAGGAGAGCCCGTCTCCCTGGTGATGGCGCCCTGGTTGTGAGGTAGCCTCTACAGAGAAGCCCGCCTGACACCTTCCTTATGGTTTCTTCAGAACTAGATGAGGGACTTTTTATCCTCCCAGGCTTTTTAAACCTGTGGTCTTGCTTTATCCCACTGCTTTCACGGTGTGTCATGCTGCAGCTTTGCTTTTAGGTCTTTCTCTGCTGGAAAGGTTTACGCTGCAGCTGTTTTTTATGATAGTTTCATTTTTATATTTGTGAGATACCCAGAGAACTAGGTTATTGGGCAGCCAATATAAATAAGTAAATGTTTCAAAGGAAGCCATCTTGGAGGAAGCAGCTCATGCAAAGCTTATTTATTTATTTAATATCCTATCAAGGGGCTTGAGGGAGCCTACCTAGTTCTCTTTCAAAAGCACCTATTTTCACCTTTGTAGGTAGGTTAGGCTGAGAGATAGTAAGTGGCCCAAAGTCACCCAGGGAGTGCCCTAGATCTCTTAGTCCTAGTGTGGCGTATTAACCGCAACACCATGCTGTCTCATCTGAGGACAGGTAGTTTTGCCACATCTGGCAATACCCACATCTGGGTATTGGGAGTGTTTGGATGATCCAGTCACACCCAACTCTGAGACTGGGAAGAGTTACTAACTTCTTTCCCTGATTACCCCTAGAGGCTGATTAGGAAGGAGATAGACCCAGAGGGGTGAATCATGCACTGGCCAGCCCCTTTTGTGGTTTGATACTTTAGACCTACAGGCAGCAACAGGCCTTGCAACTATCTTGTGTGCAACTATCTATCCTCATATTGAAGACTGGAGGGTGAGGGAGATTGACAAGTCTGTCTCTTGATTGCTACACCACATTATAAAACTGGAAGCACCATCACCCTCCACATCCAGATGTTTGCAGCCACTAACTCAGATCACACTTCGCTCCTCAGTCCTTATTGAATGGGGATCATTATTAATGTGATGGGGGTGGTAATAAGTTAATTGAATGTGTGTTCTCCAGTGTACAAGCTTTGTCCGATCCAGAGAATACTCTTGGAGGCTTAGGATTATTAAATCCATACATCTCTTCCTACTGAAGTAATCCCAAAGAATTTTACAGCCAAAGTTAAAAAATACAATGATAAAGTTGCATCAACTTTATTTTTAAAAGATGTAACAGTAAAATATACCGTTGGTGCTGTCCGCTGCCTGGTGCTGAAACAACACATTTGCCTGGTGCTGAAACAATAACAAGGTTGGCTCCAGGCAGGTCTCCCTGGGGAGAGCTTTTCATAAATGGGGGGCTGCTGCAGAAAAGGCCCATTTTCTTGTCACCATCCTCTAGACCTCCCCTGGAAGTGGCATGCAAAGAAGGGTCTGGGCAGGTTCAAATGGGGAAAAGCCATCCTTTGGACTGAGAATCCTATCTGGAAGGCTGCAGTCCTGTCTGGAAGATAACTTACCAGTGAACTCACTGGCACATCCGAGTAAGATTTATTTATGTGCTGCTTATATGTCAAAGGGGTTTCTGTAGGATACGATTGTACAGTAGATATAGAAATGGAAATCCCACCTGCTCCAGCTTTTCCCATTCACTCTGCTTCAGGGGCAGTTCTTCCTTCTTCGCCAATCCCAGGAACCATCTAAAGTATTAGTTACCCCTAACCTGCCACATGGAACCCCCTTTCTATGCCTTTTCTATTTCTTTACCATACTTAATCTGCCTCCAACCCTATCCAGGCATTCTGACCCCTCCCACAATGAGGGATAGCGGGGGGGGGGAGATACACTGGCTGTGCACCCCATCGCCCTCTGCAAGTTGGAGAGAGCAGTGGGGAACCTTTCTCGACTAGCATAGTCTCCCTGCTTGATTTATAACACTGGTCTTCCAAGCTGACTCTGTGCCCATTGTATCCTCTGACTTGGTGCCCACCTCCCTGCTGCAGCTTCCATTGCCACCAGCAGGGTAGTGTGATCAAAACGGCTAGAATATTACACTTCTTCCCATCTTCTCTCCCCCTGCCCCAGTGCCTCCAGACCTGACGCCGGAGGAGAGGCTAGAGTTGGACAACATCCGCCGGCGGAAACAGGAGCTCCTGGTGGAAATCCAGCGGCTGCGAGATGAGCTCAGCGAAGCCATGAATGAGGTGGAGGGGCTGGAAGCCAACGAGGGAAGGTGAGGGATTCCCTTCTTTTACAGGGGGCAGCTTGCTGGTAGAGCATCTCACTTTGGTGTTAAAGGTCCCTTGCCCCCAGTGTCTCCAGATAGGGCTGGGAAAGACTTGCTGCCTGAAGCCCTGGAGAGCTGCTGCCAGTCAGTGTAGACAGTACTGAGCAAGATGGATCAATGGTCTGGCTGTATGAAGCAGTCTCCTGTGTACTTGGACATGGCCCTGCCTTGGCCACTGGTCAGAGATTCCTTAACAATATGCGTGGGGAACCTGCGGCACTCCAGATCCTGCAGGACTACAACTTGCATCATCCCTGACCATCGGCAACCCTGACTGAAGCTGATGGGAATTGGAGTGCAATAACATCTGGAGGGCTGCAGTACAGAGTGTGGCCGCTTCCAGAATGTTGTTTATATCATGGTGCCAGGACAAGCCTTTCTGGCGGCAACTAACCTCATTCCTGCATCATCTGCATTCAAGCTCAGAATGTGCTAATCCCAATACCTCCTTGCCTGCCATTCTTTGATTGCCTGGGATTTTCTTGCAACATTTAATCCATTAATCAGTTAGATTACTCCATGTTGGAAAAAACAAACTGTCAGTTGACCAGAAGGATGTCCCTTAGGCATCAGGCAGCATGTATTTAAATGTGTGTGTGTGTATCTGTACAAGAGGTTTTTAAAAAACTGCAGATGGCAAGCAACCATCTTTAAAGAAAGCTTTCCTCCGCTCACACGTACATCTTTGCCTCAGAAATAATTGTTTTCCCCATATGCAAATGTGATTAAAAGCTTAGTCAATTAATCAGCCAAAACGCAGGTGATTAATGGATTAAAATGACTTTGATTAGGTTGCAGCCCTAATTGAAACCAGGAGTGGAGAAGCCTCCAGGTGTGCAGAAATACATTTACTGAGCTCCACAAACATAAATGTATGTTTATATTATATTGAAAAGGGGTTCCTACTCATTCAAAACACTAGCTTCAATAAATACTTGTTTGTGTAGGAGGTTTCCCCTCTTCTTTTCCAACAGCTGCTAGAGACAATGTTAAACTATCGGAGAAATATCCCAGAAAAACCTTGGGCTACAGTGCCCTTTCTATGCAAGGTACATGATGGGGAAAATGTAGCTCCTTGTAGACTGCCCCATAGAACCTCATGCTGACCATGCTGTGAACACATCCTGTGCTTGTGAACTTCGCCAATTTTACAAGGGCTTGTGAACTGACAGGCAGGCCGTGTTGGAAACTAGGCACTGGCCGTAATGGATCTTTGGTTGGCTGTGGCACAAGGCTGTTCTTACCACCTTATTTCATTTTTCGAGAGATGGTTCAGTGTCTGCTACTGTGCCTGTCATGGTAAAGTGTGTCACCTCTGATAATCCATCGTTTAGAGCCAGGTTGGACGCTTAGGGGTAAGCATGTGACACAGTCCTTCTGAGACTGGCAGTACCATTTTTTGGAGTGCAGGTGGGAAGTAGCATGTACATTTCCCCAGTTTCCATTTGCTTCTAGAGGTTTGCAGCCCAAAGGACTGATGGGTGCGCTTCTTTGTCTTGTACAGTAAAACGCTTCAGAGAAACCGGAAGATGGGGATGGGCCGCAAGAAATTCAACATGGATCCCAAAAAAGTAGGTGGCTGGGGTGTAGGTGTGTGCATGCAGTTTCTGGTACCTAATATATGTAGCACCTTCAGCCATCCACCTGGAACAGGCGGAACACAGCCCCCCCCCCAAAGCTGTGGTGATAGTTATTGTTCTCATGCAGCAGTTGGATTCCGACATTGATCAGGCATTACAGTTGCATAGAGTCGCCTCAGGAAATGACGAGTCATGAATGGCATGTGATTGGCAGGTGGGTGGGTGGGGGTAATCTCTCAGGAACTGCATGATAAGTGAGGGCAGGGCTAGAGTCACAAGTGGGATGGAATCCCTTCTGCCACTACCTCCCCTATCTTTCTGCCGCCGCCTCCCTTTCTTTCCCCCTCTCCTGGCCTTTCCTCCCTCCTCAGTGGATTGACAGGAAATGGACACTTGACAGACGTCAGATATGACTGCTTTTGAAATTAGGCCAAGGGGTGCAGGTTGTCTGCTTCTGTTCTGGGGTTTGTGGCATAGGAAACATGGTGCACTTTGTATGTTGCGGAACTACAGCTCCCATCATCCCTGGCCCTTGGCCATGCTTGCAGGGACTGATGGGAGTTGGAGTCCAGCAGCATCTGGAAGGCCAACTGTTCCCACCCCTGTGAAAAGGTAGCGGAAACTTCTTTTCTTTTTCCTGGATGGGAGAATCGTGACTCCTTAGTTCTCTGTAATTGCCTCAGAATTGCAATATAGTGGGTTAGGGAGCCAGTCCTCCCAGGTACTCTCTGGGAAGTATCTCTGTGACTTAAATGTTTTGTTAGGTTGGGGGCATGCTTGAGCTCTGGGTCCTACGGTTCTCAGCTTCTCTGTTGTTGTTGTTTTTGCAGGGAATCCAGTTCCTGGTGGAAAATGAACTGCTGCGCTCCACCCCGGAGGACATTGCCCGCTTCCTCTACAAAGGGGAAGGGCTCAACAAGACGGCCATTGGCGACTACCTGGGCGAGCGGTGAGAAGGGTCGGGGAATGTGGGGGGAATAGCCTCAAAGAAGTGACCATTCATAACCCACCGTGGTGGTGGAGCTTTGGAGTCTCCAGGACCTGGGAAAGGATCATAGGGATGGGGTGAGAAGTAGCTTCGCCCAGCAGAGGGAGTGTAGTCAGCAGGAGAGAAACAAGGGTGTGGGCCTTGCTGAGTGAGGGGGTTCAAAGGGGAGGTCTTAACTGTAGCTCTCTCCACCTTTTATTCAGGGAGGATTTTAATATCGCAGTACTCCACGCCTTTGTCGATTTGCATGAATTTACTGACCTCAACCTTGTGCAGGCACTCAGGTGAGTCTGGGAATCCTCAGCCCTCCTCTAGAATAGAGAGCCCTGGCCTGCTAGAATAGGTCTCCCAGCCTTTTAGCTGCAGGTTCTCGCCTTCTCCCTTCCTGTGTTGGGTGGGGGGGAGGCGGGAATGGCACCAGCAAAGTGGCATTTTCCTCAGCCAGTGATGGGCACTCTTGGCTCTTTTCCTCTGCCTCAAAAATACATCCCAGTCTTGAAGTGTAACGGTTGCCTTCCCACAGACGCACCACATGCCACAAGCAAAGAAGGCATGGTGGCGTCCTTGTCATAGCTGTCAACTTTTCCCTTTTCTTGCGAGGAATCCTATTCAGAATAAGGGAATTCCCCTTTTAAAAAGGGAAACATTGACAGCTATGGTCCTTGTATGCTCAGGCTTTGTACACACCATACATTTAAAGCACATGACTTCCCTCAAGAATTCTTGGGGACTGTAGCTTACCCCTCACAGAGCTACGATTCCAGGCACCTTTAACAAACTACAGTTCCCAGCATTCCTTGAGGGAAGTCATGTGCTTTAAATGCATGCTGGGCGTGCAGCCTTATCTAAGAGAGAGAAACCTCCTGTTCAGTCACATGTCCCTCCTGTTCTCCTTGAGCACAGCTTTTTTATACCCAGTACACAGAATTCCGTTAGCTGCACGTGCATAGTTCTTGTGTAAATGTGACTATATCGGGCACCTTCACTGGAAAGCTGCTTCACCACAGGAAAGCAGCAAATGAAAGGCACCATAAGGAGGCTTTCAGGCATTTCTTTTCAACAACAATGTTTCCCTCCACACACACAGACAAAATCAGAGTAATAGAGCTAGAAAGGGGCTAGAAAGTCATCAGTTACAACACTGATTCGGAGGTCCGTTCTGTTATATTTGCATTAACTTGCATCACCAAAATTACAAAATATTACATACAGAGAATAAGTATAGGCACAGTATTTACAGAGTAGGCATAAAAGCATGGAATTGTAGAGTTGGAGGGGACCACAAGGATTGTCTAGTCTGACCTCCTGCAATGCAGGAATCTCTTTTGCCCAACGGGCTCAAACCCACAACCTTGAAATCATTCTTTTGTCTGTTCATCGTCTTCCCCCTAAACCCCATCTAGGCAATTCCTGTGGAGTTTCCGACTGCCAGGAGAAGCCCAGAAAATTGACCGTATGATGGAGGCCTTTGCCCAGCGGTATTGCCTGTGCAACCCGGGAGTCTTTCAGTCCACAGGTACTGGGTTTTCCGGAAAAGGGAATGCGACTCTTATCTGGTGCTGGGAATCGTGGGGCTCCGGTGTTCTCTGGGATGGAAAATAAATCCAGTTCTGTCGATCACATTCAGGCAGTCCTATCTTGTCTTAATAAGACAAGAGAGGAACGAGCCTCCTTCACCTACCTACCTGCTGCTGCTATGCTCCTCTCTTTGCGAAAGCTGGGAAACAAACCAAACCAAAGGCAAACAAATCCAAACAAAGGAAACTCTGGCTGAGGGCGGAAGTAGAACCATCCGCAGTTGCACTGCCTCCTCTGTATTTTGTAGGATCAGCACAGAAATCAGTCAGAAAACTGTTAGAGCTGCAGAGCAATCAGCTTTAATTGACACCACTCACAAATATTTCATAGAATTAAAGCCTTTATTACTGCAAAGTCAGAGAGTCTTGGCAGACTACTTAAAATATTTTTCTGCCTGTGGTAGCAATTGTAACGAGATGTTCTAGATGCCGCACAGTTTTTAATTCTTATTCTTATTGCTTCATTTATTTCGTATTGTATTTTATCATCTTCTATTTTGCTCAGATTGATGAAATGCAGTATACAAGAAATGAAGGAAGCCACAAACATACAATTAAAAATCTGTACAAATAGTTGTTTGTGCTGTTTTATTTATCTATACAGTGGTGCCTCGCTAGACGAAAAGAATCCGTTCCGCGATTCTCTTCGTCTAGCGGTTTTTTCGTCTTGCGAAGCAAGCCCATTGACAGCTTAGCGGATTAGCGCTACAGCTGTCAAGCGGCTTATCAGCGGAACAGCTGATAAGCGGCTTATCAGCGGAACAGCTGATAAGCAGCTTAGTGCTTAGGAAAAGGGGGGGGAGCGGAAAAAACCCGCAGGGGGACGCAGGATTTTTTCGTCTTGCGAAGCAACCCCATAGGGAAATTTGTTTTGCGAAGCGCCTCCAAAACGGAAAACCCTTTCGTCTAGCGGGTTTTCCGTCTTGCGGGGCACCACTGTACAGTGGTACCTCAGGTTACATACGCTTCAGGTTACAGAGTCCGCTAACCCAGAAATAGTGCTTCAGGTTAAGAACTTTGCTTCAGGATGAGAACAGAAATTGTGCTCCGGCGGCGCGGTGGCAGCAGGAGGCCCCATTAGCTAAAGTGCTTCAGGTTAAGAACAGTTTCAGGTTAAGAACGGACCTAAGGAACGAATTAAGTACTTAACCCAAGGTACCACTGTATATTTTGCCGCTTCAACCTAAATGAGCAGGGCCTTGGCGGGGGAGCAAGGCAGCCTGGCTGCTAGCCCCCCCCCCCGCCCGCCATAAAGCAGAATTAGCTGCACAAGATGGACGTGCCGAGGCAGGTACTGAGTTCTTTTCCTCTGTTCCTTCCCCTCCCTGCCGCAGATACCTGCTACGTCCTCTCCTTCGCAGTGATCATGCTCAACACCAGCCTCCACAATCCCAACGTCCGCGACAAGCCCACCGTCGAGAGGTTCATCACCATGAACCGCGGCATCAACGACGGAGGGGACCTGCCTGAAGAGCTGCTGCGGGTGAGAGGCCTGCCGGAGGGGAAGGGGAGGCCTGGGAGGGGGTGCGGTTCAATGGGCCTGCTGCTTTGTTCTTTGGGCGTTTTTCTGGGAGAGGGGGAGGCCGTCGTAGTCATCTTCACTGCTCAGGAATCCTCCGCCGGCTCGTGAGACGCTTTGACCTTCATTTCAAAAAAAATGCCCTTCGTCGTGAGCACTTTTTCTACCTGGTGTTTTGTCTTCTCTGCTGTATCTTTGGTGGTCTCACTGCTGTACTGAAAACATGAACACACTCACCCTTTCTCTCTGCCTTGGGAAGGGCTGTATCCTGCCTGTAACTCCTTCCCTTCCTCCCCACCCCCCCAGAATCTGTACGACAGCATCCGCAACGAGCCCTTCAAGATCCCCGAGGATGATGGGAACGACCTGACCCACACGTTCTTTAACCCTGACCGCGAGGGCTGGCTCCTCAAGCTGGGTGAGAGGTGGCCCCCACCCCCACACTTCCCTTTAAATACTGTGGTCTCTTTCCTCCCCCCTTCCGTTCCCCGCTGCCCTTCCCCTTGCCCTCCCCCTACCACCACCGCTCCCCGCTCCCCCCGCGATCTTTGCACGTCTCTGCGCTCTCCTCTCTTCCCCCCCCCACCCGCCTGTTGTGTCATTTAAAGCATGACCTCTCTCTTCATCAGATCAAAGGGATCCTCCTGAAATCCACCCCAATAGCCCTTTCCCCACCCACCAGCAAATACATCACGACCCGTTTGGACCCACTTCTCATCGGATTGCAAGGATCGGGCGGAAACCGGGATCCTCCCTCCTCTTCCCTTCCCCCTCCCCAGCTCCTCATTGAGGTGGATCTCCTCTGAAGGATGATGAGAGGGGTCTGCTGGGATTTCGGAATCCCTCTAAAAGTAGGGAGAAGTCAGCTACTGAAATGTCTCTTAAACCTCCTCTCTGGCGTCTTAATATTTCGCCAGTGGCTGCGGATAAGTTTTCAAGCCAACCTGAAGCGCTTGAAAGTGGCCTTCTTAAACAAAACAAAAAAACCACCACTACTATGGGATTTACAGAATGCTGAAGCCTAAATCTGGTCCCATATTCAGTGTCTGACGTTCATCTGCTCCTTAATCATAATAAGTTCCCAGAATCAAGTTAGGGGTTACTAGTGAAATTCCCACCGGAATAACTTCTGCCAGAAAACAATCACATCTCTGTAGTCCCAAGGCACACTGTTTGCTGGATCTGTTGCCTCGGGCAGCTTCCCAAGTACTGAGCTGTCTGTGGTTGAGGTGCTCCCAAAACGGTGATGCCATTGCAGAGCTTGAATTGTAGAACATGGCTGTTGCTGTCCAAGCAGCCCTGTAATAGATGCGCAGCCACAAATGGGCAAGGATTTTGTTTCAGAGCAGCAGATGGGTCAGAAACGGGGTTCTTTATCTAAGGGGGGCGGGAAGGAACTTGCGCCGTATCCTCACACCAGAAACAAGTAACTCCAAGGCCAGGGCCTTATATGGCCTGGTGAGGCTGCAATTGGTCCTTGAGATGATTTAAGTGTCCAGAATAGGCTGCTACTGCTGTCCAGAAACATAATGTGGCAGCTTTGCGGTGGCAAGGCATAGGAGGTGAGTTATTGGGTCCTGACTTGTGGGAGCCCCTATTCAAGACCTCCATCCGCTGTCCTCCACGGGGGGATTGGCGTGAGGGTGGCCGTGCTTGACCCTGCTCTTCTAAACGTAGAGCAGCTTCAGTGAGGGCAGACCTCCCACCTCAGCCACCTCCTGTTCAGAGTAGAGGGCAACATGGAAGCCAAGTTTCATTACCACCACATCCATGCCCTTGATGGGGGGGTGTCACCAGTACAATACAGTTGCCCATTGGCTGCCCTTGGCTTGGAGGCCAGCCAATTAGGAGCAAAGAGGAGAAGTGTTAGGAGGCTGAATCAGCACAGCTTCAAGATGGAGGCATCTGAAGAAAGCTGTGTTATTTTTTGGAACCCCCTCGCTCCCTACACAAAAGTGGGGAGCATAAGGTACACACCTTTTTATATATATATATAAAAAAGGAGGAAGTGGACTTGGACTTGGAACCCCAATCCCTGGCCTGGTTAAGATGTCAAGATCCACCACAGCTTTTCCACAGCTCCCTGCGGAGGCTGATGTTTTGGAAAACCATTCCTGCAGTCGCTAATGCCAACCTCATCTACACTTTTAGCAGTAGGGTTTCTTGTGACGTGCCAGAGTTTAGGGGTCTACGTTATTTAGCCAAGTGACGCCCATCACCTTACATCCACCCCAATAAAATTTTAAACCCTTCCTCCCTGTGCCTGCCCCTCCCACCCCACTCCTGATGCCCCCAAATGCCTGTGTCTGTGTCGGAGGATTTTTGATTTGACCATGTACTTCTACCTTATGTTGATGTAACTTGTTCTCCTTTCTCTCTTTCTCTCTCCTTCTCTTCCTCTCTCTCTCTCTTGCTCTCTCTCTCTTTCTCACCCCCATTCTCTCTATCCTGACTCCCCGGTCCCCACCTCTCTTTCTCCCCTCTTTCCCCACCACTGCTGCCCTGACCCCCCTCTCTCCTCCACCGTCCCACGGCGCGGACTACATTTGTTCCACTGTCTGAATTCTGCCCCCCAACCCAGGAGGTAGGTGAGAAGAGGGGGGCATGTTTGCTTTGCCGCCGAGAGCTGGTTTGCCTGGTGCTCTTTGGAGGGGAGGCGGGGGGGGGTTGGAAATGAATTGTGCTGGGCGCTCAGGGACAGATTCAGTGGGCTAGGAATGGAAGACTGAATATGGAACTTGGATTCCTTTGTTGACTGGAAGGGGTGCATTCATCTTCAGCCGGTCGATCAGGAGGACCCACAAATGGGTCACACCATGACCTAAAGCAGGTTTCAGTAGTAGCATCCTGACAGAGAGAAAATCAAAGAGAGGGTGACCAGATGCAGTGGAGGACAGGTATACCATACCTTTTAATACGGTGTTTCTCAAACTTGGGTCCCCGGCTGTTGATGGACTACAACGCCCATCATCCCTGGCTACTGGTCCTGCTAGCTAGGGATGATGGAAGTTGTAGTCCAACAGCAGCCATGGACTTAAGTTTGAGAAACACCGTTAGCTGAGGATCTTAGGTAATAAATTGGAAATAAAGCTGCCAATATCATAAAGGCTTCATATAAATCTGTGCTTCGGCTGCCCTTGGAAGGCTGGGTGTAATTCAGGTCGCTGCACCTCAGAAACAATATTATGGTGCTGGAAAAGGGCAGCTCTAATTTTCAAGTACTATTGTGCTCGTGTCCTACCTGTGGAAACAGAATGTTGGGCTATCCCAAAGGCCCCGCTAGCCCAACAGCCTGGCCTGATAACAGCAGAACTCTTGTTATGGACTTACTTGTTAAAGAAGATGACTGTGTGCAACATGCAAGCACAGAAGCAAAACACCCACAGCTGGGGAACAAGAGCAAGAGAAGGCTGTGGCTTTCAAGCCCTGCTCAAGAGCTCCCCAGAGGCATCTGATTGGCCATGGTGGAAAAGCAGGATGCGGGGTCCCTAAGAGGGAAGGAATATCTGCAGCCCATAGCCTAATCCGTGAAGGCATGGGATAAAGCACGGGAAATTGAGACATTTCACACACTCACAGTTTTTCAGAAACAAATAGGGGTGGGGAAATGGAAGAGCAATTTGTCCAGGTTTTTTTTTCCAGGCCTTCACATCCCTAGCTGAAATACCCTCTTCGTAACTGTTAAAAGCAGAGCAGCCCTCCCCACTCTTGCATCTGGTCACCCTAGAAAGAAGCAGGAAAGTGGGAGGTGTTTATTAAAAAGAACAAGAAGGAAACAACGGAGAGTGGGTCCCATGTTAACAGGGGGTCCTGAATCTGAAAGACAGAGGACTACTATCTTAATGGGTAAGGTGGGAGGAGCAGAATGAAGGGAAGTGTGTGTTTGTTTTGGGTCGAAATGGGGAGCTTAAAAGAGGATGAACTGCATTTTTTCCAAAATCAGTGTCCCCCAAGGGCTAAAACATTTGCCCACTGGCATATATGAGACACCTCCAGCTAGACGTGCAGACATGCGAGCGTATTCACCTTGCCTGAAGCCAGGAATGTCTGTTGGCTTTGTGGAAGCATCTGGGAGTAAGAATTTGGGGATAAGTCTGAGCTTTGTAGAAGTAGTTGGCCTTCAAGCCTGTAGCAACCGCTTGCCTTGCATGCTGAAACTGGTGGCGGTTCCCTGGAGGTCCATATCATCAGGAGTCCTTTTACTGAATATGTGAAGTGGTGTTTATTCAGGAAAACCCAGTTCCATCAGCAAAATCTGCCTCCCATAGAGGTTGAAAACACATTGGAAGCATCCTAAGCTGGCAAGTCCTCTTCCTCCTCTCCCGGAAGAACCTTGCCTAGAGGCAGAAATGCCTTTTTCAAATTGCAGCTCTGTTTTCTTTTTGAAGGGGGGTGGGAGGGGTCACCACAAGGCTGGTCTTGCCTCCTCCCCCCCCCCCCAGTTGCAGAACAGCAGGACATAACTTGCTGGGAGGCTGCCTTAGAGGCACAAGCCCTCCACTGGTCACTTTTGTCTCAAAAGTAGCCTGCTGGGATACCCAGTGCTTGCAAAGCAAAACCCACACAAGAACGAAAGAGAGAATATATCCCACAGACTCCTATTCTACAGGAACTTCCTCCCACACTTGCAGTTGTGCTTTGTGGTTACTTTGAGTGTTTGCTGCCAGTTTCCTTCTTCCCGCCCCGGGGTACCATTTTCAGATTCCCCTTTGTCGTTTGCCTCCCCTCGTCAGCTTTTTGTTTGTTTATTTTGTTTCCTTTTCTTTTCACACTTCTGCTGAATCTTTTTCGTTGCGTCGGCTCTGTCCGTAAGCATGGCTTCCCGGCCCCCGAGGTTCCACGGGTGGGGAAGGGTTAAGTGGCAGAAAGAAAATGCATCAATGCGAGCACAAATCCCTCCCCCCTCCCTCCTCTTTTGCTTTCAGGAGGGCGAGTGAAGACGTGGAAGAGACGCTGGTTCATCTTGACTGACAACTGCCTCTATTACTTTGAATACACAACAGTTAGTACGGTTTCTCTCCCCGCCTGCTCCCATCCCATGCTCCCACCCTTAACCAGCAACCTGGCACCCAGGAGCCCCAGCCCAGGGCGGTATCTGCCGCCCAAGAGTGCCAAACGGCCAGGGTCGGGAGGAACAGCGACCGAGGGCACTGGAGGAAGCTGCCTTATACTGAATCGGACCTTGTGGTCCACCTAGTTCACTGTTGTCTACAGTGACTGACAGGGGCTCTCCAGGGTCTCAGATAGGGGACATTCCCATCCCTGCCATGGAGATAACCAGGGAATGAACCTGAGACCTTCTGCCTGCAAAGCAGATAAATGCTCTGCAGCTGAACTTTGGCCATTCCCAAACCTGGAGCACGGCAGCTCCTCCAGAGTTCTTTGCTTGGGGCAGAGAGGGCAAGACACGGGGAATAGTCCTGCAAGTTCAGCCCTGTCTCGGTCAGCAGAACCAGCAACAAACACACCACCCTTCACATCCCCACCCCCCAAAAAAAGCTTGGCCACAAATAAAAGAACGGGAGTTCCATCTGGCATGCCAAGACCAAGTGCTACAGTGTTGAAGAAGGTGCCAGCCCTGCTTGTTTGCAGCAGTGGCAGAGGGCTGAAGCTGGAGGAGCCCTGAGGTCTCAGCTGCACCCTTCCCCCAAGTCTTCTTGCATCAGGCCCTTGCCCTCCTCTCCATTCCCTTCCCAGCTCAGGTTTCAGACACCTTCCATTTCAGCTCCATCTCTCTCTTTGATCCTCTGACAGGACAAGGAACCAAGAGGAATTATCCCTCTGGAGAACCTGAGCATTCGGGAAGTGGAAGACCCTCGGAAACCAGTGAGTTGGCAGTGCCTTATGCTGTTTTTGCATCTTGGCTGTGGTTCTTTTATTGGATGCCCCATGAAAATCAGCATAACTACTGGGTTGCAGCATTGCAATTGTTGTTCATTCCTCTTCTGTCTATTTTTTAAAAAAAAAATTCCAAAAGATTCTTTTAAATTTCATGCATTTAAGCTACATTAGGAATTATCCCAGGAACTGCACTAAGATATAGCCAAATACATTCCTAGAAATTCCCAACGCTCCTTTTATATGACACTCAAGTTCCAGAATCTTATGTGGTTTTCATTATTATTTTTAATGCTCTCATTAATTTAATGATGTTACCAAATTGCTGCTTTAACTTTTCCTTTGTTTGGTGGGGGAGGAACTTCCATTCCGCCTTTCTGCTGTCACAGAAAATGGTGAGGAGCTCTTAATAGTAACAGCAGCAATTTTTGAAAACACAAAAGGTTAATCCCATGATGTTTTCCTGCCCACTTGCTGGTTGCGAGATCCCGTGCGGTCAGCCTCCCCACCTGCCTTCTTCCTCCTGTGTCCTACCCAGCCCTCTTTCTGAACCGCAGGAGAGGCGCAGGGGGTGAGGCTGCTCAGAGACACCTGCCATTCTCAGGGACTTCTCTCTCTCCTCCCTTTTCTTTGTTACTAGAATTGCTTTGAGCTCTACATTCCCAACAACAAGGGCCAGCTTATCAAAGCCTGCAAGACGGAGGCAGACGGGCGTGTGGTCGAGGGGAACCACATGGTCTACCGCATTTCGGCGCCAACGCAGGAGGAGAAGGATGAATGGATCAAATCCATCAAGTGAGGATAAGGCACCATTCCATTTGGGGGGAGGGGGTCCTGGGAATCCTACCCCCATCAACAGCATTTTCTTCCTCCATCTCTAGCCAAGGAATGGAGAACCTGTGGTCCTCTAGAGGTTGCTGGACATGCAACTACCATCACTCCTGGTCATTGGCTGTGCTGGCTGGGGCTGATGAGAGCTGATCATCCAGATATACCTGGAGGGGGCCATAGTTTCTGCAACCCTTCTTAAAACCTTAAGATACCACACTCACTTCTGGAGAATTTGACACACCTCCTTCAGATTTCTAGACCTCACTTATCCTAGGGCATCTCTCTTTAGGCTCCCCAGGCCCATCCTTAACCTCAACCTGAAATATACCTTGATCTTTTAATTCAGCCTTTTGGGGAGCCACTTTAATTTAAAAATGCATCCGGGGACCATCCCCCCCCCATTTTTTCTTTCTTTTCTTTTTTACTATTTGTTTTTATTTATTTCTTTATTAGACTCATCTCTCGCCCTTCATCATAAGATCTCAGGGCGGTTCACATGGTAAAAATATAAGATAAAAGCACAAATAAATAGTTGAAACAAAAACAACCCGACAGTACCCCCCCGCCAAAAAAAAATTTAACGCATTTAAAAGGCTGTAAATGTGAATCATCCAAAGGCCTGGTAGAAGAGGAACATTTTTGCCGGGTGCCTAAAGATATATAATGAAGGTGGCAGGCGAACCTCCCTGGTATTTATATGCTGCCGCAACCCACCTTAGATCAGGCTGCAACATGGGTCCCACGACATTTGAATATATATCTTCCTTGTCCAGTTTTTGACTTTCCAGCTTTTTCAGGGCATATCTGGCATTGTGGACATGCTGGTTTACGAGATGCCTTTTCCCTAAGAAAGCCTGGGATATGATGCTCAGGGGGGGGCAAAGCTGCTGCAGATCTTACATTCCCAGCGAGTGTAGGCAAGCTGCCTTATACTGAACCAGACCATTGGTCTATCTAGCTCTGTACTGCCTGCACTGACTGGCAGCGGCTCTCTAGGATTTCAGGCAGGGAGTCTCTCCCAGCCCTGTCTGGAGTTGCCAGGAGTTGAACCCAACACCTTCTGCATGAAAAGTAGAGGCTCTGCCCCTGAGCTGCGGCCCTCCTGCAAGGATTCCTAGGAGTTGATGGGCAGGGAGGGAGAAGGCCAGCGCAGCTGAGCAAGTTAGAAATGGTACATTTCGGGGAGACCCTGGGGCTACGAACCGAGAGCTTCTCCCAGGGCTGGAACATTCATTTAAATTTGCTTTGCTCATTTCCCCCCCAGCCACTGAGATCGGGAATCGGACAAAGCTTTTAAATGATGGTTAAACTATTTTTTTTTCTCAGATGAAAATGAAATTAAAAACATCTCCCTCAGAAATCTGACCTGCAGCGGCATTGCAGGAAAACTTGGGGTTGATCAGATGAGAATTAAGTAGATTTGTCAGTTTGAGAAAGGTTGTGTTAAGAGTGTAGCCGTGACACCTCTTTTCTTAAGAGGGTGGGTGGTGTAACAGCTGCGGTCAGAGTGTGATGCGGCTGTGGAGCTTAGGTGTGATGCATTTGCTGTTTTGGAAAAAGCAACACAGATTGTGAGTCACCCATTCTAAACCTTACTTGGAAAACCCCCAACTTCACAGGCTCCCTTTCTCATTACACTATAAAGATTTCTCAAAATGTTCCTCTTTTGCTCTGACCACAACAAACATAATTTCACCCTCTCTCTTTTTTTCCCTTCCCCCGCCCCAGCTTTCTACTCCTTTTAAGCAAATGTTTCTATACTACTCTTACTACGTAACTTAGGTCAATCCCATGTTACTAGCTGCAGACCACTGACCTGGAGCAGATACAGTGACTCTCTGGCCCTCCAGAAGTTGCTGAACTACAGTTCCCATCAGCCACAGCAAGCAGGGCCAGTGGCCAGTGTTGATGGTGTTGCAATTTCAGCAACATCTAGAGAGCCAAAGGTTCGTCAGGCCTAGCCTAGAGAATCCAGGAATCCTGGCTCTTCCTCTGTTGAATCACAGTCCTCTCCCAAGAAGGGAACAGACCAGAAGTCTTGCATCCTAGCTGAGGCAGGGACCATTCCCACCATCAGGAGCAGGTGCGCAGTTTCCTGCTTCTCTCTGCTTTCCCCAAATGACACATGTCCGGCCTGTGTTCTGATTTCCTCTTCATCTCATCTACATTTCAGGCGGTCTGTGTCTTCCCCACCCCACCCCCCGCTTAAGTGTTTTTCATGCTTGTCAAAGATCCATATGCTACCTGATTTTGTTCCTTATGGGCTGCATGGAATGCAAGCAAGGAGACAGGCAGGTTGCTGGCAGCAGACCAAGGCTGGGGCAGTGCTCTGTTCTTCCTGACGGACCAGACTCCACCAATCCCAGCACTCCTTGATCCATCCAAAACACGGTGTGCTGTGCCACACCAGCTGGGACAGAGCAGAGTACCATGCAATGCCATAGGCTTTCCCCCCAGGCACACGCATCTCTCATGACCTGGCAACTCCCTGATTGGTGGCTGACCTGTCCCCATTCCTCCCTTTGCCCCTCCCAGGGCTGCTGTGAGCGTGGATCCGTTTTACGAGATGCTGGCCGCCCGCAAGAAACGGATCTCGGTGAAGCAGAAGCAGGAGCAGGCATGAAGCGGGGGTCCTCCTGCCCCTCCTCCTCCTCCCTCCCTGCGCTGTACCTTCCTGCATCCCCTCTAGGACCTGCCGACAAACCCACCTGCATTGAGCTCCATGAAACCAACCAGCCAACCCCCTGCCCCCTTATCCTTTGGATCGTTGGACCACCACGCAACTCTGCCAGCCTGATGGCATGCCAGCACACCCGACGCCCTCTGCCCGCCTTCCCCTAGTTCACGTCTCCAGAGCTTCCACTTGGCCTTCTGGGATTTGCCTACGGGGGCATGAACTTTGTCTGCGCCAGGGACTCTGCAAGAGTCTGAAGTGGGCCTTCCTGTTTTGGGGGGGCAGCTTCTCCCTCTCTGAGCGGTTTCTTGTCTTATGCCCCCCCAGCAGACTCAGGCCTTTGAAGCCCCCTCTGCAGCTTGACCCCACCTGGACTGAGAGGGCGACACGCTGGGACTACATTAAGGGAAGGTTCCCCACCTGATTGGACCTTCAGACTATACCTGTTTATTCTTCCCCAATTTAGAGCCAGTCTACATACTCAGAATAATAAGGAGATGGGAAAGCTCTCTCAGGACTGTACCACTTCAGAATGCAGGTGGGAAATTGCATGTTTCCCCTGGCCAACTGCATAAAAACAGCACCCTGCACACCTGAGCAAAGCATGTGCAAGAGTAAACTAGTGTGTCTCTCTGATAAGCTAGTTTTCTCTGTAGGGGGAGGTTTCTTCGGTTTTGTTTTTACCGCAGGGGAATATTCAGTCCCCTGATTTCCCCCACCTGCATTCTAGTGCTGGTACAGTCCTGGGAGAGCTGTTCCACACCCATTTCCCTGAAGGTGTAGGCCACCCCTTAGAGTCTGTTGCCAAACCAGCTACACTGTGTCTCCCCATATTCCGGCTCGGAGCCTCTAGTGAGTACCAAGGGCTGTGCTGCTACACCCCGTTAAGTTGGCCTTTGCGAAAGGAAGTAAACATAACTGACAGCCACGAGGGGGAAGCAGAGAGCCAGACAGACCAATGCGCACACTGACACAATTTCAAACACTACCCAGTTCCTCTACAGCAGGAATAGCCAGCACATTTGTGTGACTTGACAGCTCTTGATTCTTCACAGCCAGGGGACAGGGTCGGAAGAAGCCTTCAGTCCCTCTTTACTGCCGTCACTGCCATTTCCAAGAAACTGAGCTGCTACTCACAAACCTTTGCAGAGGCAACTGGACCATTGTCTACGAAATCAGTTCTGCTTTTCCCCACTCCAAAGTCCTTCTCTTTTCAAAGACTTCGATGCTCAAAGACTACCATCAAGAAATCTGGGGCTTCCCTCTGGAGTTTTGTCCCAAATGTCTCCATACCTTTGAAAGAGGAATCTGATAGGGAACTTTGACTTCAGACCAGCGATCTCTGTAAGAAGGCATCTCCTGTGCTGAGACGACACGGTGGAAGTGGTTGATGCCAAAGTTCTGCCTGGAATGAACTGAAATTTGAAGCAACACCCTCTTCTCTTTCTCTCCCCCCCCCCCATCCCATCCCTACCTAAACAGTTTACTTCAAGGTTAGGACTCCTGTATAAAACCAAAAGGCTCTTCCATAACGCAAAACAGATGAGCATTCCCTGAACACACTTTGACCTCTCGTGGCTGAAAAATCGGGATGGTTCAATGCTGGATATTCCCCACCTTCCCCAATACCTGCCACAGTCAAACCCAAATAAGTGATTGATGAGGTCAGAAGCCAGGATGTGATGTTTCCATATAAATTAACCCAGAGTAAAAGAGTGACCTTTTGAATGTGCTGAAGATCTAGCTTCTGCAGCTTCTAACCAGATAAAGCTCTAAATTATTGGGTGGGACATTGTACCTCCACGTCCCACAACTCTCTAACTAGAAATCTCGTCTTCCACCACTTAACTTGCCTCAGGCAAACCCTTGGGTATGGCAGCTGGGGTCCTGCAGGACTTATTACGGTCCTGAGGTGGGATTGCTAGAGCCACGTGAAGCGCTTTTCAACAAAAGTTTATAAACTCCTTTGCGAAGACCAGGTGAGATTTGCTGCAAAGCGTTTGTAAGCCTGCAAAGGTCTTTGACTGCAACAGGAGTGTGGCCTTGTCTTTTTCTGCTGTGAGCATTTTAAACTTCCCGTTACCCGCAAGCCAGGGATGAAGTGCATTTTTTTAGGACAGCGGCCATTTTAAATCCTGTTTAGTTGAAACCTGAAACATAGGTAGATCTGGTTTGAGGCATCCTGGATTTAAAAGGGATGTAGTTTGGTCTCAGTGACAGTGAGATCCACTCTTTCCATATGGAAGAAAGGCAAAAGGATTCGAGGCAGGACAAGGAAAAGAAAACGGTTTGGTATTAATTTTCAGTTAATATGGGTGTGAGAGAGAGCGCTATTCTGTTTGGGTGTAACTGACATGGTAAGGGCCAAGTTTAATTAGAACTTAATAGAAATTATGTGTCATTGACTGACTGAATCGGGTCACTTGATATTAAAGATGGCAAACCAGCCATCTTTATTCTCTCAATTCAACTTTTCCAAATTTATGGGAAGTATATATTTACAATTATTCTGCTGAACAGGCCATTCCCCTTGCGCAATTAAATTATTTCATTGCTCCCAAAGCGCCTGGAAATTTTGATCCTAGCAGCTGTCATCAGTCACCCACTCTTCCCCGAAATCCTAGAAGCCTGTATTCTATACTACTAGAACTCAATTCTAGGAAATTCCAAGTTTACAGCCCTTTTCCTGTTAGATCTCACTGCCTTACCATAGTCCCCTTTTAGTTCTGAGAAAAACTCCTGACTTTAAATGTGCCTGCATTGAAGGGGCACATTTTTCTAAATGCAAATATCAGCTACTCTGGAATGGGGTGCTGATAATTAATCAGGATTGCAGCAGGCAGGGAGGGGGAGTTTTGACACATCACCTGGCAAAAAATTGTGCCTCCCAAGCTGCTGTTTGCATTCGGATGGCAGCTCCTATTGCACATTTTAATGAGCATGACTGCAGCAAGTAAAGGAAAATATTCAGTTCCTCCTCCTGCCCTACTGCGATCTTAATAATTATTCGCCACAATCACCATGGCTGTTTGCATTTTTAAAAGAGTGCATATTAATTATAAAGGTGCATTTAATGTCACTGATAGTTTGGCTCTGAGTCCTAGTTTTTCTCTCCAGCATCACGTGCAGACAGCTTCTCTCTCTTCCCCACCTTCATCCCGCCTCCAAATCATCTCATTCTTGGACTTTTACAAGAAGCTATTCACATGGTAGCTCTGGCAACGCCCAGAATTGGTGCAATTGAAAGATGAGGACTAGTTCTACAGCAATATCAATGGTAAAATTTTACTCTTACCACCCCTCCCATGGCAAACTTCTCATTGTGGATTTGTATACCTGTGTTGCTGGAGTGGGGGCAATATAGCAGCCCCCACCTGTTCCAGAACAAGAAAGAAAGAAAAGTGGGCATTTTTTCTTGTTTTTAAATCCCATTTCCTTTTATGATGACGATGTCTCTTTTTTAAAAAAGAAAAAAAATGTTAATTATTATTTAAATTTTAATGTATGCATCGTTGGATGATATGTAAACACTGCAGACTTGTCTATGTGTTGCAGGAGTCTTTATTATTAGTATTAATTGAACCTGAAAGAGCCAAGAAGGAGCAATTGCACACAGTTGGGGGGAAACTCAATCATTTTTCCCAATTTGGGGAATGGTGAGTACAGCTAAATGTGGGCTGGACTGGGGGACCTGTGGCCCCACAGGATATCATTGAGTTTCACCTCTCGTCAGCCTCTGCCAGCATTGCCAATGGTCTAGAGATGATGGGGGTTGGAAGTCCAGCAACATCATGGTTTCCCACCCTTGAATCAAAGGTTGAGAGAACAAGGTCTTCCTTTGGGATCTAACTGAGGAAGTAAGCTGGTTTTGGGGGCCCAGCAAATGTACAACCTCACCCCCTCTCTGGCGTAGTGATGGGTGAGCTCCACTCTCTTCCCCATTCACAAAAAAATGGGGAATACAGTGGTACCTCAGGTTACATACGCTTCAGGTTACAGACTCTGCTAACCCAGAAATGGTGCTTCGGGTTAAGAACTTTGCTTCAGGATGAGAACAGAAATCGTGCTCTGGCAGCACAGCGGCAGCAGGAGGCCCCATTAGCTAAAGTGGTACTTCAGGTTAAGAACAGTTTCAGGTTAAGAACGGACCTCCGGAACAAATTAAGTACTTAACCCGAGGTACCACTGTAGCTCATCTTATTTCCAAATCCAAATTTGGAGTGAGTCTCCTATGTATCAACTCAGTCCTCTTCACCACACCCATCCACTGATCTCTTCCCTCCTTTCTTATGAAGACTGGTGCTTCGAAGTACTCCAGTAGCAGCAAATGGGGAGAAAGGAGGAAGATCTCTCCTACCTGCCTGCTGTGAAGCAGCCTCTGAGAAACAGCCATTCCAGGGTTTGCTTTCAGCCAGATGTTGGCCCTCTGCATAGCAACACATCAGGCAAAAGGATAGGGGACTTTCTCAGAGCACCAGCTCTGTGCAATATGGTTCAAGGGTGTAGCCTATGAGTGGGGACACTGATTCCTCTCTGGATCAGATTGAACTTTCTCCATCTCATGAAAATCTGAGCCAGAGAAGAACCGTGTGTACTGCTCACTTCATATTTGAGCTGAGCCTTTTGGGTCCAGGCATTGTATTGATTTGGGAAAGCAAAAGGGAAAATGTCAGATAATATCGGATGAGCATCAACTACAGCTCCTGAGACCAGCCTGCTGTGGAGAAGCGGAAGCAAGATACTGCCTTTCTCCCCACCCCCTGCCCTGCTTCCTGGAGCCAGACTAGATCTCTCTATTGGCCTTGGGGTCACTAATGCATCCTTCCTGAGGCTATTAATACTTTGCTGCTCTGCTGACCTTGCATGTCCATCCCACAGCTGAGGGGCCAGATCTGGCCTGAGCCACTGCTAATGAGATCAAGAGCAAGTGAATGACCTGCCTGGACACGAACCAAAGCAATGCTGAAATCACTTTTCTCCAAATGAAGTTCTCAGGTTTTCCCCTTGAGAATTTTGACGCAAGATATCCGCTGGATATTCTCTGAACATTATTAGCAATTGCTCATAATACCCTTATTCTTCCCTCCATAGCAATTCACACATGTTCCTGGAACATCTCCCATCTGCTCAGCTGACGGGGTCAAAAACTGCTAAGCTCTCTGCATTGCGTTGCCAAACGTTGACTGAATATTTCATATCTCTGTTCAATACATCTTAGCTGACGGTATATTAGGGATGGTATTCAGTATTTGATAGCTGAAATGCAATTAGGGCTGCATACACTCTTCTCTCCCTGAAAGGTAGTCAACTCTCAAACTCCGTAAATGACATTCAGTAGTTAAAAGCATGAGCTGTAAATCTGGGTGGGAGCTCAAATCTCCCCTTGGCCATAATCTTACTTGTGTGTCCATGTCCAGTTCTTACTTGCAGCCTCCATACCCACAATATAGGGATAACATATTCCCCTTTTAATTTTGTCATTTAAAAAAACTTGAAAATCAGCCTCGGAGGCAGCAAAAGCAAGTTGAAAAGTAAAAAAGAAGCCTCAGAGGCTGCAACTGAGAACAGCAGAATGAGGGCTTGCTTAATCCTTTCCAGCTGGTTTTCTGGTCAATCCTTGCCCACCTACGCCACCTGGTTTTCCATCAACAAGAGAAAAACCAGAGGTTTCCCTTCACTCTTAAGAACTATTTTAAGAGGGTATTGGGGAGGGGTGTTTTGAGGTTGGAAAATAATTCCTGGAGAGAAAAACACAGCATCTCCCCCACCCTGCCATTCTTCCACTCAGCCTAGCAGCCCTGCTAAAACTGCTTGTACAGTGGTACCTTGGTTCTCAAACGCCTTAGTACTCAAACAACTTGGAACCCAAACACCGCAAACCCGGAAGTAAGTGTTCCGGTTTGTGAACTTTTTTCAGAAGCCAAACGTGCTCCATTTTGAGTGTTACGCTTCCGCTTTGAATGTTACATTGAGGCCTGTTTTTGCTATTTATTTTGCGTTTTTGTTTCTGCGGCTTTTTTGTTCTGTTTTGGTGACTGTGTGGAACCCAGTTCAGTTACTGATTGATTGATTGATTGATTGATTGATTGATTGAGTGACTGCCGTACATTGTTTACTGCTTTCATTTCATGGATCAATGGTCTCGTTAGTTAGTAAAATTCATGTTAAATTGCTGTTTTAGGGGTTGTTTTTAAAGTCTGGAACGGATTAATCCACTTTGCATTACTTTCTATGGGAAAGCATGCCTTGGTTTTGGAATGAACCTCCGGAACAGATTAAGTTTGAGAACCAAAGTACCACTGTATTTAAAAGAAATGTGGAGGAAAGTCAAGGTCTAGTTTGATCATGAGCTAATATCTCCAAAACATGCTGGGGTCTTGGACAAGTGCTATCTAGATGCAATGTGTGTTATGAAAGAAACATTTGGAGTCTTAAAAGCAAAGACCAGAAAGCATGTGGGAAAGGGTTGCAGTTTCTTTGGCAGGTTTATTGCATCCAGTTTGAAGTATGAAAATTCAAGACAATTAACATCATACCCCCATGTAGCTACGCCCATTCCCCAAATGAACGCTATCAAAGCCCAGGAAAAAAACAGTATTTACAAAGAGAGAGAGAGAGTGATAGAAAAACCTATGCTAAGAAGTTTATATATATATATGTACACACATACACAAGAGAAGACATTTGGTGTTTATTTGGAGCAAACATTAAAACTCTGGTCTGCATCCTTCACTGATTCCAACAAACCTAGGATTTCTGGCTTCTAGGCCCCTCCCTTGAAAGCCAAAACAGATGTGATGTGAGAGATCTGCTGTTACTGTAGATCTGCAATGGATAAAGCTAGCTGCTTCAAAATGATTTAATTCCAACATCGCATCTGTTTCAGCCCTTTCTCCCTTGCAGTCCCAATCAGGTGTGGGGAATCTTTGCCGCTCCCGATTCTACTGAACTACAACTCCCATCTGCCCCAGCAAGCATGGTCAAGGGCCAGGGGTGATGGGAGTCGTAGTTCACCAGTATTGGGGTGGGGAGGCAAAGGTTCCCCACACCTGGTTTAGGCAGCCACCCAATGTCTCCTCCAGAGCGTTTGGACATCCTTGTTTCTAGGCACACCTGCTCTCTTGCACTGGACCTCACTTTTATACTCTTATCCACAACGTAGTTGTGTTCCTCTTTCTATTTATAATGGAGGGGTCCAATATATTGCCCTACATTTACTAAAATGACAATCAATACAGATCCGTACAACCATTTTGCCATTGTTTTTCTCCAGCACATACTGTGTTTTTGCAGTTAATCTGTGTCAAATGTGTGTATGAGACTAGTTCATGGCATTATCCATGTGACCAAGCACTTATTTTCTACCTGGTCTGTGTCTTCCATCATCCTGTGTTCTAATGTGCATGTTGTCAGTTTCAACTGTAATGAGGGTTGAGAATGTGAAGCACTGAACTGGGGTTTGTATATATGAGCAAATGTAGCAACCAGGCATTCCCTTTGTCGCAGCACATCAAAATCTGAGCTGCCACCAATAACAAAATATGCTTTTATGGTGATGTGCATTATGGATTTATGATGTTTCCAGAATCTGACCGAATCCCATCAACCCACATATCAGCTTGCTTCTAGACTTTGGCCCATGGCTTTTGTGTTTCATTCAGCCCATGTCTACGTTACACATATGGAATAATTTCCCCCAAACAGTTGATTTTCTTGATATTGATGAACATATCTTGAAATAGTTACAAATTAGCCTAAGATACGCAAACTAGTGGAACTGGGTTAAAAACCTTTAGAAAAATGGTCATGTGAATCCACCTAAGGAGAGAAGCATCAGTGTAGAGGCACACGTTTTATACATATTGACAAAGAGAGCAAAATATTCCTACAGATCCTCCCCAAATCTTATAGGAAGGCCTAGATCCTGGAAGTTGTTCCCAAGGAGCGGAAAGGAGATGTTAAAATCAACAATGGTTCCAGAAGCGGACTCCACCAAGTTTTGGGATAACTCATGGAAGGACTAAGATTGATACACAGAACTTTAACTCTCCTAATAGGATGTGTAGGGTGTATTTAATTGGTCAGTATGTTTGGGATGAAGGACGGAGGTCTTCCTATTTAGAGGAAGCAGATAAGCTGAGGTTTGAGTTCGCAAATGGCTGTTTAGTTTAGTAAAAAGCAACAACACAAGATCTTGTCTTCTGAACTGAGGAGGGAGTGTTAGAGATCTCCAAGACAAGACAAAAAAAAGGTACCTAACTTTCCCTCCAATTCCTGCCAAGCATATTTCACAAAGGCAACAGAAGAAAGCTACTATTTAAAAACAGATTTAGAGATGGTTGGGAAACTCAGTTTGCCAGAGATTGGATAATCTGACTATTTCCAATCATCTTCCCAATGAACCAATGCTGTGCTATTAAGGCCTTACAAAAGACCTATATAAGCAGTCTCCTCTATTTTACATGCATCTACCTTTATGTTCCACCATGAGAATGCCGTTTCCATTTACTTCGCATATTAAGGAAGTGCTCCATTCCAAAACATGATGGCGCCATTTTACAGTTGGGACAAAAGTCCCTCACCTCGACAGAACAGACATCAATGCTCCAAATGTTTGCTTGCTTTTTAAAGGTAAAATTTTGATCAGGCACCCTTGTTGAAAATCCAGGCATGCTAGATTCCAGATCCGAAGATCTCCCTGCACAAAACTTGGCTACATGCATCCCACCCTCTCCTAAGAGATCCAGGAGTACCCTTGTCCCAAATGGAAAAGTCCCCATTATTTTCCAAACCCTACCCTCTTTTATAAAAAACAAAAAACCACTAGGTATCTTTGTCTCTCCAGAAAATGCTGGGGTGCTTGTGCCCAGCCCCACCCTCTAGAATTCACTCTCCTCTCGAGAATCCAGAAGTCCCTCTTCCTTCATAGCCTCTCAGTGGCAGGCATTAAATGGTAGCTTGACTACTCCTCCGTGAAGCTCCATGGAGGCTTCGGCCCAGTTGATGATGTCGCCACCGGCGTAGCTGGTGCAGGTAGCCATCTTGTAAACCTCGCCTGGTGTCAGGATGTGGCCCCACATGTTGAAATCTGAGATTTCCCCAATGAAGGCTTGAGTGGCATCAAAGCGGCCACCCAGAGTGTCCTGTAGGAAGAGGAGTGGGGAAAGAGAGTGAACACACAGCAAGGCAAGAGAATCTGTGGCCCTCCATGTGGTGCTGGACTCCATAAGAACATAAGAAGAGCCTGATGAGCCAGGCCAACGGCCCATCCAGCCCAGCTTCCAGTTTTCACACTGACCGACCAAATGCTTCCAGAAAGCACACAAACAGGACCTGAGTGCAGAAGCAGTGTCCCCTTCAGTGGTTTCCAGCAAGTGATATTCAGAAGCATTTACTGCCTCTGAGAGTAGAGCCTTCAGGGATTGTGGCCTTCTCCTCCATGAATTTGAATCTGGCTCTCATTAGCCCTAGCTGGCATGGCCAACTGTCAAGGATGACAACACACCTTCCAACATCTTGAGACCCCAAACGAGGACACGTCTTTCTGCTTGTGCTCCTGCGTGAGTCACATGACCTCCACAAGATCACATGTCCCGTGTGAGATCACGCAACCCAGAATAGACACTTTTTTCTGAGCCATGCTTGCACAGAACCCAAAAAAGCATATTTTGGGGCACCACGTAATTCAGCAACACTTAGAGGGCTACGTGTTCCCCATCCCAGATTTAGAGGAACCAGAAATGAATATAAGTAATATTTGAGGGGTATTTACCTGCTCCTGGCCCAGTACGAAAACACCCCCAGGCTTCACCGGATGCCAGGGAGCCAGGTTCTCTCCGCTCCCTCTCCGGACTCCATCCTGGTAAGACTCCCAAATGCCATCCCGGGTTGACCAGGTCACACAGATGTGGTGCCACTTAGCATCATTAATGGCCAGTGGTAATGTGGCAGCCTGCAGAGAAAAAAGGTTAAAGTGGGGTGAGCAAACATGCTGAGCCCTAAGAGTATTGCTGCAATAAGTGTATCATGATCTGAATGGCACCAGCTATGTTGAACCTGCACAGCCTTGGAACTAGAAGAAGAGGGTTTTAGCTGATATCCAGTCAGCTATAAAGCCTTGGGAATATCTCTCTCTATGCCTCACCTCCAATGTTTTTGGGAAGGAGATCAATACACTGGGAGAGGATAGGAAGGATGGAACACAATATATTTTGCTGATCCAGCTTCAACGGAATCCTAAAGCATGCCTCAATATCCCTTCTGAGGTCTTAGCTGAAGGCTGTGGCCAAAGGACAAGCTGAACTTCAAGACACATAAAAGGCAAAGGTTGTCAAAAAGAAACCAAGTCTATAATGGGGTAATACTCTTAATAGGGCCAACCATAAATTCACAGCAATGTGGCAACTTCTGAGTTCTCCAGAACACTTCATCAGGCAATATAGGATGGTGGGGTGAAGATTTTTATCTAAAACTAAGCTAGCTGTGTAGCTTGCAATCTGCATCTTGGAAATGGCAACCTCGTGGCTACAACATCTAGTTGTGTACTTTTTGTTTCAAACTTTTCTTTGTCTCTTTGTGTGATATCCCATCTGGTGAAGAGCTATGGAGAAACTCAAAACATTGCCACATGTCTGGGACTTTTTGGCTGGTTCCAATAAAGACACGATGCAGCTGTGGACTTTAGAGTTGTAGCTGTAATTGTGAATGAATGGATGTTTGTCGATCAAGGTTTGTTCAATTGACACAATTTATTCCAAAACCAGAATTAGGTATGGGAGGATGTAGCTCACGGAATATTCTAATGCAAAAGTCAAGGTATCTATAGCTACTGTACACCTCTCGTTTTCAGCAAATCTTTGGTCAAGATTTCTTAATCCCCTGTCTGTGTCCCCTTTTGTCTACCTTGTGAAGAATTCATGTTGTGCTATATATCCCAGAACCCCGGTCCAGAAGGCTTGAAATGGCAAACAAGGCAGGCTTCTGTCTCTTTAATTTATTGTTGGGCCCTCTTCGGATTTGGTAGGACATCACTGAATTGTTCCAGCCCAAGTGATCATAAAAAAACCTGTTTTTGTTTTTTTATTTATTGTAACCCAAAAGGCAGACGAGACAGAGAAAAGCATGGTGGCCATTCTTCAAACATATTTGATTATTTGATTTCTAGACCACTTCATATATTTATAAAATATCTCTAAGCAGTGTACAGAAAACTGAAACAACAAAAGAAAGCGTCGACAAAATATTACAAAAATACACCGTTACCTATAAAAATGTTACATTAATACAAAGTTACTAATATAAGTACCATATTTTTTGCTCTGTAAGACTCACTTTTTCCCTCCTAAAAAGTAAGGGGAAATGTGTGTGCGTCTTATGGAGCGAATGCAGGCTGCGCAGCTATCCCAGAAGCCAGAACAGCAAGAGGGATTGCTGCTTTCACTGCGCAGCGATCCCTCTTGCTGTTCTGGCTTCTGAGATTCAAAATAATTTTTTTCTTGTTTTCCTCCTCCAAAAACTAGGTGCGTCTTGTGGTCTGGTGCGTCTTATAGAGCGAAAAATACAGCAAATCAATATCAGTTCATTTTCCTTCTGACACAGCCTCCCCTCTGCCCCCAGGTTGTCACCCAGGGTCCAAACTCTTTGCTCACCCACAAAACTCTCACAGTGAGTCTCGCAACATATCTGACCACCGCCACCCAGCTCAAGAAGCTCCCAGATTGGCCTTGCTCCCGTACCTTGTCGTTGATCAGCAGTTCCATGGGGTTATTTCCCCACTCAATGAGGACCACTTCGTTGGCCTGGCCTGGCACAGAGTAGGAGAAAGGGGTGCCCATTCCCGGTGCTGAACTGGATTTGAGCCAGAGGCAGATGGAGAAGGCAAAGATCTCGTGATGGAGCGTACGCTTCACCTTGACGTACATGTAGTTAGTGCGGAGGGGGAAGCCCACCCGGAAGTCCTCAGAATGCTTCTCCACCTTGTTTCCTGGAGGACAGAGGGGATCAGAGATGTGGGACTGAGCTGCCAACACAGAGAAATGGAGGGGAATTGGGTTTGTCCATCCATCAGCTGCTAACTGCCCAGTTTATCTACCAAGCATCCGCCCCCCAAAGACTCTTTTATCCATTCCCATCTTCCCCCCACCAACTGTAACTAAGCCTGATCACCAGAAATATCATGCACAATTTCCTAGTTGACTCCTCCCTCCACTTTCTCTGTGGACTTCCTTGTACTGGGTTTTTACACTGTTGTACGCTCCTAGGGGCAGGAACCTCTTCTTTGTAAAGCCCCATGCACACTGATGGTGCAACTGAAATAATATTAATGGACAACAACAGCATTCATCCATCGCACTCTGCTGTCTGTCTCCTGAGCTGTTCATTTCCATTCATCCTGGTCTATCCAGTCATATCTGTTCACACGGCTGCTAAAGTTTCCTTCCACCCATACAGCAGATGGACAACAAGTGGATTCTGAGAGCCCATAAAATGGACATACACATCAAACATTTGAAGCACACACACCCTCTCCCGAGAAGCTGTCGTTTCTTAAGAGTGCTAAGAATTGTAGCTCTGCTAGGCTAAGACTACAGATCCCAGGATACTTTGCAGGGGGTGTGCCTTAAATGTATGCTATGGGCACAGCCTTATACTATAAGGTTCGAAGGACAAGCCTCCAGCAGATATTACTCAGTGGTTTGAAGATCTTACTGTCATTTCTGTGTATGAAAGAATGGCTTATAATTGCCAGTCTCATTTTAGGTATCTATCTGTGCATATGGACTATGTATATTGATCCACACATTTAATTTAGGATTGATGGAATATATTATTGGCAATGTCAGCTGGCATTTATATATTTTTTCTATGTTTCTTTTTGTTGTATTTGCAAATTATGTTTTGTGTTTTTGTGTTTTTTGAAAAAAATCTTTAAGGTTTCCTTGTATCCCATAACCAGTGAACCAGCCAATGAGCCACATATGACTGCTTTTATCTACCAAGCCATGTTTTCAATGTTCTGTCACTGAGCCATCCATCCCCACATCTTTCATTCTGCATCCCCGTGGATCTACCACTCTACAAATCCACTGTGTTGTCATTCCTGCCACACATCCTTCCGCCCATCTCTCGTCTGACTGGATCATGATTCACCCCACTAAATAATGACATCCACTTATTCCACTGTCCACATGCTGATAAATTTATTTGCCTAAGAAATTAATTTTAGAGCAGGAACCTTTGGCCCTCCAGATGTCGCTGAACAACACCTCCCATCACCCCCAGCAAACATGGTCAGTGAGCAAAGATGATGGGGAGTTGAAGTTCAGCAACATCTGGAGAGTCAAAGGTTGCCCGCTCACACACACTTGACTCAGAGCCAGCATGGCTCTGAAGCAGGGTTTGCCAGTGCAGTGGTGACCTCCACATGTTTTTGTTAGAATTCCTGCTCCATGATTGCAGTCATGGGATTGTTGTCTATCACATGACAGTATATGTTTTGAGTCCACAGAGTGGGAAGTGACAGAGAAAGGATGTTTGTGTTACTGTGTTCCGCGAAGTGGGACTGTTGTCCTTTGTTCTTTTTCTCTTTGCTGTCTGATGCTAGAGAGAGAGGGAGCCATGTTGCAGTGCTCCGTGTGTGTTTATATGTAAATAAGGTAGATTAGCCAAAATGCTGAGTTGCTGAGGTCTGTCATGCAAGCTGCGAACTCTGCGGATCCCTAAGTGTGCCGGTGTCTGTTGGCATCGGTCGCTGTGATGTTCGGGCTGAAGAAAGCTTCTGAAGCTCCTGAACTATTGACCAGGAGGGAGAGAACATGCCAGTCGGGCATGTGTCTCTGCCAGAGTCCTACTCGAGTGTAGGACGAGCTCCTGACAGTTTTTAGATTCCAATTCCCAGTCAGCATGGACAGTGGTCAGGGGGAATTATGGGAGTTGTGCTCCAATAACATTGACTACCCTTTCTCTGGAGAAACAGAAAATGAATTTATTCTATGACAACCCTTCAGATACTTGAAGATGACTTCCTTCCTTCCTTCCTTCCTTCCTCCCTCCCTCCCTCCCTTCCTTCCTCTCCACCCCATTGTCTCAAGACCAAACTCCCTCTCCCCACCCTGACCCTGGCAACACCTGGTGTGTGACTGCCACTCACCTTTCTCAACACTGTGCCCATGAGAGACGTGCTTGTGCCTGAGCCCTGCTGCTGTTGGCACACCCACCGTGTGATGCTCAGAGGTGTTTGATTTCTCATGGATCTGATGCTCCAAGATGCTTATCTTTTTCTGGAGAGCATCGCGCAGGGACGTGGAGAAGACAGAGCTGTTCCGATTGTGCTGGTGAAGGCAAGTCGGGCGCACATGTCAACCATTAATTCTATAACTCTGCCTCAAAACCCCAGAACCTCCTACCAGGACACTTCTGTTGCCTCTCTCATCTTTCTTCTCCTGAAAGCTACTTTTTTGTGAAACCTTCTTCACGATCTATTAGTTCTCATCTGCTGAACGTATAACCAAACTAAACACATGGCCTTCCTGTGACTTTCGCCTCCATCTTCTTTGTGTTGAGTTTTAAATTGTTAAGTGCCGCAGAGAAGGAACCTGTGTTGCTTGTTCGTTGTTCTTTAAATGACTTTGGCTGCATACACACCATACATTTAAGCTTTAAATTTTAAAGCACACTTTAATAACATTCTTTCCCCCCAAAAAGATTCTGGGAACTGTAGTTTGTTAAGGGTGCTGGGACTTACAGCTCTGTTGGGGGTAAAATAGAGTTCCCAGGATTCTTGTGTACATTTGTGCTTTAAATGTATGTTGTGTACGCAACCATACACTCTAGTGGCATAAGAAGAAGAAGAAGAAGAAGAAGAAGAAGAAGAAGAAGAAGAAGAA